>CAHIKZ030000902.1:2392500-2477500 GCA_903632075.3 Acanthosepion pharaonis | reverse complement strand
AGATAGATAGATAGATAGATAGTGCATTGGTGCAGCAGGTCATTATACAAAAATATTGTTAAATATAACAGACAACGAATGTCTATTATGTTTGATCATGAGCCCTTTTAAGCTTCGTATCGTTGCTTTAATTTTAGGAGAAAATAAAAACAAAATCTACGCTTTCGGCTCACATGTACCTTCATCAGTATGATTATATCGACATTTCAACAAAAATATTCACCATCAAAGATGATATCCTGTCATGTTTACATAGAAGTTTGCTATGCGACGATAACGGTCGCGGAATATCAGACGCAGGTCGTAAATTCGTAATGCAGTTCTATGACGTCGTACCACATGATAGAACGAAATATTAACAACAGAAACATATGTTTAGATGCAATGTAATGTGTTGTGACTAGTTTGAAATATAATTTTGCTGATGTTAGCCGAAAGCTTAGATAATAAAAGCCGAAAACTTTAGATAATAAAAATATATCCAAATGTTGGACAGTTTTTGTCTTTATTTTCTCCCGAAATTAAAGCAACGATACGAAGCTTAGAACGGCTCATGATAAAACATAATAGATGTTCGTTGTCTGTTATATTCAACAATATATGTCTGAATATATATATGTGTGTGTGTGTGTGTGTGTCCTAAAAACACTACGGCCATATTTAGAGATAAATCAACCCTTTTCTTAAGTTATATAAATATGAAGAAGATGAGGTTAGACGCATAAAGCACCAAATTCTATGACAAATGACCTTGACTTTTGCTTTCAAAAACATACTAACTTTCTACCGTGTTTTCAAAGACATGTAAAGATGTGAAGAGCATTGGGGAATCGCTGATAATATGCAATATGATGAATGAGCTCGTAAATTTAGGAAATATTTCGCGGAAGATTTGAAAGCGCTTTCTTAGGCGAAGGCAGTTATGGTTGATGGAGCTTCCTCTTCCTCTTCCTCCTTGTAAGCGATGGCGTAATCGGAAACCAATCCCTTTGAAGCCCCGACTGCTGTAATGACCCTAGCGTTAAGACGATTATTTTGGCATTCAGCTTTCATTATTATTCCACTCGATCTTCCTTTATCCCTTCAACTTTATCCATCAAGGGACAAGTCCAAGGGAATCAATCCGCCCATCGATTCAATCATTGCAAGCGTTTAACCAATCAGAGCATACCTGCTTTTCACTAACAGAGAGCGCGTCTTTCAGAATAAAAGCTTCGCTCAATGGATTCCCGTTCATCCTTAGCATTTCATATAACTATTTTCTTTCGTTTATTCCTACAATTTCTTCTTTGCTCATTATTCATCGTCTTTTCTGCAGACATTTTCAGTTTATTATCGAATTCATTCCATCTTTTATTTCTGTTTTCTACTACCTACATTTTGCCCTCATCTTCATAGGGAAAATAACGTTTATTAAAAATTTTCTTCTGTTCTCACTTGTTCACTCACACTTTCCCTCATACATAACCAAATACATAAACAATGATTAAATAAAATGTTTCTTGAATTTTGTAACTTGTCGTTGAAGGTCACGTTTTCATCTATTAAAACCATTGGCGATTTTCACTAAGGAAGTTCATAAGTGTAAATATCATTTTCTTCAGAAACGTGACGTTCATAATCATTTTTCTCTGGAGAAGTAATTTATTAGGTTGTTACATATATTCGTCCGTTTTTTTATGTTCTGCTAATGATCTGGAAGAATAATCTTTCGTAGCACTTTTTGTTTCTTAGCAACTCTGGTCATCCTATGAAACTGTTGTCTAAAGTTATTGAAATTTTATTTCAGATTAGACAACCCTTTCAGATTGAATGCCAAGTAGACAAGAATGACAATGTTTGATATCTTCTCTTTGGTTCTGACCAAGGTCAGAAAGCTGCCAAAGATGCTGGAGACATTTGTGCTGTGTACAGTGATTACCGACAGAATGGTACAGAAATGTTTTGTTCCGGTTTCAAGCAGGGGAAGTTGGAACTCACAGACTTTCCGCGTTCTGGTCGATCTGTTCAGTTTGAGGAGAACCAATTGCACGCACTATAATCTTGAGCCTATAATTTGGGACCTTAAGACTAGTGCAGTTATAGACAAACAGCAACACTCGGAACACATGCGACCCGTTTGGCTTTCTGAATGGCACGCCGAATTTCTTGAGAAAAATAACGTTTATTAAAATTTTGTTTGTTTCGTTTTGTCCTCACTTGTTCACTCACATTTTCTCATACACAACCACATACATAAAAATGCTTCTTGAATTATGTAACTTTTTATTGACGGTAACGTTTTCATCATTTTAAATTATTGATTATTTTCACTGAGGAATACCATGCGTGTAAATATCATTTGCTTTAGATTTGCATTTTTGAATAGATAAATAAGAAATCACATGCAAAAGTGTGTTAACCACTGTCATCTGTGATAATATTTTACTGAGACTATATTTTTTTAATTGCTGAGAAAGCTTTTCTCCAAAAACAATCAACCTTTCCCCATTTCTATGGCAGATGATTAAACGTAGGTTATTCTGGGATTAAAATGGCTGAGGCACCTTCAACCATTAAATTACCTTGAATCATTTTAGTAATGCGGACCGCCTTACGAAGAACCATATTTCAAGCGACCCACTGGTCAGAAAATGTTCCCCATGCCTGTTCTAGGCCAGCAATTCTCCATTTTACTTTTCATTCTCGAATTGCTCGTACGCTCTATCTCTCAAAAAATTCTTATAATCTAAAAATATTTTTGGTCAGACAGTAGATAGCGATTGATATTCAATTTAAATTTAAATTTAAAGATCAAAGTTACCCGGAAAGTATGGAGACAGAAGGGAGATCCACAAGCGTGAAGTGCGAGAAAATAAACTGTTAGCATAGAACTTATAGTTACATCTAACCAATTCAACTGTAAATTGATGAGAACGTATTGCTAAACTAGTACTGCGCTTAAATTCATCAAATTTACCATAGTGAAGATCTCATCCGAAGAATTACTATGAAAGTATTTATAGAAAATGCACAGGGAAGCAACTTTACGGCGATGAGAAAGTGACTGAAGCCGAAATGCCAGACCAGGAACAATGATATTGTTGATTGTTTTTTGGATTTTATCAAGAATCTCTAAATGCACTGAACCCTATATGGTGGCAATATTCTAAGCATGAGCTATAAGGGTAGACTTACAAGACACAGTGAACCAACTTTCTTAGCAGCAGACTTAGCAATGGATTCAATACAGTCTTTCCAGACTTAGCAATGGATTCAATACAGTCTTTCCAGACTTAGCAATGGATTCAATACAGTCTTTCCGGCCGAGAATTTTAGCCCGAGAAGGCAGAACAAATCACTCTCCTGGAGGTTAGTATCAACCATGATGATGCAAGACAGGTCTCACGGATGATTAATATAGAGCAGTTTCGTTTTGGAGGCGTTAAAATTAACGAGCCATTCCTTTCCCCAGTTAACAAAAGTCTATAATTTTTTTTAGAACGGATGTCATCAGGAAGGTCATTGTTGAAAATTAAGAACAAACTAGGTCTAAGGGTAGAGCCCTTGGAGATACTTGGATTAATACAAAACGATCTAAAAGAGTGGCCGTTCAGGACAACATTTATTTCACGATTTGATAAGAAAGACTGAATCAGTTCAAAAATCCGTCCGGAGATACCATAACTTTTCAACTTGTGAAGAAGACTTGTATATCAAAGCCTGTCGAATACCTTCGAGATATGCAATGCAACGGCCTCAGGTTCACTATTCTTATCTAAAGCTTGATAGACTCTTTCAGCAATAATCGTTAATTTAGAGAAGCGAAAACCATATATCTTGTCTTAAATAAGGTCCCACGATGTGAGACGCTTAACCAATTCAGAGTTGATTAGGATCTCTAGTAGTTTACCAAAAAGAGGTAAAAGGCTAATATACTTGGAAGGGTCAGACGACTCACCCGAGGTCTTAAAGAGTGGAACAACAGATTTCCAACAAGCACTTTTATAAAGATTTATTATTTTATCATTTTATAAAGAAATATTTTTGAAAAGAAATTTTTTATACAAAAATTTATAAAAACAAATTACAAATTGTCAAAATATGTAAACCAACTACAATCTAAGATATGTGGCAAAAATTGCAGACAGTCTCTAATTATACACAATGAAAATTTCTTTCCGCTCAATGAATAGTGAGATACACACTTTGTTTGTTGTCTCGCCTAAAATCTAAAATGAATAGAATGTTTGATTCAGAGGAAGAGATGTTCTGAATCTATTTTAGTGAATTTATGTGAAACAAAAGAAATGCCCGGAAAATGCATTTTTCAAAACTTATAATGACAGTTACTCGTCGTTATGTATTAATTAATTTTTCTTATTCCCAGACATTTTTATAAATCTATGAATAAAAAATTTTCTTTTCATATTTATTTATTTATATAATAATAAATATTTCATTATAGTTGGTTCACATACTTTTATAATCTTGTAATTATAAAATTATTCTTGTAAAAAATAGAAATAAAAATCTAATAAATATTGTTTAATATCTTCGTTCTCAATTTTCAATAAAGAAAATGCATAAATCCACTTTTATGTGTTTGGGGTTTATTAAAATTCTAATCATCGCTTTTTAAAACAATAAACATTATCGATGGAGTTAAACGTGTATACAGTTATAGCGGTGTCGAGGGAATAATCGTCCTTTCGAAACACCGGGGATTTGTGGGGGGGTGCACACAGAAAAGTTAAATATTGCCTATAGCTATTTCTAAGCTGTGTACTCATGTTACTTGTAAAATGTGTATAATTTGTGAGATCATACTAGGCTGAGTTAACATGAAATAACTTATTTAGGGATGTTCTAGTATAGGACTCAGCACACTTTCTGTCCTTCCCTGCTAATGTGACAATGGACTGCTCCTACTTATAAATATGGCAAGTATCTACATTAGAGTAGGATTTGAAGAGTTGTTGATTTACTCAAGTTTTTCCCGTTTTAATAAACCTCTTCTTCTATGTTTTCCCTACCTGATCATTACTTCCTTCGATTCTCTCTCTAACTACGGACTTCCTAATTCGCGGTTATTTTGAACACAGACAACATTACAACAATGGCAAACTGTGGAAAGATGCTGTAGACATTGTGATATTTATTATTTGCTAGTTCTATGTAGGCAATTCTATGTAGGCAATGGTAATGGTCATTGTTCAGTTCACAACCGTTTCTAAAAAACTGACTTGCAAGGAGCTAAGCTTGACTCTATTCGATTATTCGTTGACTTGAATTATATTGTGAGAAGAGGTAGTCTTACTGTTCAATGCTTTTGAAATTGTAAAGTCTTCTTCCTTGCCTCTTGATATTTACTGAACGGCTCATGGTCATTAAAAGTGTTGAGTACCCAATGAGAATAGAACTCGCTACAATAGTGGCAATCTGCTAACTTGCTAACCATTGCTCCACAGCAATAGAAACATCTCTTAACTTCTGTTTGGGTGCAGTGATAAATTGACACGAATGCGACTGACAGAGAAACGACCTTCATGCATGAAAGGTGTACCCCAAAAGGTGTTAGTTGGCTGTTTGGTTAAAGGATTTACCTATAAACCAACGTTTCAATATTTTTTTTTATTATACTTGAGGTTATAGGTAGACATAGGTCGTCTTTATATTTGAGATCATATGTAAATATAGGTCATGTTTATACTTGAGGCCATATGTAAATATAGATTGTGTTTATACTTGAGACTATATCTAGATATATATCGTGTTTATATTGATATCATATATAAATATATGTCGTGTTTATACTTGATATCATATGTAAATATATTTCGTGTTTAGTTTTGAGATCATATGTAAATAAAGATCGAGTTTATACTTGAATCCATAGGTAGACATCGGTCTTGTTTATATTTGGGACCATATGTGAATATAGATTGTGTTTATACTTGAGATCATATGTAAATATAGGTCGGGATTATACTTGGGGCCTAATGTAAATATAAATTATACTTGAGTCCGCAAGCATCCACCCGGTAGGTATCTCAGTGGGGTGAGGAATTATCCCTTTGCTGCGCATGCAGTCTGTATATTGCTCTGCCGATATTACAATCCAAGAATGTGTTTATAAGTAAGCCACTGTTGATGAACATACAAGACTTAATCTTGTAATCTTAACAATGTCTTATAAGAATATGAGACTAAATTTTCCATGTATAAAATAATTGTTTATTCATTTCCCATTAAATTAACGACGGCGTTGGAGAGTATGTGGTTTTCGGGGACTTTCTTCGAACGTTTGATCTTCTTTTCGCGGTGATGTGAAAGACTCTCTGAGCTCCCCCTCGTGAGTCAGGTTTCAATTGTTTTTGTGTGTATATCCAATGTCCAGATAGCGTGACTTCCTGTTTATAACGGCGAAGCCACAAACATCCGTTTAGGTTCGATTATGCATTTGGTGGCTATGAACCTACTTACTATGAGTTGACTCCTGAGACTCACTGTTCTTCTGACATTCTGATGTGACACCGAGTACTAAGTTTAATTTGTTATCTCTTAAGGAGAACCAGTACATACTGGGGTTCCTACAGATCAAATCCTTTTCGATCAAAGGTTCCAGATGGATATAAAATTCGATTCTGGTATTTCCTGGTGCGAAAAAAATACTACGATCAAACCCTTAATATTTTAAGCATAAATACGACATTATGGTTTTACTCTCTCTCTCTCTCTCTCTCTCTCTCTCTCTCTCTCTCTCTTCGGTGGGTTAACATACGTAAAGCTTTGACCCCAAATCTAAGTTGCTCAAGTTCCCACTCCACTTTAAATCATCATGGGTGCCGACTTGCAGACCTGAGCCACCTATTTCCTGCAACCGATATTGAAGAGACGGTGACAATCGCAGAAAAAGGAAAATAGACCAAATATACGTTCCCATATTATATGTAGGTGTTTTATTGAGGGCTTCGCCTGCTCCTCCGGGTGGATAGATAGGTGACACTTGAGAAAACTTCTGCTATATCAGCTCTTCTACTACCAGCTTCTCACCCATATACTTATCCCGACGTATTGGCTAGCAGTGCCAAATAAAGGCTTTGGAACTTGACGGACACGTCCATCTCACACGAAGGGTATACCAGAACTCTCCCCGATCCTAAGCATAACTTTTAATATAGACCAGCACTCGGATATAGGCTATTTCCCGTTTTCTTGCCACTTGATCTCGAAAAATATCTCACCCAAGCCATAGTAGCGTTTTGGTAGGGTTTTTTTCGGATTGTACTAAAATTTTATGTTAGATCAGTAGTGGCTAAGATAAAGTGGAACAAAGAAGTGAAACCAAATGAAATTATAATATATGAGTATATGCTCACAGCCTTAGAAGCCTGCAGGATTTATTAGGCTAAGTGATAAACGAAAGAGATGCCGGAAAACTTCAGTAAATCAATCTTCATAGCGCTGACAAACAAAGAAATGTAAACTTCATCTGATAATCAGCTTTCTTATATGGTAATTGTTCTGAAGAACTTTCCTCTATGGTACCTAGACTTTATGAATTTAAGCACGGTACTAGATTGACTTCAAGGTCTTATCCTTTTACAGTTGAAATGGCTAGATGTAACCATAAGTTCGATGCTAACAGTTTCGTCTGTCACACTTCTCATTTGTGGAACTCTCTTCTGGTTTCTTTCTCTCCAGTCAACTTTGATATTCAAAAACTTAAATGCAATGTCAATCGTTAACTACTGTCTTCTAATTTCTGTTTTTTTGCTGTTCTCGTTCCTTAGTAATGTTTTTTTCTTTCTTATATCATTTTACACTCAGTAGCTCCCTGTGTCTTAATGGCTTCGAGTGAATAAATTAAAAAAAAAATTGCAACATAAAGGAATTTTATCCAACTTTATTTCTTATTACTGTTATAACTCAAAGACGTGTACCCACAAATATATATATATATATATTTAATGTATTTATTTAGTAATCTCTCTCTAATATATATTTTATTAAAAATACTGACAAGGTAATTTTGTTGAGTTTTTAATTGTTTTACTTCTGAGCGAGATGTTTCGTTTTCGATGATTTTGGTTTTGTTTTGCAAAGGGGTAGGCATATTTTAAATTCTCGAATACAGCCAGTAGATTTATGGCCGTATTCGTAGTTCTTATTAAACTTTTTTTTTATGTATTTTGAGGGTTTATATTATTTTTAAATGTTTTTGATACTTATATATATATATATATATATATATATATATAGAGAGATAACACCAAAAAGTTATATATATATATATATATGTGTGTGTGTGTGTGTGTGCATATGTATACATAACTTCTAGCCTTACGTTCGATCGAGATTTTAACAACATTCTCCAGTAACCATTGTCCCGCAGAATACTATAAATGTTCTCCTTTCCTGTTCAACATACAAGGAGAAAATATAATCAACGCACGATGGGCCAAAGTGGAAATCAGATTTAACTTCAGGGACTTAATGTCGAAAGGATTCCAATTTGTGTAGAGATCGATAAATGATGCGATTGCGATAAACACTGATAATGAACAACCCCTCATTCCGTTCAAAAAGGAGAACTCAGAATCTCTCTCCACTCCACAGTAAACTGAAGGGACGGATGTAAGAAATTAAGTTACAAGTAGAAAGCGTCAGCTTCCTCCATGGAATCAAATACTGAAAAAGTATCATCTACACAACGCAAGTATACATTGGTCTTAGAGTATCTTTCAAATATTATGTTTTCATAAAAACCAACAAAAATATTAGTTAAAACTGTCCCCAGGAGTCTGCCTATCGAAACCCCATCGATCTGGACATGCATAATATCATTAAAGCTAAATTCCCCCAACTCCATAATTATGTATAAATTCCAGAAACAAGATTTTAGGAATGCGAGTGGGGACCCAGATGACCCCTATAAACAACGTCAGTGGAGATCTGTAAAACATTTTGACGAGGGACATTAGTAAATAAGCGGACAATGTTGAAAGACACCGTAAGTTTGTTCACAGAACGCAAATATGGATCTCTAATAAAGTCAGAAAATCGAAATGAGTCTGAAACAAAAAATAGAATACAGATCTGAGACCGGCTGCAATAATTCAGCCAAATAATTCGCTAATTCGTGCTGTACAGATCCTACCATTGACGACATCGGACTAACAGGGATACACTCTTTATGAATCTTGGGCAGACTATACAAACGGAGAAGTTGTGATCTTGTAGGTCTAATGCGATCATAAACCAATTTGGAAAGAAGCCTACTTTTAAACAGGCGTTTCTTCACTTTTATCTCAATTCTACTAGTACCATCACAAATGTTAAGAGGATCAAGTTTACAAAATTGGAAGAATCATATAAAATGGTTTCCATTTTATTAGTGTAGTACTGTCCGTCCAAAATAATCACTCCAGAATCTTCGTATGGTTTGGTAATATAGAGATCACCGCTCGTCTTCAAAGACTTAATGGATGCTTGATCCACAGGAAGGGAACAATATTCACAAGAAAGGTCAGTTAATCTCGTCTGATACAAGGACAGTTTTTTCGGAGGAAATTCGTTTGAGTGAATGCAACTGAGAATAAATTCTGCAAATAACTGTTTTTATTAAATTTAGTCGGGGGAATGCCGAAATGCAACCTTCTAGAGAGTACCAAATGTTCCATCTCTGAAAATGTGACGTTAGAGGTATTGAATAAGTTCTTGTCAAAGTCCCCATTTTCCATGTAAAATCTCATAGAGACGAGGCAGTTTAAATATTTTCGGTTCTTCAAATTTATACGCTCTTCAAAACTGGCTGACAGCGCGAGAACCGAAAAATGTTAAAAAACAAAACAAAAAAAAAAACAAACAATAAACCGACCTTAACCTTGGCGAAAGAGGAACAGTACAAAGGTAAGCATGAATCATAGTAACTCATGAGTTTATCTAACTCATGCTTAATAAAGGCTTGTTCAATAGAAATACGCGGTCCTATTTTCAAGTTCAGTAATCTGCGCCCGCCTAATAAAAAATGGAACAAAATTATAAGACAGACAAACTATCCTTAGCAAACGAAGAGAACACAGTAACAGTGTCAAAGACAACACGTAACTTAACAGAAGAACATTATATATATATATATATATATATATATATATATATATATATATATATATATATATATATATATATATATATATATCTGATATATAAAAAGATATATATAGGATACATACACATATATATATGTATGTATCATATATACAAATATATATATATATCATATATATATATATATATATATATATATATATATACATATATATAGATAGATACATATATGATACATATATATGATTTATACTATATATATATGATACGTACATATATATATATATATATATATATATATATATATATATATGTGTGTGTGAGAGAGAGAGAGATAGCGAAAGTGCAGAAAGAGTCCCCTCTATACGAGCGTTTGTGTGTTTGTGTGATCTTTTCTGATGTTAGTAATCAACTAAAAATTTTATTCTGCTTTTTATAAGCCGCCTCTAACATTTACGATATAATAATCCGTTTATAGACATTTTGTATTTACAGACAGAAACAAAAGCATAAGTGAACTTTCTATTTCTGTAAAAAAAAATATGAACGACTCTACGAAAATACGTTGATGACTCTATATTATATAAACAATTTTATCGCTAAATAAAATTTCGTGAGAATTTCATCGTCTCTCCTCTTCACTGAACAAGAGCAAAGCAATTTTATGAGCAGTTAAAATAGCGAAGATTGTTTAAATCACCCACAATCAACTTAATGGATTGTATAATTTAATGTGGCGAGAGAGTAAATTACTGATAAAATGTTTTTTTATTTATCCTTGTAATTTTGGCCCTTAGCCTCAATTATTGTAAATTTTCATTATCTGTTTCACTATCTCTTTCCATCCATATCTATGCTTGCGCATACCAGCAAATTGTTAATTCTGTTTGCATTTGTTCTCTTTCGTTCATGTCTATCTATCTATATCTTCTAAAGTGTATTTAACTCAGTCTACGCACACACACACACACACACACACACATCAAATTATATGTTGTTCGCCATTTTATATTTTTAATTTAACGTTGTTTGTTTGTTTTTTATTTTGTCGACTTCACACTATAGTAGGGTGAGTTGGGCACCATCTGCGAGAAAAAGACCACAGTGACACAATACGACCCACCAGAAATTTGGAAACGGTATGCTGCACTACTTGGCACTTGTGCTGGAAGCTCCAATATGAACATTTCGGAATGACTGGGTGTTAATCTGAGAAACCATCGCACCCTATATATATATATATATATATATATATATGAGGGTTTGTCTGATGATCGCAAAAGCATGAAACTCACAAACTCGCATCAATCCAACTAAATATATATATATATATATAAGGGAGAGGTTATAATCGTTCCAAAAGTGTATATTTTAAAGAGAAACCGCAAGCGTTTTTGGTTATAATGTATATTTTTTAAATATATATTATATTTACCATATTTTTGCTACACGTGTTTCTGCTCTCGCAACCTTCATAAGGCAAAGAGTGGTTATTTACACATATTATTAAAAGCAATTAATTTTCCTTATGTTTTCTGATGTTTAACCATTGTCTTTTGTACGTAGTAGTTACCCAAATTTTTCTTGGAGGGGCGAAAGTATTCTTCTGCTTAAGGTTTGATTGGGTTACTACTACATCGACGAGAGAAGAAAGAATTTTTGCGTTTTTACTTTTTCATAAACACACCAGTCACTCAGAGTAGGAGAGTATAGCATTACCAGCAGTAATAGTGACTGTTTACAAAATCGTTCCTTACTCCCCACAGTGCTTGCCGATTAAATTATTTTATCGAGAGCTAATATCGTCATCCACAGACATCAGTGTGGCCAGACATCTGATCAGATTTGGTATCAGTCGGAGATTCTAAGCCCTAGGCCACCGACGCCTGGCGGAGAGAAAAGTGTGTTTTTGCTTATAAACACACCAGTCACTCAGAGAACTCAATCTCTAGGAGAGTCTTGCATTATCAGCAGTAATAGTGACAGTTTACCATTTCGTACACACACACACATTATATATATATATATATATATATATATATATATATATATATATATATGACATGAGGATTGCGTTTAAGCGTAAAACACACTGTTACGGCTTGGTGCTGACCTCAATGTCCACATTTATATTTACATACGCTCTATCCCTGATATCGAGCATTTAGATTCATGAATATAGAATACCATAAGACTATATTTATATCATATATATGTGTGTGTTGTTAAGTGGTATATCTGAACAAAAATCGTGAAATGAAACAAAATGGAAAAGCTTTTTAATGACTATGGTCAAACGCGTTGTCATTAAAAAGCTTTCTCACTTTATGTCATTTCTTCACACACACACACACACACACACACACACACACACATACACACACATCTATATCAATATACGTAGGCGTGACGAAAAGTTTTCGGTCCGATTCTCTTTCCAATGTCGGACCAAATAAATAAATTTCAGAATCTATTTCGAAATCTTCTCTCGGTCAGGACGATAACTTTTTAGCACCCTCTCATAGAGAGCAAAGAAAGAAAGAAAGAAAGAGAGAGAGAGAAAGAGAGAGAGAGAGAGATGCGAGAGAGAGAGGAATGCGCTAGTATATTGATGTGTCTGAGTGTGTGTGAGAACATGTACACTTCTATATAATGTTTTTTTGGTCGTTATGTTCAGCCTTTGGTCCGATCATATTTTCGCTTAATCCATTATATTAATTATAACATAAAATTGAATTATTAACTTTATTATTGTTTGCAGCGTTAAACCTTTCGTACTTCTCTTAATATTTACAATTTTCTCCCCCCCCCATACACACACAGCATGTCTGTGTGTGTGTGTGTGTGTGTGTGTGTGTGTGTGTGTGTGTGTGTGTGTGTGTGTGTGTGTGTGTGTGTAAAAATCCTCCTTCCTCTCTAGGGGTGCTGATATCTCAAAGCTAAAATCTCTGATTGATGCCAAATGAGACGGGTTTCGATCTAGGCTTGAGGCAATTGGATGTCTAGCCATACCGAATATTTTATGATACAGCGAAACATTATGTCTGCGGATGACATTATATATATATATATATATATATATATATGAATATTTAAATATTCTCCCTGTCGTTTTCATGCATATGTAAATCTACACGAGGCACCCTCTGGATATTTAAGTATTATCCCTGTCTTTCTCGGGTACATTTAAATCTACTCGATGCACCCCCTGGATATTTAAATAATGTCCTTACACCTAAATTTAAATTTTCGTTTTGCCTCTCAACCCTCTTTATAGTGATTAGATGTTGCACAAGCCTGCAAGTATGGAGCACATTAAGAGGATCGACCCCACTACTCAGTTGTAAATGGTCTAGCGAGACAAGTTTGTTAACCACTACATCAAGTCTTCATATTAAAATTCTATCCTTATTTCACCCTTTCCTTTATATTTAGACGTTCTTGTTACACATCCTCTTTCACTAAATTTAAATTTTCGCTTTGTCTTTTCACTTCCTTTTAAGCGCCTTGTACATCCTTTTTCCGTATATTTAAATCAACTCCTTACCTGTCGCCATTTTATACATCTACTTTTTCTCGTTGCATTTCTACATCTTGTGTGAAGTCGCTCTGTAAAGCGTCCAGCTATTTTTATATTAACTTCAACAGCTTACTCTAGATAATTGCGTCTTTTGAACTCTTTAGAATATTCCTTTGAGTCCCTTACACACTTATCCCAGCGTCCTTTTCATGTTTCAAAACACGTTACAAAGGATCGCCATGGTAACCCATGTCACGTTCTCCTTATCTCGTCTACGAATTTTTTTTTTTTTTTGCTTGTGTAAAATCCAGAAGTCTCGTGGACCGAATGTGAGCTGTAAGATTTTCTAACAGGCCTGAGTGATACGATATTTTAAAAAATAGAAAAAGAATCAAGAATCTACTGGCTCGGTTATTGTAAATGCACAAAAACAAGTTCACTATCGACTGAATAATCTCACAGAATAGTACCTGTCTTGATCACTCTTTATTGGCTTCCATGTAAAATCAAGTTTTCGCAGCCGATTCTCGAGATTTTCAAAAGAGCTTGCTTCGTCTCTGATGTTTTGGTAGTTGGCTTGATAAACTTGAATTAAAAAAAAAGAATTATTATTTATCTCTCGGTAGAGGTAAAATATGGTTCTACAGAAGTATACTGAGAATACCATAGACAGAACATGTGAGTAACGAGGAGGTTTTAAGGGAAATAGAAAAGAAATTGGAAAATTTGATACTCATAGGACATATTGAAGACAAGAGAGATAGAGGTAAACAGCGAATAATCTGCCTAACGAGGTTATGTAAATGGATGATGTTAAAGGGAGGCGAAACGGCAAACATTATTAAGAACTACAAAGGATAAGAAATTGTAGAGAGCCATGATCATGAAGAGACATGGCAAATAAAAGAACGTTTTAATTTCTTTCTTACACTGCCTCATCCGCCAACCATGTTTTCATAACCCTTCCCCCTTCCTGTATGCTTACATCTTTCATCGCCACTTCTGTTTCTTAAACGACGCTACTTTCTCTTGGTTCAATAGAACTAATTAACGTCCTTACGCATTATTTTCCAGTATATTTAAAGTTCTTCCTTGAATCTAATATCCATCCGCCAATATGCAAATCTTTTTCTTAACCCCCCTCTTGAATATTTAAATACATTCCTTACACTACTTCTTTCGATATATGTAAATTTCCACCTTACGCCTTTCTTTTATCTCTCTCTCTCTCTCTCTCTCTCTCTCTCTCTCTCATATATATATATATATATATATATATATATATATATATATATATATATATATATATATATATATAATTAGGAAATCAGCCGATTCCGCTACCTTAGTTTCAACCTTTTGGTATCTTCAGGCGATTTCGGTCAATTGATTTCCTACAAAATAAAAAAATTACGATCGCCATATTATTTAAAAATAAATAATTAAGCACGCAACGTAAGGTGTAGTAGAAGGTGGGGAGGAGGAGGGGGAAAGTAGAGTATTGGAAATGTATCAGTAGGGGAGGGGGGTAAATGAAATAAGCATACTTTCTTTTCATCCCACTTCATATGAACCCAAAGGAATTATGTATGCAACAGGCCATAATTTCCGATCTTTTTTTGCTCTGGAAATGTTATTGTAGCTGACTTTTTCTGTTGACAAAGTTTGCAGATATTACTATGATTGTTGTGGGGGTCTGTCATTTTTTTTTTAATTTTTCAGTTTACAATCAGATCTTTTTTTATTTTTTCCCTTTAATTTCCACACATGGTTGGCAAGTCTAGTAGAATTCCTAGCTTAAATAACGACTTGTTATATATATATATATATATATATATATATATATATGAAGAAAAATATACAGAAAAAACAAACAAAAATCTTAATATGCAATTATACTGTATTAATGTTAATATAAAGTCAACGTCGGACATTTCGGTCTATTTTAGACCATCTTCTGGACATTTTCATTTAGACATAATTAACATTAGAACATATAAAAATTCAACACGAAAAGACGATGGACATAAGAGCACAACTAATCCAAACAGATAACTGAAATTTTTATATAAGATCAGCGTTCCGTTTAAATATGATCACGTCGTCGTCACGTGGGCGATGTTGTGAAAACGTATTCGAAGATGATTTCCAAATATTAAAATATTAAAAAAATCGATTGAACTATTTTATATAAACAGTTCAATAAATCCCTTCTGTTGATATAGGAATACGCAGAGATCAATAGGTTCTTATATCTTCATACAAGCTTGAAGTCCTCCACGTTACAAAGCAAATCAAAAATGATTTCAAAATATCAGAACGATGGAACAATTTTAAAAAACAGTTCAATAATAAATCCTTTCCTTACTTGATCAATAGATTCTTATATTTTCGTACAAGCTTGAAGTCTTCCATGTTATAAAGTAAATTCAGGTTTGTATTTCCAGTAGACAGTATGTAAGCAAATATATGGATATAGATCCAACAGTATGAAGAAAAATATACAGAAAAAACAAACAAAACCTGAAACAAACAAACCAGGAAAATTGCAACAGAAAGAACACTTATACTCAGAATCAGAAAACAATTCTTGAACTCATAATGAGGAAGGAAGGTGTTATGGGACCTTACCCATAATAATAATGGACTATTCCTGACATTATAAATACTGCGCCTCTCAAGAGGTATAAGCAGATTGTAAGACGTGGAGAGATAATTGAGAGCATAGTGATACTTGTCAAGACAACATAGTTCACCCTAACCCAATCTGATAGTCATTACTAATATTTCTACTTCTTTGTATTATATTTCTGTTGTAATATATCTTTGTATTCCATACCTGTATTCGTGTTATTCTTTCATTGGTTCTAACCATTGGACCATCACCGTGCTACAAGGAACTTGGACCATAACAGAAGGCTTGGAAAAATTAACTTTTACGGAGCATATTGGAGGCAAGATAGATAGAGGGAGGCAGTGAATCATTTACTTGACGAGCTGGTATGCATGGATGGCGGAAACGGGGGTCGAAAGCCTTAGCAAAAGGAAAAAACCGCTAAGAGCCACCACACAAGGTAGGAAGTCGTGAAGATCCGTAATCGCATATATCCTGAAAGATTATTTTGAGTTGTCTTTTTGCGTTAAAGAATAAATGTGAAATATAAATCTTCTTGGAAAGTTGAGTTACTGAATTAACTGAAACTGCTATATCCTTCCCACCAAAAAAAGGCATGTGGAATTAGAAAAATTTAACCCCACGAACTAAATAAAGTGTTCATTCGAAAGTTCCACATATATCACCTGAAGAAAGTCGGAGCGTACAACAGCCGAAACGTCGTGAATATGACAATAAAGGTGAGGACAACAGTCCGAACAATGTAAATAGTGTAATTACGCCTTGAAACTCTTTTAATAAATTTCTTAAATTGGCCCCGACTAAGGTACCTGTTTATAAGTTCTAATCTTTCAGCTCTCCTCTGGATTTGAACAATAAGCTGAATTCAGACATAGATCTCGTTTAATGACAGAAATTTCTTAGCAAGGCGTATTCATAACTGTATGAGACGAGAGAATGTATACAGTCCAGAGAAATCTTTCAGGCCATGTATTTGAAATTTTTATAATATTTTATATTATGAATAAGATAATTATACAGTCTAGGCTGTAAATAGATAATATGGTGATGTTCCTAAAGTCAAGTGATCAAAAGTACGTCCATTTCACAGTTTGATGTCTTAAGGAGTAGAAGACAAATCCAAGAAACAGAATTCTGCTTACAGACTGCAGATATCATTTCGTGTAAAGTATGAGCTGAAGAATTGCGATTATCAGCACTGAAGGTAGCATCAGTGGACCTAGTTCAAATTTAAGTCTAGTCTTTTACTTTCACTTTCGTACTCAAACACTTGGGAAAGGCATGAATCCTTCTCATCTTCCCCTAGTTACGGGTTAAATATCAAGGTATTCTAGCGATTTGATTGCAATCAATCTTGGAGGACAACATGGAGAAGGTAACTTGAAACTACTCTATTATCTTTCCCGAGAATTCGTGGTAATTTCCAGATAATAAAGAAAAAGGATTATATGGAGAGATATGAACGCCTATAGCCTAAAGTGATATGGCATTAAAAAACAGATAGATATCAGATCATTGCAAAAGTCCGTGCCCGATTTTCATTGTTAATATAATATGACTTCAACTTGATAGTGGCGTTTGTTTTGGTACCGATTTCTGGTGTGTTCTAGACTGAAATCTTGCATCTTTCATTTGTTGAATGTTGACATTTTGTCCACAAATAAATGCCTTAAAGATGGATGGTGAAAATGTGTACTTTTGCTACATTATACTTATGTATTATTAGGAATTTCAGAAAGAAGTAAGCGTCGGAAATGGGACTAAAACATTCGGAAGGTTTATTTGGATCCTGCTCCTGTTACTCGAATGGTCTAAAAGTTCTTTGGCAGTTCACACATCTTATTCGATTGTAACCTTCTGCTGTAGACGAAGATAAAAGCGAGGGACGAACAGTCTAACGGGTGTGTTTCTCATTTCGTTCTTTTTGTCTAAAAAAGTAATTTATCAAGATCTCAAGGTTTGGTTTCATTCAGTGACCTCCTTTGTCAAGGTCGTTTGACATGGTTCTCGGGAGGTCCACTTCACTTAGCTTATACGAAAATAACTGCCTAAAACATTTACTGCGACATCTTTCTGTGATGTGGCAATTGGAGTATCCGAACTTTGAACATCTTACCAGGGGAAGATAGAAAAACAGGGACGTTATTGCAGAATAGTATACCAGCATGTAAGTGGGTCATTAATTTCATAACTTGAAACTTCTCCGGGACGGTATATAGCCCCCAAAAATTGAATGTTCTTCAAAATAGATTCCATGGAAACATGGATTAAAGGTTGCTTCATCTGATCTTTGGGATTTCCGTTTCTACTCCTCGTCACGTGACACATGGAAAGATTGCTGGTTTCTGCCGAGCCAAATAGTTCAGAGTATTTATTTTGCTACAGAAATAAATGTTGTTTCGTTAATTATAAATGTATTCATAATAAGCGTTTTTTTTTTTTTTTTGAAATAGGAATTATTTATTATACATGAAACTAATATAAAACTGTGCATGTAGTACAAACAGAGATCAAGCGCTTTTAGTAACAGCAGTAACTAACAAATGTATAAAAAAGATGACAAAATAAAAAAATTAAAAAAAACATCGCCGTTTTTTCCATAACGTTTCGAACGGTGCGTCCTCCAGTCTAATTGACGTGTACCAATTCGCTCATTCTCGTAGTTTCCCAGCTAAATTACCCGACACAACATTCACCTGAAGAAGTCTAACAGACGCATCAGCCGAAATGCTGCCAAAAAATTATAAAAATCATACATGACAATGTTCGGTGATAAGATTTTAATCGCATGAATTCTTACCAAAACGGCCATGCTTCATACAAAATTTTGAATAATATTAATTTTTAATCCTGATACACATATACAAAATATTTTCATGTTCGCATTCATCAATAGGAAATTTAACTAAAAGTATAGGTTGTTCATTAAATACCCATGAATAACAATATGTGTTCCATGTTGAAGTGAAGGAAACAGGTGCCTGAAGCCGTGCAATTCATTTGCCCGATAACGAAGTGTCTGTCTGCAAGCTCCGATGGAGGTTGGTCTGTTGATAGACAGTGATGCAATACAGCATTGATTAACTTGGACCAATGGATTTATTGATCCCATCGATGGATATATATATAACAAGAGGCACGGATGAAGTGGAGGAAGTGGGACATTTAAAGGAGGAAAGTGTACACCATTCTCAACAGTTAATATGATTTATTATAACTTTTGCCTCTAATAATCCAACTATGTCGCAGCCGACAGAGGCACGAGGCAGTGCGTTTGTATTGGCTTGTAAAGACGTAGCTTAACATTATCTTTTGCAAAATGAGAAACGGTTTATTTTATTTTCTTTTTTGGCTTCCTACAAACAAAAGCGAAATATATTTTTTATTGCACCAAATTTTCAGGATATCTTCAATGATATTTTATTTCATTGAAACACAATGGCGACTTGAATAAGAAAAAACGATTGTTCATTACAGAGCCAGGCGCTAATAAAGTCAATATATATGGAAGGCCTGTAATGCGCATATAAGAAATGAACTAAAATCTGCCTATGTCAATCAGGATTAGTTCTTTGTGATAAAAAATGAAAGAAAAACCAGGAAATCGATTCAATGATATAAGCCCAAATTTTTCCAGATCCGATTTAAGTTTGTTTGTTTAATGAATAGAGACAGACAAAAGAAAGTAAAATTTAGCTAATAAATATTCATCTTAGAAGAATATAAGTGTATATATCTATATCAGTATTTGATTGTACACGTATATATTAAATAAATATACGCACATAGACACATGCGTCCATATATATGTGTGCGCCTGTGCATATACATATATATATATATATATATATATATATATATATATATATATATATATATATATATAATGTATTAGACAGCAGATCATTTTTCAAACATATATTGTTAAATATAACAGACAACGAATGTCTATTATGATTGATCAAGAGCCGTTTTAAGCTTCGTATCGATGCTTTAATTTCGGGAGAAAATAAAGACAAAAACTGAATATGTTTGATGTAAATATCTTTGTTCAAATAACCATATAACCACGCTGAAGATGACTCATGTGAATCGAAAGCTTAGATCGAGAAATAGCATAATAATAAATATCCACATGTTGGACAGTTTTTGTCTTTATTTTCTCCCAAAATTAAAGCACCTATGCGAAACTTAGAACGGCTCGTGATCTCACAAAATAGACATTGTCTTATATTTAACAATATATGTTTGAATATATATATATATATATATATATATATATATATATATATATATATATATATATACACCCAAGTATATAATTGGTATATACGGAATGAATTCCAATAACCAACAATTACTATTCTTAAAAGAGTGCTCAATACAATTGTGTGTGTGTGTGTGTGTGTGTGTGTGTGTGTGTGTGTGTGTGTGTGTGTGTGTGTGTATCTAATTATGTCTGGGTGCTTATGTATTTTAATCTGATTGTGTTTTTTGTTGTTTTGCGCGTGAGTTTAAGGCCAAATTCACACACTTTAAAATAAAAACGGAAAAGAAAAAAATATATATACATGTATTGTCAAATGACCGGATATATTGTAGCGTCTTGTCGAACGTAATTTCAATGAAGAAATGAATTGAATAAACATATATACTTTTTCTTTTCTCAATAATTTTGTAGTTTTTAAACTTAATAATGATTAAATTTGGATTTTAAAATTGCCAGTTTTTAATTTTAATATTAAATTTTATCATATAATTTTATAATTATTGGTTAGTATAAATTGTTTTTAATATTACACGTATTTAAAGATCTGAATAGCTATTATAACATGATTTCGTTGTCAAGCCTTTGAATCTTTCTATACTTCGTTTTTGATTGGTTATTCTAGCTTTTGTAACAATGTTCCCCCCTAGTGTAGGATCGTTAATTAATCTGAAACTTTTAAAACCATTTATTTTATTTTCAACATCATCAGAGTGTGTTGAAACAAAATGGCTATTTTTGTAGTGATTTTATAACATATATATATATATATATATATATATATATATATATATATATATATATATATATACAGAGGCGGCACGGAGGAGTAATGGATTGCGGGTTGGATTGAGGAATCAGAGAGCCGAGTTTGAATTCACCCACTTCTGCTACCGATCTGCAAGATGGACAACTCTGAATTCAAAACCTGTGGCCCTTCGAAAAAGTGTAGTTGGTTCTGTACAAGCCTTCACCACTCTAACCAAAATAATATGTGCGGATTGTCCGGCTGTTGGTCCTAAGAACTGAGCTTCTTCATCGTCATACGTCGAAAACGAAACGATGGGAGAGTCAAGTTGTTATATATATATATATATATATATATATATATATATATATATATATATATATATATATTTAGTTTATGCAAACTTAGGTAATCCGTATGGGTAGGCCCGAGGAGGATGATATCCAGAGAGCTCAATGTAAAATTCAGAGCAGATATGTTTGAATAAAATACAGACCACGTTAAGATTCCATGTAATAAGCTATTTCACCATAACCCCTTTAACAGGGGAACATCAGACTTTACTTCCAAAAGCTGAAATGAACAATGAAAAGAAATTCACACGTTTTTGACGGACCTCATCAAGTATACGTAAAATTAACGAAGTGAGGAAGTGGGGTGGGAGAGAGGATATGAGTGTGTCATATGTATCATTTCAATTTCATATTTTTAACCTCAGTGTGTCGGCAAGATGTTGCTCAAATTTAACGCGTCTCGTCTCTAGATATAGATGGCTAAGGGGTGAAGGAGAAGACCGACATTAAAGGAAGAAGCTACAACAACCCCAATCAATTACACGACAGGTTTCATTCAAATTCTTAGACGCTGTTAATTCGCGTTACTTTAACGTGCATATTTGGGAGGTTAAGGTTTGATAAATATCTAAATGTCTAAACCATCTACGAAGAAATTAATTTGAAATTCGGTGGAGTTTTGGGTATTTTCTATGAAACAGTCGATTGGAAAAATTCACAGACAGTACATTGAAAGAGTAATCCATTTTATATTTAGTAATCTTTTTTATTCTACTAAAACTTTTATCTTATTGCTTGTTAGGTTGACATCTATTTGTTTGATTTTTGTTCATTAAGTAAACTCGTGATTGTTTTTGATATATATACATATATATATATATATATATATATATATTGATATATATATATTTTATTTGAATATTTGATATATATATATTTTTTATATATATATATATATATATATATATATATATATATATATATATATATATATTCAGGTATGAAACAAAAATATGGAAAAACAAAATCCGAATATGCAAGTATGCTGTTTTAATGCATATTCGGATTTTTGTTTTTCCATATTTTTCTTCATACTGTCGGATCTATATCCACATATTTGCTTATATTCAGGTATGTATTGTTAAATATAACAGACAACGAATGTATATTATGTTTTAGCAGGAGCCATTCTATCCTTCGTATATTGGCTTTAATTTCAGTAGAAAATAAAGACAAAACTGTCCAACGTTCCGATAATTTTTTATTGTGTTGTTCATCGATCCAAGATTTTGGTTCACATGAGCCATCATCAGAGTGGTTACTTGGACTGTACGACAGAGATGTTCACCGTCAAAGATGACATCCTGTTTTGTTTACATAGATGCTCTCTATGCGACGATAACGGATAATGCAGACGCAGGTTGTAAATTCATAATGCTGATCTATGACGTCATACACGACCACGTGAGAGAGAAATGTTATCAAGAGAACAATATGTTTAAATGCATTGTAACATGTTATAACTGGTTTGAAATGTAATTTTATTGAGTGTAGGTTGCTTTGTTTTAATGTAGATTGCCTCCAATATCTTGAGGTTATTTTCACTGTGTGTATCTATGAGCATTGTTGTTATCAACTAATATCTGTCTAATATTATATACATGGCTATGTTTTTTCTAAGAAATGTTGTTTAATGGAAGTCAGGTGAGTCTACGGGATGGAGTGGTTGTAGCAAAACCAATATATGTAGTGGGTTTATTATTAGCATCAGAGATACAATCTCTGAACGGGCATGTAAATTGATACACTACATTGTTTTTTTGTAGAGGATTTAGTTGTGTAGTTGTAATGTTATTGGAGACTATAAGGTCAAATGTTTTAAATTTTCTATAGCATATGATGAGCTTAACTTGTATAAAAAAAGTTAAGCTCATCATGTACTATAAAAAATTAATAACCTATTAAAAATTTAATTGAATTTATTATTAATGGGTTTAACGTTTCTACCTATTATGTTTTAAGTGTTACTTCTTCCTGTTTATAGTTATTATGCATTTAGTTACAACAGTATAAGTTGATAGTATTGAGTTTATTTTGACGTGCACTGTTATGGTGACAATTATTAATATTATCAATTTTGTTAGTGGTGTTATTAAGTTTATTGGGATACATTTAATCGGAATTAGGGAATCCATTATTAACGAATGTTTGATGTTGTGTTCTTTATAGAATATGATTTTGGAAGAAGATATTAGTGTGCTTTGGATTAAGTTTATATATATATATATATATATATCTTCCTATTATGATTAAGAAAACACGAGTTAATGTTTGTGGGTTTTCTTTATAGAGAAGTAGTAAATATATGTGTGCTGGCATCAATAAGTACATCAAGGAATTGAATTTTATTATTAATATTGAGTTTTAGTGTAAATTTGAGGACGGAGTGACTTTCAAATTTGTTTTAAAGTTGAGTAATTTGATCAATATATTTAGCTAAAATGAAAATGTCATCTATGTATCTTACATATATAGGGGGTTTATTAGTGTCATTAAGTAGTTTAATTTCTAAATGTGTCATATAATAATTAGAAAAATATTTGGTTATTTGGAATGTACGACAGAGGTATTTACCGTCAAAGATGACATCCTGATTTGTTTACATAGATGAAAAAATAAGTAAAAGACTACAAAAATCTGACAAGAAAATAAAAAAAAAAAATTATATATATATATATATATATATATATATATATATATATATATATATATATGGATACAGATGTATTATGCAGGTAGAAAAGATAGACAAAGAGAACAGTAAGAGAGTGAGAGAGAGCGAACGTGACTGATAGAAAAAAGAGAAAGAAAGTGAGTGAGAGAGAGAGAGACAAAGAACGTGATTGATAGAGAGATAGAGAGAAAAAGAACGTGAGTATGAGAGGGAGAAAGAACGTGAGAGAGAGAGAGAAAGAACGTGATTGATAGAGATAGAGAGATAGAGATAGAAAGAACGTGAGTGAGAAAGAGAGAAAGAACATGAGTGAGAGGGAGTGGGTGAGTTGTGTTTCCAGAAAACAAGGAATTCCCGTAAGACTTACAGCTCATAATACAAAAGAGATACAGTGAAAGAATTAAATTGAGATCTATTCTGTTTATTGTTTTTCAACAGAAATGTCTGGAATAATTCAGTTAAATTTACTGTTTGTGAAAACTTTATTTAACAGCTTGTAGTTTCAATTATAAAATGCCCTGATGGAATTTTGATGCATTTCTAAAATTTACGCAACTACTGCTGAGTGAAATGTTTTCTTTTAAGTACAGTCAGTTATTTTGGTAAGAAATAAAAAACAATCAACCCACCCCATAAAAAGATCATTCTCGCTACTCCGACTGATTTTATGGTTGTCGATAAAGTAGGCGTCAATAATATTTGTTTTAAATATTATCTTGATATCAGTACGAGTTTCCATATCAGTAGACTTCCGAAGATCAAGGGACGGTAGGTTTACTTAATGCTCGATCATTCTCAATAGTATTCTTTTTGTTTTTTAATCAATTCACCCCAAGCAAGGCGATAATGCCACTAAGACGCAAAGGTGGATACTGCGAGTAAAAGAGAATAAGAAGACTTTAGAAGGAACCAGAAACCCAATCCTAAACAGGAAACAAGGGATAAACCTCTACTTCTCTATTCACCCCAAGCAAGGTGATAATGCCACTAAGACGCAAGGGGCTACTGGGAGTGAAAGAGAATGAAAAAAACTTTAGAAGGAACCAGAAACCCAATCCTAAACAAGAAACAAGGGATAAACCTCTACTCCTGTTCAAATGACTGGAGAGAAATATCAACCGAACAACAGGCGAGCTTATCTACTACTGAGGATAAAAATAAATATAATATATAAAAACAAAAGTAAATAAAATTTCAGAACTTAGGCGGAGTCGTTAGAAATATAAAGCTGATGTAGACTAAGGAACCGGAAGCCTAATCCTAAACTGGAAACAGCTGTTAATTAGATTAATTCATATCGCGCAGATCTGAATCTTTCGTGCCTCTTCTTATTTAGTTATTAAAGACATCAACATTGAATTCTAATATATTAGGTTGGCCGGTTTATTAAGTAAATTTTCTACTTTATAAGCGAACGAATTTTTTGACCAGCCCAGGATTCTGCTTCTTTTACAGACTTGTTATTGAATGAGCGGCCATTTTACATATTCAAGTTTTGAGTTTTCATCTGACAAAAGACCAATCAGTCAAACAAGAATGTTTTTCAATGTCGATGGTTGAAAGAAAAACAAATTGTCAACAAGGTGAAATAAGCCTTTTATTTAAAAATTTTTTTAATAATTCAAATTTTGTGTTAAAAATAAATCCGCTGTTTATGTTTGAAAATTTTTCTAGAGAAGTTTCAAAGAAACGAAAAGGACACTTATAAATAGAATCAGAAAGAACCAGTTGATATTTCTGGGACAAATAATGATGAAAATGGTTTTGGAGACTTTTACATTCACAGGAAATATTGAAACAAGAAGGACATAGGGAAATAGTGAATAACCCAACTAACGAGTTTATGTAATTAGCACAGAAACTACGAGGGATGAGTAAGGGAGAAAACATTGCTTAGAACTGCAAAGGACAAAAAGCTATGGCCAGCCATAACCGCCCACTTCCTGAACGGACACAGCACATAAAAGAATATGGTTATTCAAAAAATAGTAGTCTTAAGAAAATTATTAATAAAGTCAAAAACAACCTCAGATATCATTAACTAAACAACTTCAGTCTTTGGTCGGAAATTGTGAATAAATTTATTTATTTGTTAAATATCACCCTTCAAAATAAGTATTTGATATATTTAAGGCTCGAATATTATAGTAAAGAGAAAAACCTATTCTTCTGGAGAGTAGTGGTATAAATTACAATAAGACATATCTCGGCTGATTTACAGGCAAATAAACTAACATACTCAAGAGCGAGAGCCGGATGTGAACGGGACAAGGCCCCGTCACAAAATGACCATTATCTTCGTTTACGCATGTTCCCGCGTTTACGCATGTTCCCGACGCACGAGTTCCGGTCGAAAAATAAGATAATATTTTAAAGTGTTTCTATTTTTCGACCAATAAAAATGCTTCCCTCCTAATTATACCCGGGAAGAGACCTGTCACGGTCAGGGTGAGCGGTCAGCAGCAGCCAGCAGCAGTAGAACCAACCAGCGAGAACTACTATGAGAGATCAACCCAGATCTTCAGCCGGCTTATGAACTATACCACAAGGTAGCTGTCCCAAAACCACACGTTCCTATTGAAATAAATCAAGTAAATCTATTTCTACTGCTGTCGTATTTCTTTCTTGCAACCATACGCTTGTCTATAACAGTAGCATAAAAATTGTTTATAACCATCGACTCCTCTTTTTTTTATAATTACCGCTTTCTTTTTAACCCTCCGTCTACCAAGAAAACTGACTTCCATTATATACCACCTGGGTCCAATGAACCCATTTCGGGGTTTGTTTTTTTTTAACTATTCAAACTTTTAGCATTTTTGATGATATTATGTATGTATGATTATAGATGGGGAAAAGAAATAACAATTTTAATCAAAATTTATTCACGGAAACAGAAAAATTACAATACATCTTTGCATTTAGTTTGAAATTATAAACTTAATTCAAATTACATTTTTAGAAAAATTAAAGTTCATCGCTGCATTTTGCACAGAATACTTTTAAATGGCTTTGACAGACATGTTTTTTGGCAAATATGACAGACAGATATGACTATCCATTTTAGAACGACACAAAGTGCATCTCTTTTTTCTTTCTCTCATAGGATGGATCCTAAGCAGTGTATTGCTCACTAGAGTTTGTAGTTGTATAAATCTCTGCGAGAGCCGAATTCCTTCAGAATTTGTCCATTTTTTGGATTATTTTCAAGAGATTTACATTCAAGAACAATATAAATGATAAAAGAACTGAATCACAAGATCTTCTTGCAAAACGTGAATGTCCAGGCTTTTGGTATAAAACATTGCAGGATAGCGTTCTCTCTTGTGCCCTCTGAATTTGTTTAGAAGACCAAATTTCAAACTAATCATTCGAATAATACTTTTCATTCATCATTGAAGGGTTTGAAGAAATATTTTTGTCAACTTTGTTGTCATCATTCATATCATCATCCGAAATCCTTCTAATAAAAAAAAGCTTTGCATAATGACATCTATTTAGAATGGACGATATTTTTATTTAATTGAAAATATCAACCATGGATCCGATTGACCCACTTGGTAATAGAAAATCAAGAAAAAATAAAAGTCACAAAAATTTCTAAAATTTAAAGATGTTTTCATATTTTACAAATTATATAAAAATTTTACTATCCACTCAAACTTAATGGGAAAAACAAATTGACAATGGAAGCGTTATTTTAAGACACACCAAAAATGGCTATTATTATAAAAAATGTCTTTTCTTTTTCCATTTATTGAAAATATTTTGCCACACACTTAGTGCCTGAAAGCAAAAAGATGTATCTGTGTGAAAGACACTGGAGGTAAAAGTAATATTTTTTCGAAACATTAAATTTTGACAGTGTTTTCTTATAAACAAAGAGAGAGTTACTAAGTTAGAATTTTTTAATTTTGTCATTCAAAAAAGGATCTTTTTTTAAGATTCAGTTTTACTTACCGTGTGTATAAGTCGACTTCATGTATAGTGCGACATCTGAAGGTTAATTTTTCCACGCATTTTAATCCCTCCAGAAAGAAATTAGCTGTGTATAATGCAACCGGTCACTGAAAATGCATGAATTTTATCGCTCCGAGAAAAATTAGCTGTGTATAATGCAACCGGTCAGCGAAAATACATGAATTTTATCCCTCCAGAAAGAAATTAGCTGTGTATAGTGGAACCGGTCACCGAAAATGCATGAATTTTAATCCCTTCAGAAAGAAATTACCTGTATATAATGCAAACGGACACTGAAAATACATGAATTTTTATCCCTCCAGAAAGAAATTAGCTGTGTATAATGCAACCGGTCACTGAAAATGCATGAATTTTAATCCCTCCAGAAAGAAATTACCTGTGTATAGTGCAACCGGTCACCGAAAATGCATGAATTTTAATATCGTCAAAAAAAAAAATACCTGTGTATAGTGCTACCTTTACATTTTGCGTAAAAAAATGATCATAAATGTCGTATTATACTCGAGTATACATGGTATTTTAAATAAAAATTTAAGTAAATTTTCCGTCTGGATGAAAACAATTCCTAATTTCCCAGGAAGAATTTTGAAATATTGTGATCGAAAATTGAAATATGTGAATTTTATTTACAATAAAATCTCAGAGATAATTAAATGATTTCAAGATGAATAAATGCTGTTTTATTTTGTTCTTTTCAAGGAAACTTAACTGGATAGTGTAGTTAAAAAAAAAAACGAAGGAAAGTGTGACATAAAAATCTGAAAGCACACAGGAATAACGAAAGATGCAAGTCATAACAGTACCATGCAGATGTTTGGTGATGCCAGAGATTAATTCCTTAAATGTATGTCGATAAGATTCAAATAGAGGAGCCTTTAGGACCTAGTACTGAGAAATGTGAGAAAGAAAGATATTTTAAATATGTAAAAACATGAAACATGAAATAAACACTTTATTCAAATTAGATATAAAATAAATTTTTATTTCACTCTTTGACTGGATGCCATTCCGATATGGATGATCGGGGTCTTCTAACCAACTTCTGTAAGCAGAAGATTAAGAGATCGAAAAATGTACTTAGAAATAGTGAAGAGAGTAATGTCTACGCTCTTATATGGCAAAGAATCTTGGACAGTTTCGTCACAGATAAAGAAAAGATTTGAAACGAGAGAAATGTTTCTGTCTATATCTCTGAAATGAGGTGTTATGATTATTTACATTATATACATTATTCAAACTGTTATCCTCATCCCCATATTCACAACGTTTCTGCAGTTGTACGCTCCTGCCTTCTTCAGATGATTGAAATTTTAAAACCGAATCCAGCGGGTTAGATTGTTCTAGTTCCACGTGCCATGACTCTTCCGGATGTCTGAGTTATTTTCCTTTAACTCAACTCTCTAACTTTTTGGGCTCACTACTGCTGTAGCCTGGTAGTGAACTCACAATTCTTTGGGTCTAGTCACTGGATATAACCAACATCTTTATCCACTGGGCTATGTGTCCTTGAGACAAATGTTGTTCTATCGATTAATGTCAGGAATACCATGGATAAATCGTGTAAGATGCTGGGGTATTTCAAAGGAATAAGAACTGAAAAGAAATTGTTGCTCTCAAGCTAAAACTTTTGGGAAAGCAGAAAGAAATATACTTGGCAAGTTCGAGCAAATGAAGGACGCAATATGTATCACAAAGAAAAAAAGGGTCCGTAAAAAAGCAAATATTACATATAATATATACTGAAAGTAACAAAAGACAGGTGGAGAGCCATGATCAGCCATTACTTGAAGGGGCATAGAAAGGGGAAAACAAAGATCTTGAACAAGAAAACAAACTACATTGTATTTTATCAAACAATTTGCACATTAAGAGATAAGATATGGAGAAACATTATCCCTAATTTGAGCAGAATTAATTTTTACCGAATAGAAGGCACACTAGTTTACACCCACAAAATATTAATACACTAATAAAATCACTCGAGACAAAAAGAATCCTAGTATTTTTGGACATATCACAACATAGAGAAAAATGCCTTTTTCTGGCAACCCAGTGTATCCTAATGTCGGTTATAAAGGCGAGAAAATCGGAGGCTCCCAGACAGTCGAGCACAAAGCAAATCTGCAACGCAGTTTAAACAGCAGATAATCACACGGTTAATTATATTCAGACATAGAATCCCACTTGAACTGAAATAAACATGTGAAAACAAAATGCAGTAATCAACTCTCCCTGTCCCACTTAGGGAGAGTTAATGTCTCTGCAGTCAAACTTCTTCTCATCTAAAAAGCGTTTTGATCCTTTTTTATGGTGAGGTTTACCCTTTACAAAGCCCGAGGGCGACTCAAGGTAGAGGGTTACGTTTCGAGGCAATTTGTGCGGATAGGAGTGGAAGATAACGATTGGCTGTAGCCTTGAACAGATTAAGATTGTCATGATCAAGGAAACATCCTCTTGGGAGTCGGTTCTACAAAGCTGTGGTTGAAGGAAAGAAGTTGTTCAAGTGGAACTTTCTTCTTCCCGATGAACTACGGAGTGGTTTGCTACTATGTAAGTGGCATTGCATGTCCTTACCGTGAAGATTTCAATTGGCGGGGCCAGGGAATATAGTTCGTTCCAGCACTTTCCGTGGAAGAATCTATAGAGCAAAGAGAGGCTCACTACATCCCTCCTGTTGTCTTCAAGTGCTGGAGTAATTCCGCCAGAGTAAATGGACTTTTAAGAACTCAACCACATGCGTTTTCTGTAATATCAGCCACAGTAATTCTAATGTACACGGACTCTTTTTCATGTATTAATAGCACAATTATTCATAAAATGTTATGGTTAATTTACAGATTCAAAATTTGTTTACATTCTATTAGTCTTTGTTTCCACTTTTGCACTCATGCCTCTTAGAAAAGGCGTGAATCCCTCTTTTCTTCCTCCATCTATGGGTTAAACAGCAGGATAAACTAGGCATTCTAGTGCTTGGAATGCGGTTAATCTTGGACAACAGCTTTGAATTCAAAAAGACAACGAGAAACAACCCCATTATCGTTCCCAAGAATGCATGATAATTCACAGATAATAAAAAAGAAAAAGGAATCTGTGGAGAGCCATGATCGCTCACGTCATGAATTGATATGGCATTAACAAAGGGATAATGAATAGATATCCGATCATTGCAAAAGCTTGTACCCGATTTTCATTGTTAATATAGAGATTTACTAAGCGTAGCTCAGATGTGACACAAGGCCGAAAGTATGGGGCACCCAGTGAGTATCGAACTCACTACTCAGTCGTAATTGTTCTAGCGAGACAAGTTCGCTAACCATTACACCACCTCGAGGAGCCCAATTCTCCTTGTTAATAAAAAATGACCGCAACATGACAGTAACCATTGTTTTGGGTGCTGATTCCTGGTGTTTTTATATTAGCTTTGTGTATAATAAATAATTAGTATTTCTAAATTTTAAAAAGCGCTTATTATGAATGCATTTATAAATAAACAACATTTTTATTTCTGTAACAAAATAAATACTATTTCATGTATTAACGAGACAATTATTCATAAATTGTTATGGCTTATTTATATTATGTCTTCCGATTATCCTTCTTAACAATTATTTACTTATTCGTGTTTTATTTATTTGGTTGCTGTTATTCCGATATTCCAGTTTTCACCTAAAGCCTGGATAGACGACAAATCACTTATTATATTTGGATATATTAAGAAAGTTGCCATTGTTCACAGTGTGTGTCCGTCATATGCACATACACATACACACATGATTTTTTTTTTTCAATCACTTCCCTGACACCGATATTTATGTATCGGCGAGAATTTTCATTTTTACAAAACAATGTCGGTAGAATTCAAATCAACGATGAAGTCGCATTTATAAAGGCGATGAAAATGACATCCTCGTCTACGTAAAATGTTCAGAAGAAACATATTTACATTTCTATGAACAGGTTTGTCATAAGAAATCACTTTCTTTTTTGCTTCTCTCGTCTTTAAGGTGGGATTATTCCAATCAGATGAATATTAAAAACACGCAAAGGCTGGAGATCATACAATAAAGTAAGCAAAAGTTAAGAAAAAAAAAATCTTTTTTTTTTTAGTTCTGTCTGAAACCTGACTGCCCAATTTTGTTTATTATTAATAAATTTCTCCTTCTGGCTATTTACAATGACACCAAGTGACTTCTGTAGGCCAAGCCTATATTTCAACCGATTATGTTTCATACATAATTTCTAACACGGTCGTTTGTCTCAGTCATAATCACGTACCAAATACGGTATTTAAATTGATTTATTTTCCAGAGAGTAAGATCGTGTATTAAAGAAATCATATTTTTGGAACTAGCCTAACGGTTTCTAAATTTTCAGTACGCGGGTTTTATACATTTTTACCAACCAAAGAAAACTAAGTCTCATAAATAAATGAATAAAATTTAGATGAAAAAAGTTTTATTTTGTGAAGAGCATCATTCAGAAACAGAAAAATATGAGAATTACAGAGAAAAAAATCTTGTGGTTGGTCGGATGTGGATCGCGTTCACTAGCTTTGAAGAAGCTAAAACGAGACGAACACAAAATGGCTGACGCTTATCCTAAAGGAAATAGCCTAATTGACGCTTCTGATACTAACATAATACAAATAATGTTATCGAGGGTAACGAATGCCTAACGCAATTCTATCCTTATCCGATATCAGCAGTGAATCGCAATTTTCGCAATTTTAAATTATAAAATAATAATAGAATTATAACACAGACAGCACATCCGCATTCCATCATTTCTTATACTTTGTACGTTTGTATTATGTGTTGGCGCTATAAAATTATTAACTAACCGATATTGGTAAAATTTTCAGTATATATTATAATATGAGCAATATATATTCTTCGTTTTGAATCAATCCGTAAATTATAAATATTGATAATGACTTAGTTAGTGAGAGCTTCAGGTTTTATTAGCGAAGTGCAACATCGATTTTTGTTTATAAATAAATCCATAAGTTTTAGGCCAGAGGTACATATAATTGATACAACATCCCATATTTTATTATTTTTCATGTTAATATGGATTCGTTTACATTCTATAACCGCCATTAATCTTTGTTTAAATGACTTTGTTAACTTTTTCTATTATCTCGACTGTGACATTAACAGTTTTTATTGCTTACCAATGATTATCTTTTAATATTTTTCAGATTCTCTGTGGTGAGCATGGGGGTGATTTCATTAATTTAACCTTTGAAACCATTTTTTGGCAAATAGGACAACAGTCAGCTATGGAGCGTGCCAAAAGCATTGTCTTGCAGGAAATATACTCATTAGCAAAAAAGCTAAACACATGTACTACTGAATAAAACATCGGGTCCAAGAATTTACAGTCACTCATTGCATTCATCTTAACACATCAACTTTGAAGTTACCTGCAATATTATCCCCAAACAATAATCTACATTGTCACTATTGTTAGTTCATTATTTCCAGGAAGGACCCAACTCTTATCCCAAGCCATTAAGTCCGTCCAATATAGCTCTACATTAATCGCTATACACACTGTTGAGCAGTTAACTTTTATGTGCTTCTTCGCCTAACATAAGTTTTTTTTAGTTAAAAATGGAAAGTGTGCAGAGGAATTAGACCGGAAATAGGACAATAACAGTGCTGATTCGTTAAAGACATTGGAAACAAGGAATGCGATATTTATACTCAGAATGATATCAGAAAGAGCAATACAAATGCAAAAGGGTGTATACCTATATTTTATAGATTATGCAAAGTGCTTGATAAAGTACCTCGCGGAGAACTGGTGGAATTGCTAGGTAACCATGACATATTTGGGAAGGATATTAGAATAATCCAGAACCTATACTGAAAGCACACTTCCTGCATACGGATAGAAAAATATAGAAAGGAGTATTCGACAAGGATGTTTCTTCTCACCGGATTTATTCAACCTATACGGTGATGTGATTCTGAGAGAATTAGAAACCCTACCAGGATTCATTATTGGCGGACACAATTTTAACATCATAAGATAAGCAGATGACACAGTGTTGATAGAAGATATAGAAAGGAAACTACAAGAACTCCTACAGAGGGTAGTAAAGGAAAGAAAGAAGAAAGGACTAAACTTTGAATTGCAAGAAGATAGAATGCATATTCATGTCGACCATGCTTGCCGTAGTCTTTGAATATAGAATCCAGTGAAGTACGTAATGTGTTCAATATCAGAGGTTGGCAGTGAAGATTCGGAGAAAGTAGCAGCTGTTAAGTAATTCTTTAAGTCTTCGATATCAGAGGTTGGCAGTGAAGATATTTGAGGAGAAAAAACAAAATGGCTGCCTTTATACACGTAGGATTGAATATTTTGAGCTTTCTGATTGGTTAACCCTTCTCCTGGTGGATTATAAAATGAGCCAGCTCATTTTGGTTGGCTCACTAGTACATATATCCAAAAAACTATAACACCCCCTCATTTTTGGGTATATTATGGAATCTTCTTTTACAATATTAGTAAAGTCAATATTCATATGGAAAAGTACTTTAGTATTCAGAAAAAAAATGTTCTTTTTTTTTAGCAATCCTAAAATAATAATTTTTTTTTTCGTATTCATAAAAATTAGTTATATCATTTTGTCTACTGTTAAGTACTTCAGCAAAAGAAACAGTCCAATATGAAAATTACAAACAGGAGATACCAAAACCAAACAAGTACAACAATTTTAAATATCTGGGAAGTGTTTGAACGGGGGGTGGAAAGTGCGACACAGAAATCCGAAGGTGCATTGAGATAGAAAAAGAAACCTTCCAAAAGCTAAGCAAAATATTAAGTAGTAGGAGAATTTCGTTAAAAACAAACGAAATGCCCTGAACTATTATGTAATATTAGTCTTCCTATATGGCACTGAATGCCGGACAATCCCCTCACAGAAGAAGAAGAAAGTTGAAGCAACAGAAATATAGTTCTGCAGAAGGACGATGACAATATCATGAACCGAAGCGAACAACGATGAAGTTTTAGAGAAAATGGAAACAAAAGGACACTTATACTTAACATCAGGAAGAGATAATTGAAATTTCTAGGACACTTAATGAAGAAAGAGGGCTTAGAATATTTGATAGGACAAATTTGAAGGCAAGAGGCACAGAGTGAAATAACGCATAAGCTACCTAGCAAACTTAAGTAAATGAATGGCGGGACAAGGTTTAGGAGAGATAACAGAAAGACAATTTTTTATTAAAAGTTACAAAGGACAGGAAATTGTGGAGAGGTATAATCGCCATCGTCCTGAAGAAACACGGTGCATAGAAGAAGCTTGTTTCCTTTCATGTCTTTAACCAATGTCCTGCATATTTTCTTTCTATTTACATTTGCAGCACTAGTTTCTTCAAATACTTTCTTGGTAGTCAATTCATTTGTCTTGCTTATTAACCCTTAACCTTTCTCAGAATAAGAATGTTTTAAAAGATAATAAGCAAGAAAGTTTGTTCTTGACCACGTCTTGCTAATATTTTCATATCAGTTTTAATTGTTTTCTAATATTTTTCAACCTTTTCACAATATCTGACGTTGTGGTCCCATCATTCAATAAATTAACAATATCTAGTTTTTCTTTTAAATTTATAATTTTTTTTATAACCTTTTATATATCTTAAATTAAAAGCAAAGACTGTACACTATTATTTAAAAAAATAAAAACTATACTATACACTGGTATATAAAACTTTAAGCCAACTTTGTAAATTAATTACCGTATTTGCCGGCCTATTTGACACACCCACGCATTGGACGCACCCAGATCTTGGCATAGAATATTTAGGAGAAAAAAATTCACATATCCCAACCAAACATTCAAAATTATAACCCTACCTTTATGTGACATTCTCACTAATCATGAAATAACACTTACAGTATTAACAAAATTTATACTACTGGTACTTTTTTATAGGAGTGAGTTAAGGACTTTTTTGGAAAAGAAGAAATTTAGAACACGCATTTTAGTTGTTTTTCAGGGAGCAACATCTACACCTACAGTAAATTCTTAGTAGCTACGAAGAAATCTACTGGTATCAGTGAACACTGGTATATATAATAATAGGCAAAAAAAAAAGAAATATGGTAATTGTTGATAAATGAAGTCTCATACCATACATACAGAAAAACCTGTATATGAACAAAAACATACACAAAGCAAGCAGCAATCTACCAGTCAAAGCAAATATTTCTGTAAAATCTGGTATTTCTACAAAACAACCAGCAAAATAATGTACAATTCCATAAATTTTTTAATTTCTTTTTCCTGGATGAATTTTTCAGGGATATTTTTATTGGTATCATATTTGATCGCTTCCAGGAATCCTAGTTTCAGAGCTAAGTTCTATGTGTGCACTGAACCCCACTTTTTTCATGGTCTTTATGTCTCTCTCATACATAATACAGCTATATTGGACGCAGGGCAAACTTTTGGGAAAATCCGCATCTAACAGACCCGAAAATACGATACTTTTGTTAATTTTACCCCAAAATCGAGAGTTATTAGCAGTGTACCTTTCTCGGTACATTTTATGGTCGCTTAGGGCCAGAAAACGAGTTACTACATTTTCCTTAATGCTTGTATGGTGGATAATAGAGTATCTTAATCATAGTGATACTGAAAAAATTCCATCCAAAAATACTGGACCACCAGCGAAAATGTCACCTTTCAGCTCTTTTCTAAATTTAAAAAGAGTATTTTGAAAAAAGTAATCTTTATTATTACAGAAAGTATAAAACATCGAAGTATGGAGTTGGTAATTAGTGTTGCTGCAATTGGATCAAATAGTTGTCTCGATTCAGCGTAGCATTGTATGAAACAAGGTCCAGATTTTCTTAATCGAATTTTTTTCCTATTCCCTATTCTTCTTGGCAATAATCACAAAGCACTTTCAGATAGTATGGTTTTCGTTGGAGCACTTATTTCTTCAGTTTCCACTACAATGGTTCAATTATATTGAGATCAGGACATTGTGCTGGCCAATCTTTCAAAAGTTGAACATCTTCATCTACAACAAATCTTTCTTTGCATTCATCACTAAAAATGCCACTTTCCAATATCCCATGCTTGATGTTTTTTTGATCACTTCAGTCTTCTATTCTGATGTTCTTTTCTTAATTATGATTTGTTGCTGCTATCCACTAGTTCAATTTGTGTTCTCTGTAGATTGTATCAACTGAACATCACTGTTAAAACTGAACTCATTCCTCACTTGCCTGACAGTTTTGGATTGCCTATGAAGACTCTCACAATCTTCCTTTCATCTCTTGTCAGTTTAGTTAATAGTTAACAATCAGTGGAACAAGGTTCAGATTTTCTCTTTGAGAATTTTTTCTATTCTTTTTGGCGGTAATCGTAACGCTCTTAAAAATTACGCGGTTTTTGTTGGAGCACTTATTTCTTCAGTTCCCACCAAAATGCTTCAATTATATTAAAATCAGGACTTTGTGCTCGCCAGTCTTTAAAAAGTTGAACATCTTCATCTACAAGAAAAGGAGCATTGTCATGCTGCTTTGTAGTTTGGCAAACTAATACAGTTTTTGAAGTTTAGGTTTCCATCAACTTTTACCAATTTTCTTCTACCATCACTTTTAATACAAATCCACGCCATTACGTAACATTCACTAAATTTTACTGTCTTTGTAGGATGTTACACTATTTTCCATTCATCACTAAAAATTAATTTTTACCACTTTTCCATATCTTCTATTCCTACGTTTTTTTTATTAATAAATTTTTCTACTGCTGTACGCCCATTCAAGTTTTTTTTTCGCAATACTCTGTCTACCGAATCAACTGAAACCTCACTGTTAAAAATTCATTCACTTCTCACTGACTGTTTATTTTGGATTGCCTACCGAGACTCTCAATCTTTCTTCCATCTCTCTTATCTAACTTTTGTGGTCTTCTCTTTCTGGAAATTCTCAGTTGACTAAATATCTCTCGTTGAGTCATCTTCCCTTCAACACCACAAATTTCATATTAGTTTCAGTGCAACTTTTAGCCATGATTTTAAGCAAATTAATGTTCAATTACAATGACTTGTCAAAGTTATTTAAACTCATGTTAATAAGATGGAACAATGTTTACTTATCTGCATATTACCATGTCTTTATCATCTCGGACTTTTCATTGGCCTAATTAAGTTTTTCAGCTTAAATCTGCGTATCTTCTGGTACACAACACCTACGAAAATGCATCAACTTATTTTCCGGACTTCAAGGTCCACAGACACTACTGATAAAAACCCATAGCTAAACAAAATAAAGGTGTATAATCGTTTTGCACACCATATATATATATATATATATATATATATATATATATATATATTGACAATATGATGAACATCCCTAGAATTGCATAATAAATTCTTACATCACCTAATAATTTACTGTAAATATTTCTAATAAATACAGGTGAGCTGAAATACTGATATAGTAATTTAATAAGCAAAGTTTAGATGTGATACAAAGCCGAAAGTAAGGAGAAGCTAGTGAGGATTGAACTTAATACTCAGTTGGTTTGGCGAGACAAGCTTGCTAACCATTATACTACGTCGAAGTGTTCCTGAAACACTGATATATCTATCATATAAATATATCTTGAAATATTTTACCAACATCACTTGATTAATATAAATTTTATTATAAAAAAATTTCGTTTTTTAACCGAGTTCACCCCAAGCAAGACAGTAAAGCCACTAAGGCATAAAGGGTGAGTTGTTGTGGAAGAATTAGAAACAGAAACATTACTAAGTAGCGAGAACAAAAGAAGTGTGATCAAAAAGGCAGTAGATAGCGACTGGCGTTGCATTTAATTTTTTGAAGATTAAATTTTGCTGGAGAGATTGAAGCAGGAAAGGATTTCCACAAGCGAGAAGTTGGAGAAAGAAACAGTTAGCATAGCACTTACGTTTACATCTAGCTAACTCAACAGTAAAGGGACAATATCTCGACACTAGTCTAGTACTGCGCTTAAATTCAAAAGAAAATATAAGTGTTTATAGAAAAGACACAGGGAACTTTACGGTGGTGGGATATTGACTGAAGCCGAGACGCCAGATCAAGACTAATAATATTGCTGATTTTTTGGATTTTATCAAGGATCTCTAGGTGTCAGTAATATTATAAGCATGGACGAATGGTTGATCTATAGATATGTAAGAAAGATTTTACAGATAAATATTGTCTCGCACGACACAGCGAACAAACTTTTTTTAGCAGCTGACTGGCAATGGATTCAATAGAGTCTTTCAACTTCATGTCAGTCGAGAACGTTAACTCGAGTTGTCGCAACGAGTCATTTTGCTGCTGGTTAGCATCGAACATGCTGATGGAAGGCAGAGAGAGGTCTCTCAGATGATTAATGGGGATAATGTTAGTTTTAGACGTTAAAATTAACAAGCTATCCTTTGCTCCAGTTAACAACAGACTAGACATCAGCTGCCAATTTACCTTATAGAAAAGATCAGACTTACTTGCATAATAAAATCTGACATAGTGTGTATCAAAGCACTATTAAATTAGTCCTATAAATGAGGTCTGCTTCTTTTATATAATGTTATTTTTTTTCTTTCTAGCCAATTTCCGAAAAGTATCCACAATCGAGGCGACAGAGATGTGATTCTACAGAAGGATGCTAAGGATATCATGGACCGAGCGTATGAACAACGATGAGATCTTTGAGAGGTTGCAAACAAAGAGGAGGCTTATATTCAATATCAGGAAGAGGCAGCTGAAGTTTCTGGGGTACATAATGAGGAAGGAGGTCCTGGAGAATCTGATACTCACGGGTCGAATAGAGGGAAAGAGAGATAAGGGAAAACAACGCGTGACATACCTGGCGGAGTTAAGCAAGTGGATGATACAACACAGTCTGGGGGAGGAAACAGAGGGAAGGAACTTGTTGAGAACTGCAAGGGATAGAGGGAGGTGGAGAGCTATGATCGCCTACGCGCTGAAAAGACATGGCACATAGAAAAGAAAAGAAAAACTTATGAATTTTCTTCTTGATTTCCTCTTTTTCCTCTCCACATTTTCAGAATAGCTAATTTCTTCTCTCTTATGTTTTAAATTAATAATAATAATAATAAAAAATGCGTCAGATTTCAAATAGCAAATAAATAACTTCTAATTTAAATTCCTAGCGGAATCAATGAAAAACGCTATTCAGCAGTTATTATTAACAGCTAATAATTTAACAAAGTGATTAATTAATATGATTCATTAATGGAAAAGAAATGTTATGAAATTTATTAATCTAGTAAGTGTTGCGCAAGCTGAAGACTTATAACAACGAAAAACTTCTTGATTGAGAAAGTTTAAGATCAACAAAGAGCCTTGAACAAGCAGCTTCTCTCAGCCAAATTGGCTATCAATAAAAAAAAAACTCATTTGTAGGCTGTTAATATAGTTATTTTTATCAACATGCACGTTGCAAATTGGAGATAAGAAAATCCGTCAAATACAACAATTTAAATATCTGGTAAGTGTTTTAACAGAGGACGAAAAATTCGACACCGAAATCTGAAGGCGCATTGGGATAGTGAAAGATGCCTTCCAAAACCCAAGCAAATTATTAAGAAACAGGAAAATTTCATTCGAAATAAAGAAAAGACTACTGAACAGCTACATAATATCAATACATGGCGCTGAATGTTGGACAATCTCCTCACCGATGAAGCGACTTCAAGCAACAATACGATGCTGAGAATACCGTGGACTGAACATCTTAGCAGTGACGAAGTTTTATAGAAAATGGAAACAAAAAGGACCCTTATACTTAGCATCAGAAAGAGACAGATGAAATTTCTAGAGGACATAATCATGAAAGAGGGTGTTATACCTAACTCTTAGCAGTTATATTATGTCTTGCTCAGGCTACACGCTGTGACGTCATTAGGGTTCACTCCGACTGACTCCAACGGATTGGTATTTACACAGTTTCCCCACTGAGACTAGATGTGACATAAGGGTGAGTTTAGTGTGGAAAAGCCGAGCGCATACACTCGGGTCAGGGGTCAAAATTTACCCAGCCTCCACAACCGCGGGATCGGGCACTTTTTCTCAGCCTAGTCTCCAACCGTAGACAGCCCTAACTGAGTCATAGTCTGTCCGAAGACGGAAAGCTTGGTAATCGCGGACCAGACAGCGGACTACCTGACTGTGATTGGCTGGTATTTACCAGTCGCCCCACTGCAGACAATACGACACAAGGTCAAGTTTACCGTAGGGAAACCGAGCGTTTCCACCCGGATCAGTGGTCAAAATTTACCCAGCCCCCGCTTAAGTGGGCTCGGGTACAGAACTGGTCTGTTTTCTCAACCGAGTCTCTATCAGAAGACAGAGCCCGACTGAGTCATCCTCCGCTCGAAGAAGGAGGTCTTGTCAACTTCTTCCCGAAGGGAGAGGTCTTGTCTTGTCTAGTCGCGAGCCTGAGACAGACTGCGACTAACTTCTTCTGACTCACTTGGAGTTCTTTATTTAAGGAGTCTTGCCTAGTTCATTTGTGTTGCCGGGGTATCTTCTTTACTCCACAACAGAGGGCTTAGAAAATTTGAGACTGACAGGTCTTATTGAAGACAAGAGAGACAGCGGAAAACAATGTATAACCTACCTAACGAGCAAATGGTTGGTTGAACCGGGGTTAGGAGAAATAGCAAAAAGACAAACAATAAAAGCTACAAAGGATAAAAAATAACAGAGAGCCGTGATCGTCTAAGACCTGAAAGATTTTTTATGATTTTATTTTTTAATTTTTATCTGTTTATTTGCTAAGCAGTCAATATCTGGTTAATATCGGAATCATGCAAGAATTTATAGTATTTGGATATAATCGACTGGTTAGAACCTTACCTTTCCGACCCGAGATCGAATCTCACTCTGGTCGATTAGTTAAGAAGATGACTTGATAATATAGGCCCGGGAAGACGACCCCAGCGTATGATACAGTAAGGAAGTGACTGAAAACTATACCATGAGTTAAACCCAAGCCTTGTCAGTGAAATTAATTAGACGGAACTAACACGAAAATACAAGTGATCTTCAGTGGCCTGGTTCAAACATAATCACGCCAGATTATCTGCTCTCACTCAGCATGGCATATAAGCCACAGGTTAGTTCTGTGGGTGTTGAAAAAAACACACAAATATGCCTAGACAGGTTGTTTGCAACAGAAAGTAGTTAACCACCCCCCACACACACACGGAAATAAGCTTCCAGTCATACCTATTTAGATATTTCTAACTATAAATAATTGTAAGAATTTAGCTTGATTAATAAAAATACAAGAATTTTTCCGTGTGATTTTTTTTAAGGATGATTAATGGTTAAGATGTGGAACCCCATTAAAAATTGTAGAAAAATGCTGTAGATTTAAGTTTTGTTACTGGAATTTTTTTTCTACAAAACCGGCTCACACAAAAATTAACTAATTTTTGTACTCGGGCCGGCTCAAAATTTGAATTTCTATATTCATAAATGTTTACCAATCAGTGGCATCATATGAGACCCGCAGTATTCTTTGAATTTGCAAAAAATTAAGATTTGTTTGCTACGAAATTTTGGATGATAACTTCAGAATATGGTCAACAATATTTTCAATATATATTGAATATTTAAAAACTGAAAATATATATTAACCAATAAACTTATGAAATAAATAAATCTAATTTTTTTTTTCTGGTGCCGATGTTTCGTTATAAAAGCGATCATTTTTAGTTCGCTATTTAATATTTTCAGTTAACCTTTGATCAGGATGATTGTTCGTTTGTTATACAAAACGGAAATTTTCAAACCTTAATTAATTACTCATATTTTCGCATATTTATTTGTGTATACCATATTACAAAACAGCTTAGCGATATTGATATATAAAAAACATACGGACCGAATTATCTGTCAACAACAGATATTAGTAGTAGTATAAATAACGCCGTTTTGCCTACTTCTGCCATCAGCAACCGACTGCTACAAAATTATATGCATCCATAAAACAACGTAATTATATGGCACATACTTTCACACATGTAGACGTTTAGCATTCAACTTCTATATAATTATAATGTTACTTTGACTCAGTGAATTGTATTGGTTGTAAAATACTTTAATTCATTTTTCATGTAATATTTCTCTTGACAACAAATTTTGTACAAACTAAACGCCAAATGGGTCAAAGAAACTTCGACTAAAATTCCGACTTCTGATTGGCTAATATATGTGAAAGATGTTACAACGCCTATGCAGTTGTGTTCAAAGTCAATTTACCGCCCAAATCTGGTTATCTGTTCTCGAACTTATCACATGGTTCACATTAATTATAAATACTTGGACACATCATCACCCTTCCTTTTTCTTGCTTTCTCTCACATACAAGATTTAGCTCAGTGGACAGGTCGCGCTTGTCCCTTAGGGGAAAACGCTATGAAACGTCATGAAATACACACACGCACATTTACGAACATCTATTCACTTCTTCAACCACAAGGACACAGAAACTTATCAACTTCTAACAGTGAGATTTTCATCAGCAGAAGCACGCCGCCTGAGCACATACGACTTTCTACAATTCATCTCAACTGATTTCATCCCGTTTCGGTAAACGAATTTGAACGGCAAAATCCTTCATTATATTTTTGCTGATTTCAACTCGGACATGTTAAAAGAAAAAACTACATTTTTAGTACAAAATACTACTTCTCGATTTTCAAGCGAAGAATATAATTTTCTCTCACTCAACAAGTTTCTCTGAACTCATCTTACGCCGAACTTATCTTAATCTACAATACCTTCTGTTATGATGTTAATTTGGGGTTAATAAAGACAAACGCCAAATAACATGTAACAATAAAATGGGGTTTATTCGGTTGGTAAGTTGGTACAGATATCGCCTGAGTAGTCTATAACTAACTCAGCCCAGAACTTCTCCGACACTGTCTTTTGACATGCCACTAGTTAACGTCCTTCTTTGTAGACGAGTTCATCTCCAAGAGGGGTGGTAAGTTCCTACACAACACCTTCTTATCGAAGAATATTTCTTTCATCGGGATTGAATATTGTTTCATGAACTGAAACCTTTTTCTTGAGTTCACTTAAAAACACTTTTCCGTTCAAAGTTGCAATTAAAGGTAAATAACTCCTGCTATATTTAAACATTGAATTTTCAACTATAGAAATTGTTAAAAATAGTTTAATTCATCTTAAACAGATTTATTAATTACACCTTCTGTATAATTTCACACACAGAACATTCTTCACAGGAACATATTCCATCTGTTAAAAGAACATTTTCAAGTGACTTAAATAACAAGTACATACTCGTCAACCAAATCTCTAAATTCACTGAATTACTGTTTGTACAATTCTTATTATGCATATATAAATTTCATTTACTTGTGCAACTTCTCCCGTTGAATGTTATTCTTTTTTGTTTGCTTATTCCTTGTTAGTAAAATAAAAATAGTACGGATTGAATCGAAGCCATTCAACGCCGTTACAGACGTATTCTGTTTCTTTTATACTAATACAATTAATTCGGTTCTAATTTAAATCCGACAATATAAAAATATTTTGTGTGAGATTGTTTCGCAAAGAATCTTTGTAATTCATTTCTTTCCTTTTGAAAGGAATTTGATATCCTAGGATAAATATTTATTTAAATTTGTAGAGGCGTGTTGAAGATTGTTTATTTCTTCGTTTTTGTTGTAATAGAATGTCCCACACTCCCTATCGCCTATGTGAACTGACTATATCAGTAGCTATATATAGCGAGCACAGGATATACCTGGGGGTTTGTTTCGGGAATTACTAGCCTGCCACCCGATTCCCTGTCTTTCAGTAGTGTATTCTCTTTTACAATAAACCTTTCTTCTTTCATCTACGCGCGTGTGGCTGTTCTTTCACTCGAGTACCGCCTTTGTCTGTTTGTAACTACTTTAAGGATACAGCAGTTCTATCCACGAATATTATTCTACAAAGGTGTTTGAGATTAAACGGTAAATATTTTGTTTTTCAGTACCATGCTCTATATGTAAACTATTCCTTTCAGCGCAGATCAGTTGTTGCTTTAGCATTAGTGCCGAATGTTGGAGTAAGCAAACCGTATGTTAAAAAATCGGCCATTCACAATAACGTTGTACAGTGCCGGTCACATAACTATGTGAAAAGCATATAAAAGAATAAGGAGTTTATAATGCTATCAATTATCAAACATATGTTGTGCAGGCAAAATATTTCTCAACCAATAAGATTTCGGCATTTATTTTTGGATCGTTTCAGACAAAATGGCTTTTGATCGTCATAAACTCGTGAACACTTCCGGAAACTAGAAACCTCAGCGATCGTTCTATATAACTCGTAATGATAGAAAAGTAGAGTTAGGGCAAACTGAGGTTACTTTTTTATTATTATTTATGAGGGGTTTTATGTTTTCGGCCAACAGAATTTTGGAGCCGTTCGTCCATTTACTTATCTTGTTTTTAATATTATTTTTGTAGATGTTTTTATTAGTATTACAAGGAAAGGGACGGACGTCATTTCTCCAATCCTTCTTTGAAGGTTTTCAAACAAAACAAAATGTTTGGAACTTTTCCAGTGGTTGAAGAAAAGAAATAGGGTTTTGGCTCAAATTCAGTGGACAAATATTGTTTGACGAAAGCAAAAAGTAAATAATTTGTATGGAAAAGATCAAATGTTGTAAGTTTAGTTTTTCTCTTTTATTTTTCTTTCTTTGCCTATCTTTTTCATTTTTCCTTTTTTCTTATTTTCGTTTCTTCTTTAGTCGAAATATTCGTCTCCATCAAAGATCTTTTCTTTCTTTTCATGCCCAACACTTGACATCAGACTTGATTACTTGTTTCATTCTCTTCTTTTACGATTTTCTCATTGTTTTTTTTTTCTTTTCTTCTGTCCTTTCTGTTGCTTTTCCTTCTCTTTTACTCCGCTCAGCATGTTTATCTCTTATTTATTTCATGCCTAGCTATGGCCATTTTTTGTTCAGATATTCTAATTCTTGTTTTGTTTGATTTTCTTTTTTCCTTTATTTCTTACTATTTATTCTGATATTTCTTAATCCAGCATCTGTTGAAAATGGGGGACAAATACAAGGTAGAAAGATTTTGCAACACCAATCTTCTACCCGCCTAGAAAATCAGCATTCGATACCCTTGCATTTACATGGAATCGAATATAGACCACTGTAGCCAGTATGAAGCACACAATTTCTTCATTCACCAAGCAAGCTTTTACTTTAAATTTTCTTCTCACAAGTTATATTAAAACCAATAGAGAAAAAAGCGCAGACGACATTGCATGCGCATGCGCTCCCAAACAAAACATGTATGAACCAATGCTGACTTGGTATCAACGAATGCCTGTCTTTATACAACTTATTTTCTTGTATAAGTACACAAACTAAATTAGGATATCACGTAGAAACAATCTAAAACTCACGACGACGACATGTACAATTTGGTAAAATTCGAACAGACACATTATCGTCTTTCAAGAAATCTTGATTGGATCAGTGGCTGTGGATATTTAACTGTAATAAGAACGTATGCGCATAATCTGACAGAAAAAATGTGCCTCTGGTTATTTATTAATTCATTATAGTTGGACACAAAACTACAATAGTGTAGTAATCGATGTCACTTTAATAGTAACGGCCTGTGAAATCCAACTTACTAACCACTGCTCCACGGCGGAAAACCCCATAATGTGTATTTAATACTTCCATCGGCCAACAGAAATATAATATTTGCGGAATAGAAAGCAGAAAAACGGGTATCAAAGCCGCTAATATCCGTGATACAAGTAGAAGTAAGATTCCTTGTAGTACATTTTCACCATAATTTGTTTGACTTTAAATACATATCCACTGATGAACCAAAGCATTATGACAAATACACCTATGAAAAGTGTGTGAAACCCATAACACGGGTTGATTCGAGCCTTGTTAGAGAAATTATGTAATCAGCAAGAACGCACATATTGGGATCAGGAATGTGATCACGCCAGATTACGTGCTCCCTTCTAGAAACTGTAACTAAGATAGTTGCAGTATAAACCACAGATTAGCTCCGTCAGGAATGGCTAATCGCTCTAGCAGACGAATGTGCTCGAGAAACGAGAGCACCTAGCGATAGATAGATAGATAAATAGATAGATAGATAGATATAGAAACGAGAGTACCTAGCCATTAATATATATATATATATATATATATATATATATATATATGCTCATATCTATCTATACCAATCTGTTCATATCTATCTATATCTGTTCATATCTATCTATACTAATCTGTTCATATCTATCTATACCAATCTGTTCATATCTATCTATCTATCTATCCCAATCTGTTCATATCTATCTATACTAATCTGTTCATATCTATCTATCTATCTATCTATCTATCTCTGTTCATATCTATCTATCGAGCTATATATGTTCATATCTATCAATAGTTATCTCCCACCACCTTTATTTGTTGTCCAAAAACGACGCTAAAAATATATACAAACATTCTTTTAAATCAATCAAATTTGCAAACAAATATTTAAGCAGGGGCTTTTCATTACATACTTGCTTTTCTATATAATTTTGTGTATTTTTTGAGAAAATGCATGCATGCACAGGTGAATCTCTCCTTAATCCGCTCAAGAAATAAAGAAAACTACAATCGAACATCCCCCAAAATATATTTGTTCTCTTTTATTATTTTACTACTTTTGGTCTTAAATAAAATAAACTTTTAGAATATTTATTTAACGTTCGACTGTCAATCGGAAGTTGTTTTGAACTCAAACATGTAAGCGTCAAAGCTGACTTTGAAAAAGAAGCCCTTCATATATTTTCGACTTAAAACGTTTCACACGCTTAATAATATAAACTCAGAAGATAGGCATAGTTATTAAGCTTCATTTAATTTGATACGAGGCCGCAATTTTAGAACTCCCATTTAGTTAATGTTAACAATTTTTTACGATTTTCGATCAGGACAAGATCAGATTTCTAAAGAGTATGATGACAATTTGTAAATTCCCTTTACAATCGAAAACCGAAAACTGGCGGTAGATATTTTATTCACCTTCATTGTTTTTAATAATTTCACAGTAGCAAGGCGATAATGCAAAAGGTTACTAGGATGAAAAAAAAATGAGATGTTAGTGGAAAAAAAGGGCAATAAAAGAACAAGCTTTAGAAAAATATAAAATGGAGATTGTCATTGCATTTAAATTCTTGAATATTCAGGTAGCAGGGAAGCAAGAAAACGGAAGAGAGTTCCACACGCGAAAAATAAACTATTAGAAGGGAACATCTTGCAACTCAACAGTAGAACGATTATACCTAGTTGCCAATGCAGTAGTACGCCTAAATTCATTCAATCGAGGCACCAAAGCTTTTCAGAACAATTGTCATGAAAAAGTTTAATAAACAGAGAAACCACGTCACGTCAGTGGAAAAGTGGCGGAAATCGTAATATCATGTTAGGGTCGATTAGATTGTAGACACTTCTTTAGATTTTGTTGAGAATCTCGAGATACATAGTAGGAACAGAAGACCAGATATGGCAGCAATATTCAATGCACGAGTAGATTTATAAATGTGCAAGATGGATTCTGCCGAGTGAATCAATTTTCCAGATCGTTGATGAAGATGAGAAACAACGTAGATGAAAACTGTCCATAATTTTTACAGGAATAAAGTGTCGCTGTCGACACTTGAGTTTGAACATAGATCGCCAGTGAGCAAACTCAGACGATCCCATTATTGAATTAGGTAGACCATGTAACCAGACCAGATATGGCAGCAATATTCAACGCACGAGTAGATTTATAAATGTGCAAAATGGATTCTGCCGAGTGAATCAATTCTCCTAGCAGTGGACCTAGCAATTGATTCAATATAATTCATGCCATGTTAGTGGAAAATGTGAGCCCAAGAAGGCACAAAGATTTTCTCTCCTGGTGGTTAGCACCAGCTATACTGATCGTAAGTAGCGATTAAATAAAAGAAGTTTTGTTTTGGATGTGTTAAAATTTACAAGCCATTCCTTGCCCCAGTTAACCACTTGTTGAAGGTCATTTTCAGGAGAAGTTGCCAGTTTTGCATTGTCGGACCTGTCTTACATGCTACTAAGACATGACTAAATAGTTGTGTCATCAGCATAAATAAATAGAAACTGATAAAATCGGGCAGGTCGTTGATGAAGATAAAAAACAACGTAAATGAAAACTGTCCATAATTTATATAGGAATAAAGTGTCACTGCCGACATTTGAGTTTGAACATAGATCGCCAGTGAGCAAATACAGGCGACCACATTATTGAATTAGGTAAACCACGTAACCATATAGGAAACGCATATATGTAGGAAGTAGCTGGCGTCTAACTGATCTCTATTCTAGTCTAACCTCTATTACTATTCGGATCGACTATTTCTACTCTATCCTCTATTACTATAAGAATCACTCTTCTCTACTCTATTTACTATACTATTTCTCTATTCAGATCACTATACGGTGATTACTATTCGAGCGAGTGTTATCGAGCAAGTACTATTAATGCGAGTGATATTCGAAGTTGCCTGACACCAGTATTGTTCAACGGTGTACTATCGTTGTATCTGCGATTACAAAGTCTCTACTACAATGAACATTTACGAAAGTGACAACGAGTATAATGACATCTCAAAAGTGGCAACGATTGTTCGTTGACATAACACCATATTTTTGATATAATACGAAAGAAAGTTATTAATTAAAACATCATTTTAGAAATATAAACGTTAAATGAAAATCATCTTCGAATAATGAATTATGTAAGTATCTAAATAATAAATTATCTGACTGAAAGCAAAGGTTTCGCCATGATTAAGCTGGGTCTTAATATGATCAACTGAACACTTTTATAGTTGATTTACGTCAATTGAAATAAATCGGAACACTGTTAAATTCTGTACTTATAGGAGACATATTTATGGGACTTATAGGAGACATATTTGTGGGACATATTTATTTGCATACGATACAGAAAGCGTTTATCTCCCTTTGGTGGAGATAAATTACGTGGGTCACATGACAGCCGCTTCGTGACGTCACTCCATACAGTCATGAAAAGCGGCAATCAAAATTCAGTTCGTTTCGCAGCCAAACAAGAAGGTTGCTTTCTTTATCCCCGACCCCGCCTCCCCCACTTCAGATGGCCAGGGCTCAAAGCTAAATATGCCTCCCCAGCAGCTTGCAAACATCATGGTACCGTTTCCTTGCCGGTATATATCTTTTCCAGAGATAGAATGAAGCACCAGTTCGCAGTCCTCAATTTGAGAAAATTGAAGACTTGCTGTTTCCCGTTCGTGGATTATGTCCTCGGCTGAGGCACAGATGAACCCGGCCCGTTTGTATCTGGAGTGGCCTCTCCAGGTAGAGGAGTATCTCCATATTATATGTAAGACTCTTCCTTTTTTTTTCTACCCTTCTTTGCTGTGTAGATATATATAATATATTATGCTCTGTGTGGGACATGTGTATATATGTATATGTAGTTTGCGTATGTCTTAAAATGATAAAAGTCTCTCTGAAAACCAAGCATATTTGTCATTCTTTTTCCTTTTAGCCATTCCGTTCCGCCCGTGAAATGTTGGTGTTGTTATATCATAGATATAATAATGCCCATAACAGGTAAAATTCAAATGGGAGAATAAATAATTATTCCAAGCGCTCCTTTTACAGCGGTATTTTTAATATTTTAACTGCTCGTTCATTTCAGGATTGTGTCGAAAGACGATTCTTAAGAGTATCTTACAGAGAATTTGACAAATTTCGTTGGAGAAAATATACTGTGTGTTGTCAATTTAATTTACGTCATTCAAACATGTGTATCTGTCTTTTAGTTTCTTTTAGTTTGTCAGTCTGTTGCCCCCCTCTCTCTCTCTCTCCCACACACACACATATACACACAAGTGAAGAATGGGATAACCAATCGTCTTGTCGTTCAAGTGTTGAATTATAGCTTTCTGTGTTGGATGTTTTCTTATGCAAAATGTCAAAGGATATCGTTAATAGGAAATAAATGAAGTGAACAAGAAATAAAGAAGCAAATAATACAAGCATTTTTTTTTATCTTTAGTAACTTTAGTAATAGTTTCATTCCTATTTCTCCCGTACTTGACTCTCTCTCTCTCTCTCTCCCCTTCAACTTCTCTATTTCTCTTTCGCTTTCACCCATCTCCTTTCACTCACAGATACACTTTCTTTCTTTTCATTCATATATATATATATATATATATATGAGAGAGAGATAGATTAAACAATAAAATCCAAAATTACCACATATGAGGACAGATCTATTTCAACCGACGAAAACTTCGGTCTTATTCAACCCCGGTATACAGACTGAGTTCGTGTCGGAATTAGAAATTTAACTGTGACAACTGTCGAAAAATTAATACAGAATTTATCCATTTCAATGTTTCAATCAGACGAAAGGCACTAGACAGTGGTCAGGGGCGGGTGGAAAGTATTAGCCTTAAAGGGTAGAGGTTTTATAAAATTAAACCCGGATATTAATGTTATGACATTAAATTTGGTTATATGAAGAATGAAATGTTAATTTGAAACTAAAGGTTTTTTTTAATGATATAGATCAGTTTAAGTTTTAAAATACAAGTTCTTACTTAAAAATACACTTCCAAACATAAATTATACTTAAAAAATAAGATACATTTCATAAATTAAAAATAAGTCATATTTAGATAATTTCTATTAAAATTAAGTAAGAATATATTTTTAAAATTTATAATTAATAAAAAAATGGTTACATTAAAGAATAATTTTTTTTTAAAATAAAGATATAGTAAGATAAAATAGTTTTTACATTAGAAAAAAATTTATCTTTAAAGATAAGTTAAATCCAAAACAAGTTATATTTTTCAAAACTAAAAATACAAAGTTATATTTTTAAAAATTAAAAATATAGATAAAGATATGTAAGCGATAAAAGGAAAAAAGTTCTTAGAACAGGTGACAATTATAAGATATAATTAATATGGAGTAAAAATGAAAATATAGAAATTAGAAATAGTTATACATTCGACGTTTGGAAACTTAGAGAAATATAGTATCTAATAAAGTAAAGTCTATATTATGAAATTTAAATTTGTATTTATGTCGACAGATTAAAACTAATTCATTCCTTTGATTCAATAGTTTGGTTTGATTATTGTATTATATTACTCTAATTTTTTCTTCTAAACATACGTTACACCTATCTCTTAGACTATTAGGAGAATATGCGAAACCTATAATCTTCCAATCTCTCTGTAGGTTCAGACAATTCTCCTTCAATTCCCAAGATTGAAAGAGCTATCTAATGTTTTCATTTAAGGTTGGTAAAAGAGTGCCTATGGGTATAAAAACTGTTTCCACTCCCCTGCGGAAATTCCAATGTAAACATTATAATTTTTCAAATGGTTGCTTGGTATATAACCCTAGTAGATCTTCATTTGCACTCAACTGGACAACTTTCTTTATATGTACAATTATGGACAGAGAAATCAAGACTGTATAGTGATTGACAGTTTCACGCCTTAATTATGACATCAATTAGTCCATACAATATTCATTTCTACATCCACATTTCTTTCTTTAATAAAGAGAACATTTTCCCATAAATATACCAAAATTTAAACAATACACATACAAATACATGCATGTGCCAGCCCCATATATATATATATATATATATATATATATATATATATATATAAAGATAAAAGAAATAATTATACATAGAATCAATCAGCAATATTAATGCGATTAATGGCGAAATCACTTCGCTAGTAGAACATAATGTATGCATTAAAATACTGTTAATTCATTGAATGATGTGATCGTCATTTATAAAACTGTTGTCAGATGTTTCTAGTGTATATTTTTTTAAGTTAAGGTACTTTCGAAGATCCATGTCTCCATCATCAGGCTGTAATTTTTTTCCTTTAAAGTTAAAACTTGAAGACAAAATAATTGTTTGTAGACCGAAAGAATTTTTTTAAGAATGTGCTATTTATTGACGGTTGTACAATCTCGAACGTGCGAGTCGCAACGCTAAAGTTCAAAATTTCAAGTGAGAATTTTTATATGAATTTTTGTAATATGGTAAATCCACGAATTTTTTTTTACAGGTGTTTTCAGTTAACATGGCATGAACTAAGTATATAGTTCAATTAATATAGTGATATGTCTTAGTAGTTTTTTTTAAACATCAGAATATTTCATATATGCATACGGATCAATTGTTTTTATAAACATATAATATTATCCATTGAATGATGCCTCATTTAAAAACTTTTATATATAAAGTAAATAAGACAAATAATCATACGTAGAAGAATTTAAATCCGCAATATTAATGCGATTGTAAAAGTGGCGAAATCACTTCGGAAAAAGTACTAGTAGAACATAATGTATGCATTAAAATACTGTCAAAAAAAAAAAAATCCATTTGTCAAATCCACCAGAGGAAAAAAATAAAAATTTTGTTTGTGCAAATTTAAACGGTGGTAAATTTTTTTCGAAGCTAGATCTTTCTGAAGAGTATTTTCAAATAGAGGTTGAATGAAAAATGTTCAGAGTTAACCATACTATAAATACGCACAAGGGATTGTTCAACTGACTTCCTTTGGGGATAAAAGTGGCTCCAGCTATATTTCAACAAGCTATGGATACTAAGCTTTTAGATTGGGATTTCACAGTTGCTTATCTGGATGATATATTAATTAAAAGTGTGTCTAAGGAATAACATATTGGGCATGTGAAATGAGTTTTTGAAAAATACGAGAATACGGGTTCAAATTCAGTGCGGAAACGTGAACTGTTTTTACTAAAATCAAGTACCTAGGACAAATCATTGACAAAAATAGACGTCAACCCGATCGGTCGAGGGTAAGTGCAATTATGAATATGCCTCCTCCAACAAACGTTACTAAGTTACAAGCATTTATAAGACTAGCAAACTAATATCGAATCTATATACTTAATATGCAGAATTTAAGAGTTCGACTGAACAGTTTGTTTTAAAAAAGCGTAAAGTGGAACTGGACTGATAAGTGTCAGAAGGCGTTTCAAGATATCAAGAAAACACTAACGCCAGACTTATCATTGGCGCACTACATTCCAAAAGCAGAAATCATATTTGCTTCAGATGCTAGTGACTATGGTGTAGTAGCTGAAATTCTACAAAAATATGATGGCAGTAGCATAAAAGACGTCGCACATGCTTCGCGTTCGCTACTAACGACAGAAAAACTACAGCCAGCTCGAAAAAGAGGTGTTAGCAATAATATTTGTACTCAAAAAATTTCGGAAATTTATACACGGAAGGAGTATCGTTTACAGACGGACCATCGTCCTTTATATCAAATTAACGCTCGAAAAAGAGAATTCCTACGCATACAGCGAATAGATTACAACGCTAGGGAACCATCTTATTAAATTGCGATTTTAAGATGGAATACCAACCGTTCAAAAAAATAGGACATGCTGATAGTTTATCAAGATTGATACCAAAAAATACTGAACTGTTATTGCAGTGAAATAGAAATTAAAGTTATATTATGCAATGTAGTAATCGAAATACAAGTTACCCTGGAAGAAATAAAAGTAAAAGTAGAACAAGACATGTTTATTTCGAAAATAAATAAAAAAAACGACTAAAAGAAAGTAAAGGTGACAGAGTAGTGATGTTTGCTCATAAAGTAGTAATGCCTATCATATTACAAAAGCGGATATTAAAGGAATTTCGTAGTAGACATCCGGGAATTTCAAGGATGAAATCTCTTATGAGAAGCCATGTATACTGAACCAAAATGTATTAAGACATTGGAAAATTATTAAAGGTCGGCAGAGGTTGTGCTTTGGCAGCAAAATCACCTATCACGAAATTACAACCTTGGTCAAAGACAGATACTCTGTAGTCAAGACTGCACATAGATTTCGCAGGTCCAATAAATGGATCAGATTATCTTGTGGTAGTGGGTAGCTTTACTAAGTGGCCAGAAATTTATAAGTGCAAAAAATCAACTTCCACTGTACAGCGAAATTTTTACACAAACTGTTTGCAAGATATGGCATTCCGTATGTCATAGTCTCGAATAACGGTAAACAATTCACTGCTTACGAATTTTGTAAAATGTTCTCGAGTGAACATATTACTACCACGCCGTATCATCTAAGGTCAAATGGACAAGTTGAATTGATTGTGGGTACTTTTAAGTGAACTTTAAAAAAAAACAAATAGTGAAAAAGAGAGCGAAGAAGCTCTACAAAAATTCTTTAGAGTATACCGGATAATACCGAATCACAGTACACCGAAAAGCAAAAATTAAATCGGTGTTCGACATTTTGTTACCAGGTCAAAAAAAAAAAAACAGATAGCAAAAATGTTCGGGTTTCCACAGTAAACTTGATATCGTGTCGCATCTAGTCTGCAGTGGGGAGACCGGTAAATACCAGACCGTCCCAATCAAATTCAGGCTCGCGACAAGACTAGACCTCTGTCTTCGGACGGAAGGTGACAGTCGGGGCACTGTCTTCCGATAGAGACTAGGCTGAGAAAAACAGACAAGTTGGAGTTCGCTGTCTGGCTTTCGACTGACAAGACCTTTGTCTTCGGGCAGGTGACTCAGTCGGGACTCTGTCTTCGGACAGAAATTCGGCTAAGAAAAAAAGACAAGTACTATACACGAGTCCGCTTTTGCGGGTGCTGGGTAAATTTTGACCTGTAACCCGGGTGGAAACGTTCGGATACCCCACATAAAACTTAACCTTGTGTCGCATCTAGCCTGCAGTGGGGTGATCGGTAAATACCAATCCGTTGGTGTCTCTCGAGGAGAATTTCTAATGACGTCACGGCAAATAGCCTAAGCGAGACTATTATAACCGTTAGAAGCGAGTTAATAATTTTTCAGTATATTTACTTTTTACTTCAGACGTTATTTTTCGGTTTGTGTGTGTGTGTGTGTGTGTATTACGACTTCCGCCTTGTGCACTCGGAGAAACTTAAATGTACTCTCCGGTATGGTTCGAACCTTCGCCCCACTTTACAGGAGAAACCATTGTCTGATCCGGCGTACTTTATAGACACTGTTTTAAAAATGTGACGACCTTTGACGCTTTCTGTGGCCGCGCGGTTTAAAACACACAGGGTCAGACGATGGTTTCTCCTACAAAGGTGTACGCAGATTCGGACCCTGCTAGATAGAATATTTTTATTAAGTTTTCTCGAGAGCACAGACCGGCAGATGTTATACACAATGTTTTTAAAAAAGCGTTTATTTCATACATGAGTATCCACTGAAATAACGTTTGAACACACACACATTATATATATATATATGTGTGTGTGTGTGTGTGTGTGTGTGTGTGTGTGTGTGTGTGTGTGTGAAAAGTGAAACCCAGGGTCACAAACTCACATCTATCCAAACAAATATATATATATATATATATATATATATATATATAAAGAGAAATGACAGTCAAATTAAAAATCCAGTTTTTTAGCATTGACTTTTTAAAAATGTGCTCGATACAACGTAGAGCCTAATATTTTTATTTAAAAAAATATCTTACATCGCGACACGGAAATTCCTATGTTTCGAAACTTTAAATTTGTTCCATTATCAAGCGATGTTAAAGAACTTTTGATGAAAATGATTTACTTTTGAAAACAGAATGGTATTTTATTGAAGAGTTCAAGAAGGAGGGGGAACAAGATTTCAACATTTTATTGGCATGTCCTGTTCGACCAATCAAAAGATAGCTCAAACCTAAATCAGAAAACTGAAAAATATAGGTTATAGGTTGGGGAGGGGGGTGTTGTTCATACTTGTCTGGATAAACTGTCATTTTTAGAAGTGTTACCATTACTTCCAGTTAAGAAATATAATTTATACAATGAAATAATCATATATATATATATATATATATATATATATATAGGTTAATTTTAGGATTTTATTTTTTAAATTATTTGTGTATATATCTTAGAACTATCTTAAAGAGGACTACTATTATGATTAAATCATTTCTTATATATATATATATATATATATATATATATATATATATATATATATATTATTTCGATCCTAAAATACAATACTTATTATATTCAATGGCCCATAAGACATGGAAATATTAAAATTAAAAATCAAGGAATTAAATAAATGTTATATACAGTGTAACCCGGATATAAGAGAGTTGTCGGGACCGGAGAAGCAGTCTCTTATATCCGGGTTTCTCTTATATCCGGGTTTGGTCTATTTTATATACATTAACACAGGCTCTAATTTGGGACCAGAGAAAATCTCTCTTATATCCGGGTTTCTTATATCCGGGTTACACTGTATACCATTTATATATAATAAAATAATGGATACATAATTGTAATACACTGGTCGTTTTATGAAAAATTCAATTAACTATATTTTAACGTAAAAATTATACAATAGCTGCAAATTACAATTAGTTCATTCCGCTGATTAAATAGATCATTATTTTTAGGAAACTTTATAATATGCAGATTTTCATGTAGATAGGGAGGTTATGGGTCATTTAATAACTTACAAATTCTTCTTTTTTTTTTTCGTTTACTTTTTTCTTTTTACTATTTTCATTAAATTTGTAAGTCAAGACTACAACCACATTTGAGTATTATGTGTGGAGCGTAGTTGAGCGAGAAACAAACAAAACCCCTTGTAACACCAACGATGAACTGAAGGCAAGGATTATGACAGCATTCACCAACTTAAACTAGGTGACCGTTCAGAAGAGTTGCAGGAGATTCCGAAGACGTCTAGAGGCCGTGGTTGAAGCCAATGACGATTTTATTGAATAAATTTACTCTTTAGTATTTCAAGATAATTTTGTGTAACTTTAGTAAATATATCTGTCAAAATGGAATGTCAGTGTTATTTTAATTTTTACATAATTTAGACAATTTAGCCATCGCACCCTGTATATACAGCCAAAGAACATTAATATTTTAAAATACATACGTTTGTGTAATTATCTATATCTCATACTACACACACACACACATATATATATATATATATATATATATATATATGCATCCAAATAAGTTTATATGTTAATGCCTGTGAATACATTGTGTACATATTTAAATCGTAAAGATCTAAAGAGCAAACACGTGTATACATCTTAGCATATCAATGCGTATATGTACGTCTATAAACTTATATGTACTACTGTATGTGTAGAAAGAGTTTTTTTTTCTATTCATATCCATGCATAATACATATCTGTTTTGCATCTACACGTGCGTACGCATATACTCACATACAGAACCAATTACGAATACGAATGACTGTCAAGATTAATATCTTCCTCTCTTCCCAGCCACTTCTTAAAAATAAGTAAAAGAGGAAATTGACCGTAAGAAGTTATGTACATTTATGTAAATGTACGATATTGTTGGCGCCAAGCATTCGTCTATGTAGATAAATGTAAATATTAACACGTTTGTAGCTTCAGACATCTATAACTATATTTTAGAACACGCATAAACCTTTGTGTGTATCTGTGTGTGTGTGTGTCGTAAGTAAAGTGTTTGTAGTTGAGCGACTGTGGTGTGTGGTTCAAAATAGGAACAGATAATTCGAATCAACTTGTTGGGCTCAATATAAGGCCACTAAATTTAGAAATTCGCACGGACGTAGTGGAGAAAAATTAAATATATTGCTTACAAATAAGTAAATTGGTTAAAGATATCGCAGTTCGTATGATAGGAAAATATATTGGCTGACTTGAAGTAAATTTTCAAAAGAAAAAAAAAAGCATAATTTTCAAGCTAAGAGCAGTAGAGAAATATTATCCAAAATATCAGCAAATATCTACAGTCCTCATCACAATTCAAGAATTTTAGTTTCTCTACGCCACATGACTAACTTTAAGGTAAGCCAGCATCATCAACGAACGACTATTTGTACAAACTTTGTATCAATCTTTTCGATGAATTCTCCTTTCCACGAAATTCAAAAACAATTTCTTTTGGTTCACAAAAACAATACATTTCAAATATCATGATTTTACTCTACGAAAACTTCACATAAAATAACGTAAAAATCGTTTATAAATTTCAGAGAAAGATTTTACCTAATTGTTCAAATTCGCTTTGCTTTATAATAGGTACCACTAAGAACATTCTAAAATAAACCCGAAAAACGCATTTTAAATAATTTAAAGGCTTTCTTTGAACGTAAATCTTGGTTCTATTTGAAAGATAATAACCTAAAGCTAATCCGAATTTTTAAAAAATTTATTTCCGTATATAAATAAATATAAAACTTTTTACGCATTTTTAAATGGTGTGCACGTTTTTTGTCACTCATCGACTCGTCATGGTATATGAAAAATGTAAACAACAAATTTAAATTTATCTTTAAAATTCAACATTTGTCTTGAAGTATATTAGTAAATTTAAGACTTAATTAGCTGGATTTTCTAAAAGTAATACTTATCTTTTACTTAAAACAGAATAATAATAACGTTTTATTTACGCATATTAGCCCGTGAGATCAAAATAGAAATACTGTAATACTACCTCTGTCCGAAAAAGCACGCGAAAAAGGAAAAAAATAAAGCCTAAAGAAATACGAAAGATCAGTAGTGCAATAATCAAGAATTTATTTATGTTTTAAAATAAATTTTCTTTAGTGAATAGTTTAAGAATATAATTTTTTTCTACGCTTTTATTAAACTTAGTGTAATGAATAAATCTGAAGCAATTAAGGGGCTACCAAAACGAAAATATAGCGTGTCGGAGTTACCCCCTCCTTCGATCCTTGAACCGGCAGAGGAACAGGTCATTTCGACCTTGACCTCTCATTCATGACCCCTACACACTGTTAACCTTTAGGAGAGACTAGCAAGTCCCCTTTTTAGTAAGGTTATATTACAAACCTAGTTGTAATATACTGCTAGTCAATTTTAGACCTTAGTTCCCGTTTTATTATAGAGACTTTACGGTTAGCTTATCCAATTTCACTTGCTGGACTCCCTTGTCACAAGACAGTGACTTCTCGCTAGATCCAGGGAGGCGGTCGGCGACTGAAACGGTGGCATACGCAGGCCTCCTTGGCCTTCATTGGCCAAGGACGCCGATCAACGGGCTGTGTATTAAGTCACGTTCCCATTTTTTTTTTTTGTCTGCCAACTTGACGATAGTTGGGAATTTTCCCCCCTCTCTGTCTCTCCTTCCCAACACGTCAAGTTGGCATCCCGGCAACGACAAACAACACGTCAAGTTGGCAACCCGGCAACGACAAACAATTGGCACCCTGGCAACAACCAACAAGTGGCACTCCTGGCAACTACCAACATCAACTCCAACAGCAATGATCCTGCCAGCAACCAACAACAATCAACTTCAACAACCAACAACGATGAGCCTGGCAACTATCAACACCAACCTCGACCATCAATGCCTACACCAGAATTTCTGCGTCTCTACCGTCCGACCACTTTCCTCTTTTTTTAGAATAAATTAGCATATGTCATATATATCCTCGTTCTGTCATCTATATTGTTTCACCGTCAGATTTAACGTCTTCAAAAATGTCAGCGGGCCTCTCGTGACCTCGTTCACCCCTGTGTGATATCGGGGGCCGCTCACCGGGGCCCGCTACAAGCGTAAATGTAATTTGTTTTAGAGATTAATCTGAAAAGAAAAACATTCTATAAGAAATTTAAGCTGCTTGAGCGTGTTTCATCTGATTTTCTGAGATACAACAGACGCTATGTTGGGCTTTTCCTTAATTTTTGAATTTCAAAAATATTTTTGGTACATTTCGATTTAGCAGCGTTTGTTTGAACCAATCAAAAGTTTTCCCTCCAAATTCCGAGGAGTGAATTCGGAACCTACCTTTAGTTTATAAAAGGGGGCTTGGACTTAATTGAAGGAGTCAACGAATTATCTGCTGCTGGAACCCAATTACTCCGGACCAGAAAGAAAAACAATACAGTATAAATTTGAAAACCACCAGACGAAAATTGAAAAGAACATCAAAGTCGCTCTCACATCAAGGAAAAGTCTTCGGCTGGCATGATTGTTCTATTCTTCGCTGTTACCACGAACAAAAATAGTACCAATTCTTTGAAAACTATTCAGAGAAGTATTTTCTCCTTTTCTACGTTTTAGATGTAGTTTTCTTTTCTGTGGACTTTATACAGCATAAAAATTGTAAATGAGCATATTTCATTTGCATTATTTTTACATACATGGTATTTGCCATCACTTGGAACACAATGCACTTAATTTATGTAATTCATTCATTATTTTGTATTAACAATAAATTTATCGTTTGTTCTTAAATTCGGCTCATGTCGTCTGTCTTTGTGTGCCCATATAAATTAAATGTTACTTCAAACATTTGTTTGAGCTATTTTTTGTAGGATTTTTTACCAAATAAAAAATTCTTTTATTTTACGCAAATTAAATTGTTGAATGCGTTACACTTTAATACTGTTCAATTATTTGGAAATCAGAGATGTGGCTGTTTATTTTGGGTAATTAAAATAGCTGCACGGTTTTTCAAAAGGAACAATAAAACGATTCTCAAACTATTCTGGCCAATAACTATAGACTAATAAGACTGATTAATTTTTTTTTTAATTACTATATGAAAAAAGAGGAGGCACGGTGGAATAACGGATATAGCAGCTCGGATTGAGAAATCGGAGAGCCGAGTTCAAATTCCTGTCAGATTCATTACATTCACTAAGGTATGAATCCTATTATTCTCCCTCAGCTCTGGATGACAACTGGTCTACCGCAGAAAGAAATGGCAACCTACTGCAAAAACAAAAAATCTGCCTCGTCAATCATGTATCGAAAGATACATGATCGCCTAAGCGTGTATCACACATGGCACATAACTGATTAATATAAAAAAATGTGTGAATTTAGCTTCTTTACTAAATTAAATTAAATTTAAAATTCAAACCTATTTGGACGACAAAGTCATAGTAAGGATTACATTTTTGCGTAAAAAATAATATTGTTAAATGTTTTGACAACATAGAAAACAAACAATCTAATAGAAAGCCTGTATAACGATAAACAAAATAGATGAAAATCTATATAGGGAATATTTTCTGGCGGAAGTAGATTTTGATAAGGATACATTTATGGAATTCACTCAGATCGAACGTCGAGTGAAAAAGGAAGGCAAAGAAGTTCATACCGAAAAAAGGTCGACCCTGTAGGCATTCCTGGTGCATTGGGCCCCAAATTCAAATGACTTTTTTTTAGTGAAAAGGACTACGAAAAGGATAAACTCATGTTTAAATATTTCATGGCCCAATACGAGAACTGTGTAATTAACATATACTCGAATCGAATAAAATTAAAACTCTTAAAATCATATTTAACGGGCTACGCCACACAAATAATCTAGCATCTTATGCTGATTACTAGCCCTAATCATAAATTAAATAATGAGAATTATGATGTAGCTATTCAATTGCTAAATGAAGAATTTTTACACAGACAATTCATTAATAATGAAATATTTAAGCAGATCAATGAGCGAACCACTGCATATGATGTCTATTTAGTAGTATCTTTTAAACATTACATCACCAGACTTACATAAATTAAAGAATGTCTTTAACCTTGATTTTTTAAGAAATATTCACCAAGCAACAGATATTTTAGTTATATCATTTTTGCTAAATTGCCAAGTTTTTTTGAAAAAGAGAAATTATTCATGTAACAAGTACAGAAATCCTTCACTGCAGGAAATTTTCGATAAATCTAGCGAGGCAATAAAAATATTACAGTTAACTCAAGTAAAAGTTAAAGGCAGTATTAGTAATAACGAGAGAAAACGAAAGGGTTTAACATCCCCCAAAATCAAACTACTCCACGCTAGAAAATTTTACTACTAAAAAAATATTATCACAAGTGTAATTTCTGAAGATCAGATGAGTACGATACCAGTTATTGCAAAATTACCCTGAGTTGAAAAATAATTTATGTAAGATTGCCCTAATCACTAATGACGATCTAATTTAAAATATTCTTGTAAAATTTGTTCTAAATCGGATGTGCAGGAAATGTGGGAAAACGCAAAAAAAATGAATGCATTGAAAAAAGAAATTTTTCTTAAGAAGAGAATAAAAAAAGAGTTGTATGATGCATGACCCAATTGAGGGTGGAGATAGGAGTCAGAAAGAGATTTAGGTCAGCGTCTTGGCCGATTTTCGAAAGACAATTGGAAGAATAGAATTATAAATAATAAGAAGAAAGAAAGGAAAAAAAGACATGATATCAAAACGGGCCGCTGATGTAGACCAGATATCGTCAAAGCATCTGACCGACTTTTGCGTGGAGAGACTCCTTATCAATTTGGTTTAGAACAATAGAAATGAAATTTTAATCAGAGAAAAATTTTTTTGGGTTGAGGGGAGTTACCGGTGGAACGATATACAGATCTTGACCTGTTAAGAATTGGACACCCACGTTAATAAAGTAGAGACATTTCAATGTAGATAATTAAGATTTTCGACTATCAGGAAAAACAAAGAGGTAAAAAGGGACAATTGCTTTTGGCTCACAGAGGGCGCCAAGAAGGCGGAAAAGATCCTTTCTAAAGTCAAGACTAATTAGCAGCGGGCTGTTTGACAAAGTCCAGGTGAGAGAAAGCCAAAAGATTGTCATTTTGCGTACGTGCAAAAAAGGAAAAAATTGGATTTTGTTTTTTTAAACAAGAACGATGTAACCACGCCCGCAAACAGAGGGGAGAGGATGTTCGATCAATAACAATTGGTCGAATACGATCACGTGACCTGCGGAAGAAAAGGGAAAAGAAAAATGTTCGACCAATAACAATTGGTCGAATACGATCACGTGACCTGCGGAAGAAAAGGGAAAGAAATGCTCGATCAGGAACGATTGGTTGAAAAGCGGTCACCTGACATACGAGAGACTAAGAGAGATGGATGTGCGCCGCCCCACCAAAGGTACTGCGAGGAAGTAGGGGCGAAAACAATAGCGATAATGGAGAAGACAGAATTAATGCAGTTTTTGGAATTATCGAGAAAACCCTGACGCCGAGAGACCCACCCCAGTTTGTTGCGGCGTCAATAAAAGCAGGGCCCCAATCGACAAAAAAATCAGTTCATCCCCGGACGGCAGCGAGAAAAGAACCCTCAGACAAGAAGAACTTCCAGCCCAAGTAGATGAAGAAGAAGATTGCCTGAAAGCCTGAGAAGAATTGGAGCTGCAGACAAGCCGAAAGTCGATGAGAAGTTAAAATTCAGCTCCGGACGGCAGTGAGAAGAGACCACCTCAGACGACAGAGAGTTGCGGCTAAGTTGAAACAAGAAATCTTCCACCAAGTTGAAACAGGAAAACTACCAGCCCAAGCAGACGAAGAAGAAGAAATACAACTCAAGTCGGAGAGAAGAATCAACTGCGAATGATCGATAGAAATTAGCCCCAGTGTCGAACTGAACCACACTCCGACATACATACATGATTCTAGAAAGTAGGTAATTCGACATTTTTCTATTGTGATAGAAGCTTGGTGCCATAGTCCACAGAGCGGGTCGGGAAATGAGAACACTTTTGTTTTTTGTAACGGACTTTAAGATATAAAAGGTTGTTACCCTTTTTTATCGGCAATTTTGTTTGGTGTCGTGAGTTTTTATTTTATTTGTGTTTTGCCACCCCCGTCGGACTCAACTTGTATCGGCCCCGATCCCTGCTGGTCCCGTCTGTCTAAGATCTAAACACAGCGTGGGTAGACAGACCGGAGATCGGTATAGTTGCTTTAGTGACCAGGTATTGGAAGCGAGTCGGGAAAGGCGAGGCTGGTGATCATCTGACCAAAGGGTTGGAGCGGCACGCTTGGACCCAGGAGGAGCGACCAGGAGGAGCGACGTCACCGTTGGCGCCGTAACCAAAGGATCCGACACTGGGCCAGGTGTGTAACCGTCACAAGTGGTGCCGTGACCAGGATCAACCCTGAGACAGCCACGTCACATATGGTGCCGTGGTGACCGAGGGATTTCAACCCTGAGAAGACCACGATCGACCGCCGTTGCTGACAGAACTCAGAACGACCCGGGACCAAAGGAAAAGAAAGAAACAGAATCGTCTGTAAGGTAGGACACCTTGTTTTGTTTCCCAACCTCGATTGTTGCTGTATAGACTGTCTTTCTCTGTAGACATGTCAGATTATGAGTCAGATAGAGCAGTGGGGGTGAAGAAGAAGGGGCGGGGTTGTCAGTGGATCTAAAGAAGCTGTTGGGTGGACCGAGGGTCCCAGTATTTGATGGCAGCGGGAAGGAGTTTAGGAACTGGCTGGCAATCCTCGAGAAGAGCCGAACCATCTACGAGCTCTCGGACCAAGAAACCCTGTACCTGGCATACGATGCCACAAAGGGAAAAGCGTCTGAGTTCGTAAGGGGGCTCGTGGAGAACCAACCCCGCTTTGGCTTGGGAAGAAATAAAAAAGACTACTGACCAAAGAATTCGCCGACGAAGGTACGGCCATAGAGGCCATGAGGGCCCTTTTTAAAACTGACACAGCTGCGGGATGAAACCCCGGGAGAATTGGGGGCCCGAGCAGGGGAAGCTATCGTCATTGGCATTCCCCGAAGTGGTCAGGGATAATGCGGTTATGCAGGCTCAACTGGCGGACCTGTATGTAGAGGCGCTGAGCGACGAGCGTGTTCGTCACGACGTATGGAAAGAAGGACCGCTCAGACTGTCGGCAGCGATAGAGCTGGCCAGGGAGAGCCAGGGGGTGTGGGATAAAGTGAAGAGGTGTGGGAAGAAGCAGATACCAAGTCAAGAGGCTGGAAGAAGGGGGGTAGGCGGAAGAACCCCGTGTGGAATCAGAGGGTTAAGGAAGAGGTGGATCGGGCAGAATTATGGGAGGAGGACCCCAATAGAAGGGGCATGGTCGACCAGGCATGGCTTTTATAAGCCCACGCCGGGTCGATACGGGCTGGTCTGCTGGACCTGTGGGTACGAGGACCACAGGGCGGCAGAATGTCCGACGAAGTGGGGTTGCCCCAGACTTCGATCGTGACAGATGCATCAGGTGTGGTAAGAAAGGACACCTGGCCAAGTGGTGCGGGCTGAGGAAGGGTGCCCCACCAATATTAACAAAGAAGGCCGAGCGAGCCCAAGAAAAGCCAGCGGGCCACCCCAGAATTAAGAGGGAGGGTGGCCCAGTTAAAAGAAGAGAAAAAAAGTTTGGACCAGTGAACGGGTGAACCGCTTGAATAGAGGACGGGTTCCCCCGAGGATGATGCAAGGCCAACCCAGTTAAAAAGAGAAAGAGCAAAATGTTGGACATGTGGTCGGGCGGGCCACTTTGCGGCAAGCTGTCCAGCAAGAAGGTGCTGGTTTTGCAGGAGGCCAGGACACCTGAAAAGAAACTGTATTTTTAAAAACGGCCATGGGAGACCGGGAGAGGTCCGGCCGGGGTCGCCCAGGTGCAGGGGGCGCAGAACTCCACCTCATGAAAAAAATGAAGGTGATTTATTACTACCGGCGCCTATGGCTGGGTTAACCCAAAGGTGGGGACCCAGGAAGAAGAAAGCTCAAGTGTTCTCTTCGCTAACGCAAGAGAAAGAACTATCCTGTAGAGCAGAGATAGGTGGTAGAGAGATGAGGGCTTTGGTGGACACAGGAGCATCTGTGTCATTGATGAGAGAGGAAACATACAGGCGGGTGAAACGGAAGAGAAGGTTACGGGAAGCGGACATAGAGATCACGCAAGCAGATGGGGCCCCCCTGGAGATAAAAGGGATGGTGAGGCTCCCGGTGAGGATTGGGAGGGTGAAAAGCACCCAAAATTTTTACGTAACCCCCGACCTGTGTACAGAGGCAATCTTGGGAGAAGATTGGCTCCGGAGCCAGAAGGCCCAGATCGAGTTTAATCCTACTGTGTTGGTGGTGAACGGCGAGAGAACGCCATTGGGATGCCCACCAGAGGAAGAGATAACCATAGTGGTGGAGGAAGATGTAAAGTTACCTCCTAGGACCGCAGTGTCGGGAAAGGGTAGGCTAATGTCAGAAAAAAAGGTACGGAGAGGACCTCTGCAGTTGGTCCCTGTAGAAGGAAAGGGCCTAGAAGATAACGAGGTAACCCTGTGCGAAACGGTAGTGGAGGCAGCCGAGTTGGTGCCCATTATGATGGTGAACCAGGCCCAAAAGACTATCAAGGTTAGGAGAGGGGAGAAGATAGGGAGAGCACTTCCCCTACGAACTCTGAATCGGGTGAGATTCGAGGAAGAACGAAGGAAGCTAGTAGAGCAAACAGAGGGAATCTTAGATGAGGATATATTAGCACCGGATCAATTTAGAACCAGAGTGGGAGGTCTGTTAAGGGACAATCGAGATGTGGTGGCCCAGTCAGACAAGGAGCTAGGTCAGACCCACACAGTCGAAATGAAAATCGACACCGGAGACCACCCCCCTGTGAAATTAAAACCCTACCGAACACCTATACATAAAGACCCCTTGTAGAAGAGGCAGTAGAGGAAATGTTGGAAGCTGGGATGATCGAAAGATCGATCTCTCCTTGGAGCTTCCCAATAGTAATAGTAGGTAAGAAAGATGGCGGCCACCGTTTCTGTGTAGATTTTAGAAAGCTGAATTCTATATCGAAGCCGTTGGCGGTGCCATTGCCATTGATAGACGACATTTTGGCATTATTAGGGAAGGCAAAGTACTTCTCTACGTTGGACTTGAGGTCCGGGTATTGGCAGGTAGCCCTGGATGAGGCTGACAAGGAGAAGGCCGCATTCGCGTGTCACCTGGGACTGTTTCAGTTCAGAGTGATGCCATTCGGTTTAGCTAATGCCCCGGGAGTCTTCCAACAGCTAATGTCAATAGTGTTAGGAGGATACGAGAGCTTTGCCATGGCGTATTTGGACGATATCTTGATATTTTCGGAGACAGTGGAACAACACTTTTTTCATTTAAGACAGGTGTTGGGAAGGTTGAGGAAACACGGATTAAAATTGAAATTGTCAAAGTGTCAGTTTCTGAGGGAAGAAACTAGGTATTTAGGCTTCGTCATAAACGGAGACGGTATTAAACCCGACATGGATAAGGTAAAGGTCATAAGGGAAATGCCAGAGCCTAAGACAGTGAGGCAGGTAAGAGGTTTTATAGGAGCTATAGGCTACTACCGGCGCTTCGTCCCGGCATTTTCAAGAATTGCCATACCGCTAGTGGCCCTGACGAAGAAATACGCTAGGTTCAAATGGACAGAGGACTGTCAACGAGCATTTGATTCGCTAAAGGAACAGTTGACAACCGTTCCACTGCTGACGTATCCAGACCTCAGCAAGCCCATGATATTATACACGGATGCCAGTGAGCAGTGTGTAGGAGCAGTACTTACCCAGCCGTGTCCTGATAAGGAAGGACCAGTGCCAGGCATACCAGAGGAAGTACCGATATACTTCCTCTCCCATAAGCTCTCAGAGACACAACAGAGGTGGCCAGTAATAGAGAGGGAAGCATATGCTATCATGTATGCTCTCCAAAAACTGGACTACTATTTAAATGGTGCGGTCTTCACTATAAAGACAGACCACAAGCCTCTGCAGTACCTATTGCAGGCAGAGTGGACAAATAATAAGAAAATTCAACAGTGGGCACTTAAGTTAAGTGGCTACCACTGTAAGATAGAGTATTTGGCAGGAAAGGAAAACACGTGCGCAGATTTACTCTCAAGAATACCGAAACAACTGGAAGAAAGATCTGTAAGGGTAGAACAGGGAGTAGATGATAAAGCCTATAGAATAGGAGTAATTAACTCTAATAAGCTAAAAGATCGCCCTATATTAGAATCGGACGAAGAAGGGGACGCCCAGATAATAACCGATCCCTACTGGACAGAAGGAATTGAGAAGGAGCAAGCAGACAGTGAAATAGCTGCTCTGAGAGAGAAGGTAAAAGCAGGAGAGACCACCAAGTATGCCATAATAGAGGAAAGGCTGTATTATCTCTCAGGAAGGGATGAAGAAGTCAAACCCAAGTTGTATGTGCCCAAAAGTTTAAGACCAGAGATATTGGAACAGTGCCACGAAAGGTTGGGTCACATGGGAATTGATAGGACATGTGATCTCATAGGAAGAAAGTACTATTGGCCCAAACTGTACGGAGAAGTCACTAACTATGTTCGAAGTTGTGTAGTGTGCCAGTCGCAGAGCAGAAGGCAGGAAATGGCACCCTTGGAGGAAACAGACGTACCCAACTTCCCCTTCGAGAAAGTGAGTATGGACGTATCAGGACCATATGGGGAAACTGCACAAGGAAACAACTATATAGTGAGTTTTGTCGATTGGCTAACAAATTGGCCTGAAGCATTTGCAGTACCAGACAAGAAGGCCAGAACTGTGGCCGGGTTGATAATAAGTGAAATCTTCCCTAGGTATGGTGCCCCTGTGCAATTGGTAACAGATAATGGCACGGAGAATGTGAACAGCATCATGAGAGAAGTTTTGACAGGTTTGAATGTAGAGCACATAAAAACATCCCCATATCACCCCCAAGGGAAATGCTAAAGTGGAAAGGTTTCATAGAACCTTAGGAGATGTATTGGCCAAGTTGGTCAGAGAAAACATTGGAAATTGGGACTTGTATTTGACGCAGGCTCTGGCGGCCGTGAGGTTTACGATAAACGAAACCTCCAGATTTTCTCCTTATTTTTTTGTTGTTTGGCAGAGACGTGGTCCTGCCTGTAGATAACCTACTGAAGCCCCGAAGAAGGTATATGGGAGAAGATCATCATCAACTATTGCTGGAACAGCAACATAAGATATTCGTACAGGCCAGAAGAAGAATAAAGAGGGCCCAGAAGAAAAGAAATGAGAGGGTGAATGCTGAAAGAAAGGTGGTAGAATTGAAGGTTGGAGACCCTGTCTACTATAAAATCCACCAGAGAGAAGGAAAACTGGACCAGAGATGGGAACCGTACTACCGGATAGTGGAGCAGACGGGCCCAGTATCATATGTAATATGGGATCAAGTGGCAGGACGAGCGAGGAGGGTTCATGCCAATGATCTGAAAGAAGGCTGAAATAGCTAACCTGGAAATGAGCGAGCCGAGGCCTAAGAAGACAAGGAAAAGGAAGGTAACTCTGGTTGAACCGGAAGGAATGGAGACGGAGGAAGACTCCGAAGAAGATGAGGAGATAGGTCGACTTGACCAGATAAACGAAGCAGTCCAAGTGACAGAGTTGGAACCCTCAGCGGGGATTAGCGATGTTCAGTCGTCGACTGAGTCAGTGCAGAGAAGACCCCGTGAGATCGCCATCACACCCCATGTCCGAAGAAAAGGAAGAAAAAGACGAAGAGGTCCAATCAAGCAGTCGAAGGCTCTAAAAAGAGGCACCCTGAACAAGACGAAGGACCCAGCGAGTGGGAGGAGGAGGATCGAATACCCTTTCCCAGCTTAGGGAAAGGATAAAGAACAGGAGAAGTTTAGACATAGAGTCGAGAGGTATTGAAGACATTCAAGGCGAAGACTCTAAACAGAAAGAAGAATCAGAGGATGAAGAAGAGGACAAAAAACCTTCTGGACGGGAGTTAAACACAGAAGGAAGGGTGGAGGTTGAGCAGGAATCACCTCGGAAGATGAGATCAGGGAGGGAGAAGAACCCCAAATCTCAGTAGAACAAAAGGGCTGTGCAGAATAGAAGCATTTAGTGTCAACAGATAACGACACTGGCTCATCCAAGATCCTATTGGCTGACTATGGTAGATGTGAGTGGAGGGGATGGAGTCGCGGGCTGCACCTCACGAGAACGGAAGATCATTGGCATTATTGATTGGCCACCAGTGGTGTCATGAAGTACGACCTTTAGAGGGAGCGCCACGCACCTGACCGGACCATTCTGTCTGCTAGAGGTTAGTTGGGGAGGAAGAGCCGAACTAAAAAAAAAAAATGAAATGATTGAGTGATGAGTCGAGCGAGACTAAGTGATTGTGAAGAATAACAACAAGAGAATTTGTTACCTTTCAGGAATGATCAAGATGAAAGGGTTGGTGATGACGATGATGGTGATAGCCACGCTGGTGGTGACGATGGCGGAAGCCGGGAAACGCACAAAAACACCATTTTTAAAAAAAAACGACTCACCATGGTTGGTCATCGTAATAGATTTGAACCCGTATGAGTCGCTATTAGATAAGTTAGGAACACGAGCTGAAGCTGGATGCAGCCCGATTGAAAGTAGGACAAGATTATCCCAAGACCAAGGGTATCTTAGTTTATTGCAAGAAGCCACTATGATAGAGGCTTGGAAAGACATGCAAAACTACCTGCAGGGAATAGAGTTACTGCAGACGCGGGAACGAAGATCCGTACTCCCGATTTGAGTGTCTTGTTTGGAACAGTAACTGAAGATGACGTTAAATTCATAAGAAGGAAACTGGGACAAGTAGAAGTAAACTAGAGGACGCTTGCCCAGGTGGCAAGAGAGAGTGTTATTAAATGTTAGAAGTATCCAAAAATAGAGCCAGAATCAATTGGTTAATAGACAACCTTCAGAAACTGTAATGGTTGAATTACAGGAAATAAGCGGATTCATGCAAAAATATTTCCAGCTAATGACGATTACGAATAAAGGACAAACTGTCAGTCGTTGACGACCTTGAAACACGAGAGCACAATTAGACATGCTGTCATTAGGACACCTCTCCCCAAGTATAGTAAATCCGGGTCACCTAAAGGAAGCACTACTTGGCATACAGACCGAATTGCCCCGCCATCTAAGGTTACCAGTGGACCCCACTAAAGAATTGTGGAAGTACTATAATGCCCTTGGATGTGTGACCTTGTTAGAAAATAGACGATTATTGGTAGTGATATCTGTCCCGTTACTAGATAGCGAGAGTATATTCGAGATATACTTTCCCCTACCCCAGAAGAGATCAAGGTTTGGGAATGATAGCAAGGTACAAGGTGGAAGCAGACTACATAGCATTAAATTCGGGGAGAACGAAATTCATGTTGCTATCAGCTGAAGAAGCTAGAAGGTGTAGAGATGATACCCTGGGGACTTGTACCTCGTTGAGCCCTATCTATAAAACTGGTAACCGCAAACTGTGCATACTAGAATTGTTTGAAGGGAGGGGAGAAGGAATCAAAAGAATCTGCCAAGTGGAGGTATTAACAAACTCGGCATTACCACAAGCTATCAGTGTTTCAGACGGGGTGTGGGCAGTAGCCACCCAGAAACATATCAGCCTGTCTAGGGTATGTGGGGAGAGTCCACAAGGACATTAAGAATAAGGCCACCGTTATCCCTGGTGTCGCTACCCATGGGATGTTCGGCGGTTGGGGTGTCCATCTCCTTGCCCCCCTATTACCAGATGGAAGAAAGGTATGAAGAAAAGATTCACTCATAGAGATGATTGGTAGAGGCTTAGTCAATTGTACAGAATTATGGGAGCCGATAGTAAAGAGATTCTCTAATGTCACCTTGAATAAGATGCCAGTATTAATGAAGCCAATAGAAAAGATCGATATGGATCACTTAAGGGATAAGTTAAGTGCGTTGGGAGACGAAGGTGTAGCTTGGGAAGACGATGAGCAGATCGCGATAAGTTGGTCAATAGTGATGGGTACATTCCTAGTTATAGCCATCGGGGGTGTAATAATATGGAAGATTAAGAGTAAGAGAAGATTAGCGAACGACAGTCTAGTGAGCATGCAACAACTCGAGAGGGAGATGCCGAGCAGTGTTCCTTACTCAGACAGGACTGGCGAAGAAATTGCTGAAAGACCAATGGAGGAGGCTGGCGTGAGACCACCACGTGCGGCGGGAAAAACCTCCCACGGCAGAGAGGAAAACATTGACCAAGAAGAACAAACCCTAGTGAACACATCTGCACCTACAAACACACGCACACATTACCTTGCATGTAAAACAAAAGAAAATGAAAAAGAACATTTCATTGCATGTAGAACAAAAAAGAAAATGAAAAGAACATTTCATTGCATGTAGAACAGAAGAAAATGAAAAGAACATTTCATTGCATGTAGAACAGAAGAAAATGAAAAGAACATTTCATTGCATGTAGAACAGAAGAAAATGAAAAGAACATTACATTGCATGTAGAACAAAAGAAAATGAAAAGAACATTTCATTGCATGTAGAACAGAAGAAAATGAAAAGAACATTTCATTGCATGTAGAACAGAAGAAAATGAAAAGAACATTACATTGCCTGTAGAACAAAAGAAAATGAAAAGAACATTTCATTGCATGTAGAACAAAAGAAAATGAAAAGAACATTTCATTGCATGTAGAACAAAAAGAAAATGGAAAAGAACATTACCCTTGCATGTTAGAAAGTAGAATAGAATTGCATGAGACAAATGCATGGTGCATGTTAAACGATGTAATTGGGTTTAGGTGTCATTTACGGGTAAATGACAAATCGGTTAGGGGAGGATTGTGGCACCTTGCATTATTAGAAATATTCATAGAAATATGATTTAATTTTTTCTTACTCGGTTTACTAAACAGGTTGTTGATTTTTTTTTAAAACGGAAAATAACTGAGTTGAAAATAATTCACTAAGATTGTACTAGACGATCTTAAGGGAAGAAGAAGGAAAGAAAAGAAAAAAAAAGAAAAGAAAGAAGAAGAGAGAAAAAGAGTTGTATGATGCATGACCCAATTGAGGGTGGAGATAGGAGTCAGAAAGAGATTTAGGTCAGCGTCTTGGCCGATTTTCGAAAGACAATTGGAAGAATAGAATTATAAATAATAAGAAGAAAGAAAGGAAAAAGACATGATATCAAAACGGGCCGCTGATGTAGACCAGATATCGTCAAAGCATCTGACCGACTTTTGCGTGGAGAGACTCCTTATCAATTTGGTTTAGAACAATAGAAATGAAATTTTTAATCAGAGAAAAAAGTTTTTTTGGGTTGAGGGGGAGTGACCAGTGGAACGATATACAGATCTTGACCTGTTAAGAATTGGACACCCACGTTAATAAAGTAGAGACATTTCAATGTAGATAATTAAGATTTTCGACTATCAGGAAAAACAAAGAGGTAAAAAGAGGGACAATTGCTTTTGGCTCACAGAGGGCGCCAAGAAGGCGGAAAAGATCCTTTCTAAAGTCAAGACTAATTAGCAGCGGGCTGTTTGACAAAGTCCAGGTGAGAAAAGCCAAAGATTGTCATTTTGCGTACGTGCAAAAAGGGAAAAATTGGATTTTGTTTTTTTTTAAACAAGAACGATGTAACCACGCCCGCAAACAGAGGGGAGAGGATGTTCGATCAATAACAATTGGTCGAATACGATCACGTGACCTGCGGAAGAAAAGGGAAAGAAATGTTCGACCAATAACAATTGGTCGAATACGATCACGTGACCTGCGGAAGAAAAGGGAAAGAAATGCTCGATCAGGAACGATTGGTTGAAAAAAGCGGTCACCTGACATACGAGAGACTAAGAGAGATGGATGTGCGCCGCCCCACCAAAGGTACTGCGAGGAAGTAGGGGCGAAAACAATAGCGATAATGGAGAAGACAGAATTAATGCAGTTTTTGGAATTATCGAGAAAACCCTGACGCCGACAGACCCACCCCAGTTTGTTGCGGCGTCAATAAAAGCAGGGCCCCAATCGACAAAAATCAGTTCATCCCCGGACGGCAGCGAGAAAAGAACCCTCAGACAAGAAGAACTTCCAGCCCAAGTAGATGAAGAAGAAGATTGCCTGAAAGCCTGAGAAGAATTGGAGCTGCAGACAAGCCGAAAGTCGATGAGAAGTTAAAATTCAGCTCCGGACGGCAGTGAGAAGAGACCACCTCAGACGACAGAGAGTTGCGGCTAAGTTGAAACAAGAAATCTTCCACCAAGTTGAAACAGGAAAACTACCAGCCCAAGCAGACGAAGAAGAAGAAATACAACTCAAGTCGGAGAGAAGAATCAACTGCGAATGATCGATAGAAATTAGCCCCAGTGTCGAACTGAACCACACTCCGACATACATACATGATTCTAGAAAGTAGGTAATTCGACATTTTTCTATTGTGAGATAGAAGCTTGGTGCCATAGTCCACAGAGCGGGTCGGGAAATGAGAACACTTTTGTTTTTATGTAACGGACTTTAAGATATAAAAGGTTGTTACCCTTTTTATCAGCAATTTTGTTTAGCGTCGTGAGTTTTTATTTTATTTGTGTTTTGCCACCCCCGTCGGACTCAACTTGTATCGGCCCCGATCCCTGCTGGTCCCGTCTGTCTAAGATCTAAACACAGCGTGGGTAGACAGACCGGAGATCGGTATAGTTGCTTTAGTGACCAGGTATTGGAAGCGAGTCGGGAAAGGCGAGGCTGGTGATCATCTGACCAAAGGGTTGGAGCGGCACGGACCCAGGAGGAGCGACCAGGAGGGGCGACGTCATCTAACCAAAGATCCACACTGGGCCAGGTGTGTAACCGTCACAAGTGGTGCCGTGACCAACGGATCAACCCCTGAGACAGCCACGTCACATATGGTGCCGTGGTGACCGAGGGATTTCAACCCTGAGAAGACCCGATCGACCGCCGTTGCTGAAGATTCAGACAGAACTCAGAACGACCCGGGACCAAAGGAAAAGAAGGAACAGAATCGTCTGTAAGGTAGGACACCTTGTTTTGTTTCCCAACCTCGATTGTTGCTATATAGACTGTCTTTCTCTGTAGACATGTCAATTATGAGTCCGATACTGGGGGGTGAAGAAGAAGTAGGGCGGGGTTGTCAGTGGATCTAAGGAAGCTGTTGGGTGGACCGAGGGTCCCAGTATTTGATGGCAGCGGGAAGGAGTTTAGGAACTGGCTGGCAATCCTCGAGAAGAGCCGAACCATCTACGAGCTCTCGGACCAAGAAACCCTGTACCTGGCATACGATGCCACAAAGGAAAAGCGTCTGAGTTCGTAAGGGGGGGCGTGGAGAACCAACCCCGCTTGGCTTGGGAAGAAATAAAAAGACTGCTGACCAAAGAATTCGCCGACGAAGGTACGGCCATAGAGGCCATGAGGGCCCTTTTTAATCTGACACAGCTGCGGGATGAGACCCCGGGAGAATTGGGGGCCCGAGCGGGGAAGCTATCGTCATTGGCATTCCCCGAAGTGGTCAGGGATAATGCGGTTATGCAGGCTCAACTGGCGGACCTGTATGTAGAGGCGCTGAGCGACGAGCGTGTTCGTCACGACGTATGGAAAGAAGGACCGCTCAGACTGTCGGCAGCGATAGAGCTGGCCAGGGAGAGCCAGGGGTGGGGGATAAAGTGAAGAGGTGGGGAAGAAGCAGATACCAAGTCAGGAGGCTGCAAGAAGGGGGTAGGCGGAAGAACCCCCGTGTGGAATCAGAGGGTTAAGGAAGAGGTGGATCGGGCAGAATTATGGGAGGAGGACCCCAATAGAAGGGCATGGTCGACCAGGCATGGCTTTTATAAGCCCACGCCGGGTCGATACGGGCTGGTCTGCTGGACCTGTGGGTACGAGGACCACAGGGCGGCGGAATGTCCGACGAAGTGGGGGTTGCCCCCAGACTTCGATCGTGACAGGTGCATCAGGTGTGGTAAGAAAGGACACCTGGCCAAGTGGTGCGGGCTGAGGAAGGGTGTCCCACCAATATTAACAAAGAAGGCCGAGCCCAAGAAAAGCCAGCGGGCCACCCCAGAATTAAGAGGGAGGGTGGCCCAGTTAAAAAGAAGAGAAATAAAAGCTTGGACCAGTGAACGGGTGAACCGCTTGAATAGAGGACGGGTTCCCCCGAGAATAGATGCAAGGCCAACCCAGTTAAAAAGGGAAAGAGCAAAATGTTGGACATGTGGTCGGGTGGGCCACTTTGCGGCAAGCTGTCCAGCAAGAAGGTGCTGGTTTTGCAGGAGGCCAGGACACCTGAAAAGAAACTGTATTTTTAAAAACGGCCATGGGAGACCGGGAGAGGTCCGGCCGGGGTCGCCCAGGTGCAGGGGGCGCAGAACTCCACCTCATGAAAAAAATGAAGGTGATTTATTACTACCGGCGCCTATGGCTGGGTTAACCCAAAGGTGGGGACCCAGGAAGAAGAAAGCTCAAGTGTTCTCTTCGCTAACGCAAGAGAAAGAACTATCCTGTAGAGCAGAGATAGGTGGTAGAGAGATGAGGGAGCTGGTGGACACAGGAGCATCTGTGTCATTGATGAGAGGAAAACATACAGGCGGGTGAAACGGAAGAGAAGGTTACGGGAAGCGGACATAGAGATCACGCAAGCAGATGGGCCCCCCTGGAGATAAAAGGGATGGTGAGGCTCCCGGTGAGGATTGGGAGGGTGAAAAGCACCCAAAATTTTACGTAACCCCGACCTGTGTACGGAGGCAATCTTGGGAGAAGATTGGCTCCGGAGCCAGAAGGCCCAGATCGAGTTTAATCCTACTGTGTTGGTGGTGAACGGCGAGAGAACGCCGTTGGGATGCCCACCAGAGGAAGAGATAACCATAGTGGTGGAGGAAGATGTAAAGTTACCTCCTAGGACCGCAGTGTCGGGAAAGGGTAGGCTAATGTCAGAAAAAAAGGTACGGAGAGGACCTCTACAGTTGGTCCCTGTAGAAGGAAAGGGCCTAGAAGATAACGAGGTAACCCTGTGCGAAACGGTAGTGGAGGCAGCCGAGTTGGTGCCCATTATGATGGTGAACCAGGCCCAAAAGACTATCAAGGTTAGGAGAGGGGAGAAGATATCCCCAAAGCCGGATTATTTCAACACAGGGTGTGATAATTTTGAAGACAATATGGTCGAAAGAAAACTGGATAAAAATGTTTAGTCTGGCGTCTTTACGATTAAAAGACGAAGATGCCTAATTTGATTTTGATAAAGAACAAATAGATCAATTCAAAAACTCTATTAGTTTTTAAAAATAATACTTACTATATAGAGCTTCCGTGGAATAAGGATAAATTAATATTAGTTCATTCTAATTATGCTGTTGTTTTGTTTGAAGGTTTTAGACAGGGTAATCAAAAGTTTAGAAAAGAAAAACTTCAAGATTATTTCACTGTTTTTCATGAGCAGAAAAAATAGGGAATCGTGGAATGTATACCTGTTTCCTCGAAAGATTATGGGAAATATATTTAGATATTTCATATGACTGCAATTAAAGGTGATGAACAGACCACCACTAAAATTAGACCAGTATTTAATTGTTTATTTAAAACTGGAGGCAACTATCGTTAACAATTTAATGAACATATTAGATTTGATAATGTCATTTCGAAGTAAGAAATATATTTACTTGGTCGATATTAGAAAAGCCTTCCTCAAGGTAAAAAATGAAAATAATAGAAATAAGTTTTATTTTTTTTCTTGAAGGAAGGTAAAAATTTAGTTTGCTATAGATATACAACATTGATCTTAGGGTTTTTATAACAAGTCCCTTTATATGGAATTTTGTTATCCAACACCATGTTAACAAATACCCTAATTATTTAAACACTGTTATGTTAAGAGATAATTTCTATGTGGATAATTTGATTAAAACAAGTGATTCTACTGAAGAATTGATATAGTTATATAAATAATCTGTAAAAATGATGGCAGACGGAATTTTTGAGTTGCGTTCGTGTAAGTCAAATTGCAAGGAATTAAAGAAGTGAGTAGAAAACAAGAAAAAATTGTAAATCATTGTGATTTAAAGAAAATTAGCATATAAGTAAGTATAATACAGTTAAAGGTACTTTAGAAATTTCAATGGGAGTTTTAGATTCCTTTGCTACCACAAAAAGAAAAATACTGGCTCAGAATTCTACTGTGTTTAACCCTTTGTCTTTGTGCTTTTAAAGAGAGAATACTTGTAAATGACTTGTGGAAATTAAAATCCTGCTTACAATCTTACCCCTCTCAGTTTAAATGCCTTCGCAAAACTCGCCAGCAAACTTTGCCGACCCCAATTCATACCCAAACTCTTCCTTTTATATTTCGCCTTTTGTGTGACGGAACACTTCCGGTTCCGGACCGAGAGGTTTCTAGAATCACGTACGGTCTTCTAGAAAAGACCAGATTTCTTCCGAGTCATCTCGAATCAAAATCCTTCGTCATTTATTTATTTATTTAGCGGATCAGATTATAAATAGCGCTGGTCGATCGCATTCACCCCTAAAAGCCTGGCGTAACTCTGAGCCGTGTTGACCTTTCTCACTGAGGGGTTGACTTTAAAAGCTTTTCACAGAATAACGTCTGTTATCTGGCGATTGGATGACCAGTTAGCCAACATGGTAGTAATTTCTAGTTTTGCTAAAAATTCCTTTTATTTCTTAAATTAAGTTTTATTTTTAAAAGAACATAATATAAATTTGCGCTGAAATCTTTCACATGCTACTCATTACATAACAATATGCCAGGAAAATATTACCAATAGCATTACACCAACACCACCACTACTACTACTACCACCACCAAGAATTTGAACCATTGTTTGATACAAGACAGAAAGATTTTCATATTGTTTACGTTATTCCAATCTTCCCTTGTCCAGTATTTTGTGATTCTTATTGAATTGTAAACTCAGTTTCTTATTCTTATCTGACAAGAGTGGCACCCGGGTGTGGTCATCTGCATTTAGATTCGATGGATTGTTCGTTCAAAGATGCTCTTCTATAAACAACCGTTGTAAACAGCAGTTTTTTTCAGCTATTTATGGATTTCAATCCGCTTATAATCGTCTGGCCATTCTCCTCCAGCATCTTTCTTCAACAAGGAAATTCCGCCCACAGAATTGCCGCTCACTAATATTTCTTTTTCTTTTTTTCTCTGTAAACCATACAAAGTAGTTGTGCAAGAAAATCCTAACAGATCAACAGTTTTTTTTTTAAATACGAAGACACGCTCAAAATCACTAAATTACATTTCTTACCCATACTATCAATGAAATTCTCTATGACTATATTTTAAATACCTATATCTATTAAATTTCTGTTAGAAATTTACATAAAAGAACATTAGTTCGCGTTTATTTAATTAAGTGTCCAGTGATTGTATTTGCATACATCGCAAAATGGCCTTCTAAAGACTCGAATGGCGCCAATGAGAACGGTTTGCTTTCATGCAAGTGATAGTCATTTGCATAAACGTCGTAATCCTGGAGAGCAACATCATCTTGGAGTTATGGCGTGTTATAAGTTACAATTCTCACAGGCCTTTGCAGTTTGTGGATGGAACGTTGAACAGCGCCATGTTCAATCTGTTATATTGCCATTCCTGCAACAGGAAGGCGATGTTCTGTTAAAACTGGGTAATGTCTACCAGCTTGATGCAAGTGCAACGAAACATGCTCTGCAACACCTTCGATAACTTCCCTGGCCAGTACGATCGTCAAACCAAGCCCCCCCCTCCACCATTGAAGATATATAAAAGATGGAACGAAGTTTGACTCATTCATTTAAACCCGACTATATCTCTAACTGTATTACATCAAAACATGCAAGACATGTGGAATAATGTATTACAGGGTGGTATTCATCGTCTGTACGATCGTAAGTATGCAGAGTACTGGCCTATTTTAACGCCCACGGGTAATCATTGTCATTTTTGTGCAGTATATCTGAGTAACTTGACATTTGACCTCATTCCTTGTCTATAATATAATCTATCATCCATTCACAAAAGCTCATCAGCTAAGTAGTTCACTGTTACTGTCTATCCTTATGTGAGTGATCATGGCTCTCCACCACTTCCTGACACTTGTCACTAAGCAACGTTTGACTCTTTACCATCTTTCTTTGTCCCTGATCTGCCATTCATTCACAAAAGCTAATTGGGTAACTTACTGCTTTTCTCTTCACCGCCATACGTCATGTGAGTATTAAATTTTCTAAGTCGTCCGTCCTCATAATGTGTTTCAGAAATTTCAACAGTCTCTTTCCGATTTTAAGTTATGCCTTTCTAGTTCGCATTTTCTCCTCTTTGCTCGCGTGTTCCGCTAATGTTATCCTCAGTATTTGATTGTAGAACCATATCTCTGTCGTTTTTTAACCTGTAAGGAAATTGCCAAGAATTTACTACCGTACAGGAGGATAGGCATTACAGAGCACTTACATATGCATTTTCTTCTTTGTTATTAACGAAATATTCCCATGTCTTAATATTTATCTTAGCTTCTGGAAGGCCTCTTTCGCTACTTCGATGCATTTTCTGATATCTGTGTCACAGTTTTTTTAACAGCTTGTTTCTGATATCTTCACTTGGAAGCTTACACCTTTGGCTCTCTCTCTTAATGACGCCAAGAGAGGATACACAGGTGTGATGGATAAATAATAATAATAATAATATATATATATATATATATATAGAGAGAGAGAGAGAGAGGGGGGGTGCGATGGATAAATTGTCGTCTAAATTACGTAGAAATGAAGATAATACTAACATCTCATTTTAACAGATATATTTACAAAAATTACACAAAAATATGTTGAAATACTAAAACGTAAATCCATTCAATAAAATTGCCATTGGCTTCAACCACGGATCCAGACGACTTCGGTATCTTCTGCAACTCTTCTAGACGGTTTTCTTGTTTAAGTTGGTGAATGCTGCCACAATCTTTGCTTTCAGTTCATCTTTAGTGTTACAAGGAGTTTTGTTGGTCACCCGCTCAACTGCACCCCACACATAATAATCAAAGGGGTTGCAGTTTGGGGGCTAGATGACCAGATATAAGGTATGATGTGGTTGCAAAAAAATTGTCTGACACCCACGACTGGGATCTCCTGCTTGTCTTCCAGGTCTTCTAGGGTCTTCCAACAGCCACCCTCTTGACCCAGGGGGCCAGCACTACCTCCTCAAGGTACTTGATGTAGGCCTGCGTCTGAGACCCTGTGGGAATATGAATTGAGGCATAACGCCGCCATCACTAATGATCACTCAAAACACCATGATGCTGACTAGATATATCATCTCTTTCCAAATCCTCTGCACTGTCCTCAGATTGACACCCAAACACTCCGAAATATTCGTATTGGAGCTTTCGATGCGAATGCCAAGATGTACAGCATACCGTTTCCAAATTTCTGGCAGAGTGAATTGCGCCATAGTGCTCTTTTTCTCACAGACAGTGCCCAACTGACCCTACTATACTGTGCAGTCGACAAAATCAAAAACAAACAACGTGCATGCACGAAATTAAAAATATAAAATGTCGAAAATTTACCCATCACCCCTTATACAGTGTATTAATATAGTCTGAACACTGTGTGTGTATTGAACTGAATATATGATCATTTACTATTTTAATCGTACAACACCCTCCCCGGTCGTCCAAGACATCCAACACTGCGGCTAATCAATGAAGATCGCTTCGATTTCAGACCTGCCTTATCCCACGTTGTGATTTAAGTTTGATCATAAGGAGGCCAAGACCGAATCGTCGCAGGTATCTTCGTGTCGGGCTGGTCCAAGCAGGGCGAAGACGTACAGGGAAAAAAATATCACTCGAGTAAATTGAACTAAAGTAAATACTGTTTTTATATCAGTCCTCCGTATAATAATTGGTTTAGATCAGAGTTCTCATGCAATTAATTATCAGCCCAACCCGAGTCTAAATCGGAAGTGATATTATTGTTGTCGACTTGGTTAACTTTTATTTGCTATTTTCGTAAAGTTCGGCACAAGGCTGAAGTCGGAGACTTTCGTCAGCAGATAATCACGTAGGCCTCTCTCCTGTCTCTGGTCTCGTCTCCGTCTCTTCTGCCTCTCTTCTGATTAATTCGCTTCGCCCATTCGTATTTATGGACATTCGACCAAACTGGCATGGGTGTATGGCCAGGTAGGAGCATTTCGGTGAATCCCCTCCAGCTTATGTCATAACTTTGGGGAATTACCTCTCTCTATCATCTCTTATTATCTTCTCTCACCAACCCTTTCAGTGAGCGTGGGTGGTTCATCCATTCTACTTAATGTCTTAACTGCGCCTGCTACCGAGACCATTTTTTGTCCAGGGAAACTCAGTTTCAAATTCAGTTGTTTACAAAATTTAGTTTCCCGCTTTCTAGCCTACATTTGCAGCTTTGTGCCGATCAACATTGCCCCCTAGTCTGGGTCACTTTGTTTAAACTGCTCGACATACAATTCAAGTCGTTTATGTGTGAATTAAATCCTCAATTCTTTCCACGAGATTTTGGTATTAACCCTAATCATTTTAATGTCTCTCAGTGCATAAAACTTTCTTATGTTTTAATAAAACTTTCTTCCGTTTTACCGCGCCAACGACAAATAATATCACACTATAATCAAACCACAATAGCTGTTCGATTAATCTTGAGTATTCAAGGTGTTGTAATTTTATTTTCCGTCATTGGATAATGTGTTTATATACACTTACACATACATATATATATATAGAGAGAGAGACATATAGAGAGAGGCAGAGAGAGATGGGTACCCGATGGTTGGTTGTTGATGTTTAGCGGCATATCAACCACTATTTTATGGTTTCAACTAAATATATTTTGAGGTAAACTCCTATAAAATATATTGTTGGCAATTCTTACTATAAATAGGTATTGTTGGTAATTTTTATACAAATAGGTATTCTCATTATAAAAACGTATTCTTATACTTTCCTAGATTTTTTTTTTGGGGGGGGTCACTCTTTGACCATAGATGGGACCACGACAAGTGCTACACCCAAGTCAGGGTTGACATGGAAACAACAGCAATTAAGAAGTGGTTCCACACTCCTGAAAACTTCCAATCTCCCGAGAAGAGGCCTTGCTGCTGGATGTAGTTTATCGTCATAACCAGGACTAGAGGGCTAGCCGAGTGGATAGAAATTTCGTTTTCTGGACATGAAACCCAGGTTTGAATCTCACTACTGCCAATTTGTTAAGAAGTTGACTTCTTGATATCTGGAGAAGTGATCTTAGCACGTGGCACCTTTGGAAAGTGTTTGAAAACCATACACGGGTTGACCCAAACCTTGCGTAGACGCTAATGTTCGTCGATGGCCGTACTTTTATCGTGACAGGTGGTTTCAACGTACTGGCCTTGTTTAAACTGTTGATCACGCCAGATGACGCGCTCTCTCCCAGAATATGTAACTAATGTCCACTCAGCCTAGTCCCAGTATAAACTATAGGTGAGCTCTGTGGGTGTTGGACAAACACAAAGGTACCTGAGCAGATATCTGTAACAGGGATTAGCTAACCACCCTAGTATGCAGAAATACTAATTATATTTTTCCTTACTTCAAGTGTTATTTTTTAGTGGATACTCGTATTTGAGTAGACAGTCCGTTTAAAAAAATAAAAAATGAGTGTTTATTTTGCCTGTGCACATGAAAAAATTTAATAATAAAAATGTGCCCTCCATTTTCTGTATTAAGTTTTGTTTATTTAATTTAATCTATTAAATACTGCTTAAAATAAACGGAGAGCCTACTCAAAGTACGAGTATCCACTAAAAATAACGTCTGATATGAGAAAATATGTCGTCAAAAAATTCATTAAATTTTTTTTTAAAGAAATATATAAAACTTTTAAAGTAATGTATTTTTATTTATTAATCCGATAGATTTTTATCACTTTAAACATTATTTTTAGTGGATACTTGTATTCGAGTAGAGACTCCTTTTATTTATTAAATAATATATTTATTTTCGTCT
>CAHIKZ030000902.1:2382500-2387500 GCA_903632075.3 Acanthosepion pharaonis | reverse complement strand
CGTCCATAGGATTAATGTCAAGCCGACAGAGACCAAATGTTTCTTGTACCAGTTCTGCGTCAAATTGGGCGTGCGTGCAGGAGCTCCGTTTTGAGCGAAGACATGGCGACTTCCAGTTGTGGCTGACAAGCAGTGTAGCGGATCTCTATCCAACGTTTACTGTTATTTACTTTCAGTTCTTCTTCAATGAACACTGAATTTGATTTCGAACCATCAGAAACAACAGCAGCCCAAACAATGATACCAGTTGGTTTCTGTCGATTGAAATGTGTTCTGACACCTCCGGGAATGTTTCTTGGAAAAATGGCGTTAACCCTATCGTGTTGGAACTTGATCACAGTCTCCACAGAACAAAACTTTTCTTTACAAACATTTTGTCTACAGCACGTTACAAATTTTTTTTCCCACTGCCAAATCATTTTTGTTCGAAGGCATTTGAGAGCAACTGTTGTCGTTAGATTTTGTTTGTCTTTTGTTTTAAATCCTCTTCCACGATCCTCGTTAGCGAACTATCTGAAATACCCAGTTCTTTTGCCATTTTCCTCACGCTTTCTGGTGGGTTTCTTTTCGCTCTCTTCCTGACGATTTCAATAACTCTCCTGGTTCGAACGGGATGGTTTCTTCCAGGAATTAGATTTGGTCAACTTGTTTGCTCCTCTTGAAACTTTTGCACGTATTAAAAACAACTTTTCTGCAAAAATTCAACTGAATTATCACTTCCCAATTCTTCATACCAGCCATTTTCAATGCAACAAATTGATCACGTTTTGTTTGAGACACCATATTAAATTAAACTGTAAACAATAAAACGAAAAAATGTTAAGAAGCCTTTTTCAAAATTCGAAACTATCTTTAGGAATAAGTATGTTTCAATTTATGGATAATTTTTTATGTCTACATAATGGGTAAATATTTATACCGCACACAGTATATATAGATTTAATTATTGAGTCAAAATATTATGACCATTTTCCCTCAGTGTTGGTGTTCTATGTTCCCACAAAACAGCTCTTAACCAATCAGGTACTGATTCTTCAAGTATACAAAACTTTTAAACCATGGTTTCCCAACCTGGGCGTTATCGCCCACCGGTGGGCGATTTCAATTGTTGGGTAGGCGATGAGTAAGCGAACAGAAAATGGTGGGCGATTGGAGAATTTTGATGAGCGATATATGGTTCTGAGTATTATTAATATATTTCAACATATACTACCCGACAAAATATTCAGAGGAGATATGCAACGAACCTGTATAAAAAAAAAAAAAAAAAACAGAAGGATAAATGAAAATAACAGTATAACGTTCCTAAATAAGATATAAATATCTAATAATAACAATAAGTACGGTCTGGGCAGCTCCCTCTCAAATATGACAACAGTACTCCATTCTTGGCCTGATCTGGCTCCTGTAAAGGTAGAGGATAGCAGGAGGAGTCAGGTACTTACTGGTGTGGTACAGAGAGCTGACCATTCTACCTGCATCTTTAGCGATGAGTTGTATGTACAGGTTTTACTTGAGGTCAGGTGTGAGTTTCTGGTCCAGTAGCCTCTCAAGTGACGTGCCACAGTGAGGGGATATCCGTTTATCATGACTAGCGATAGCTCGGTGTCCGGTCGACGATTGTGTAATGTAACTAATGAATGCCAGCACGAAGTCGGACAGTCATTCACTTGAGTGAATGTTTGAACACTGGAGATCATAAATAAAGCCGAAATCAAGTGAAAAGAAAAAAAAATTTTTTAAATTGTGAAATTGACAAGCAGGCAGTTAAAGAAAACCTGAAGAGACCTTTGTATTGAGACGGGGATGCCCACATGTTTGAACGAGAACAGTGAATTGGAAGTACGTAGTCATGGTGAGAAGGACTCAGTTGGCTTCTTGAAGTCTGTGAGAGAAGAACAATTAACTGGCTCTTAGAACTAATAAGAGAAGACAGCAGATGCCTGAACTGGAAACCGGATTACGCAAGAGCAGCGTTTCTCAACCGATGCATCCAAGAACACTAATGCACCCTGAAAGGTAACCAGGTACGCCCCACGTTAGCAGAAGAGTAATCTATCATTTTTATGTTTAAAAAATATTTACTTTTAAAAAGATAGAAACACTAAACACATTGATTTCAAGTCTTTGCCATCTGATATTTTAAACTGGATGCTAAATTTCTTAATGTTTAAGGAATCAGTTTTGGATTCCCATTAAAGAATATCCTTCAATCACTAAGGAATCAGTTTTGGATTCCCATTAAAGAATATCCTTCAATCACTAAGGAATCAGTTTTGGATTCCCATTAAAGAATATCCTTCAATCACTAAGGATTCAGTTTTGGATTTCCATTAAAGAAGAACATCCTTCAATCACTAGTAAAGCATTGAATATTTTATTCCAATTTTCCACATCGCACTTCAGTGAATTAGGATTTTCTGCACTTACCAACATTAGATGCAAAAATAGATCAAATATTAGATGCATTGATGAGGAAATAAGAGTATGCTTATCATATATGAGGCCTAACATTCAAGAATTGCCTAAGCACAGCACAAGTTCCACATCAAGCATGAGATTCACATAAGCATACTTAAATATAAAATGCAATGTCTTAAAAAATAAATGCTTATTTCGGGAGACTTCTTTATTATTTTCAAATGTCAAGAAAATTCTATATTATTTTCCTCTTTTCAAATGTCATAAGTAATTTTTTCCTTCAGTCAGTCAGTTATGTGCCATGCATGATACACTCTTAAGCGATCATGTATCTTTCGATACATGACTGAGGAGGCAGATTTTTTCCTGCGGTAGTTTGCCATTTCTTTCTGCGGAAGACCAGTTGCCATCGAAGGCTATCGAACTCAGTCTGTCCTGTTATTTAACCATAGCTGAGGGGGAGAAGACGAGTGTATTAGCACGTAATTGAATGTAATGGATTCGACTGGAAGTTAAACTCGGCTCTACGATTCCTCAATCCGAGCCGCTATCCATTACTCCACAGTGTTTTTTGACTTATTAAAATTTATAGTGGCCTCCAGAGTTTTAGTTATTCTACAAGTGCATCCTGAAGTAAAAAAAAAAATGATCGAGAAACACTGCGCTAGAGAGTGAGAATCATAACAGTTTTGATATGGTGAGACACGAAATTCTAGTAAATGGAATAGCGAAGAGAATTCAATGATTGTGAGAATGTTTGTGCCACAAGGACGTCTTGAAGACAAAAAATAATCTGTAGGTTGTAACCAGGAAATTCTTTTTTTCATGTTGTCGCCTTGACATGGCGCTTTAATTGCAGTCAGCCTGAACTAATTCTCTTGTAATTATCGTCTTTCTAGTTTGCTATTTGTTGCACTAAAAAAAACGCAAGGGTTAAACTGATTTTCTATTTTCAGCAAAAGCTGTACCTTGAATCGGATACTAGTTTTTATCACCAACATGCATATCATGCCTTACGTCATTTAACTCTTAGAAAAGAAATGGTTCTTTGTAATTCGTCGTTAAAACTAATTTCGAATCTGTCTCGTTTATTTACATTATTTATTTTTAGTTTGATATCTTTTATTGTTCGGAACAAAAATAACGCTGCTAAGAATAAGAATTTTCTTGCAGGCGCTACAGCATGCGTAGAAATACAAGTTGCAACCCTATTAAGCAAAATGTAACAATTGTCGAAAATTCCGAAAGCTGAAGGGCAGAATCTTGCCTTTTTTTGCGGTGGGGGTTGGGCTCCTGTCGAGATTAAATCTTGATTATCTTCTAAAGGATATTTCAACCCAACGAAAACGTGAATGATACGAAGAGATTCATCATGAAAAGAAGACGTTAAACGAGGCAACATGAAAAACTCGGCAATGTTTAACATTTGTGCCTGCAAAAAAAAAATAAATAAATAAATAAAAAAATGGTGTATCAAAAGGGTGGTTATTCCCTTGACACCGCTATTATTGTATAAACTTTTAACTCCCTCGACAATGTTGATTTACATACTATGAAAGAATGGGAACCAAGTACAGTGTTATATTTATTATTCAGCATTTTAGAAATAAATTTGAAAAGAAATCGTTATATTAAAAAATTTATAAAAATTTAAAAAAATAAAAAATTATCTAAATATGTAAGAGGAAGATATGCTCATTACCTTTTTTAGTGAATCTATGTGGCGAGAGCAAAAGAAAGATGTCAGGAAAATTCTTTTTTTTTTTTTTTCAAAATTTATATTTGGGTTGTATTAAAATTCTAAGCATTGTTTTTTCAAACAATAAACATTGCAGAGGAGTGCAGGTAGTTAAAATAATAGCGGTGTTAAGGGAATAACTGAACTTTTCATACACCGCTTTTATGCGGGCAGGAAGGTTTAAACAATGTCAAAATCTCAGAATCATTTCGAAAATACTCAAAACTTACTTCTGGTCTTGGAATTGGAACTCGCAGCATAACGGAATCAAAATATACAAGAAAACAGCTTTAAATGATGACACCTACGACCATGATAAAATTGTTTCTTCACAAGAAACTCATTAATATCGGATTAAAAAGAGATTTTTGTTTATTAATTCATTTCATCTGCGACTGTCTTCACTGTTCCTTCGTGCCAAATTGTCTGCCAACTTTTTCACGAAAGTAATTCGCTGAAAAATGGATAATATTGTAAAAAAAAGACGAGCCTTTTCAGTTGAGTTATTTTTCGATTAACCATCTCAAAAAGAATATATATCTCAATGAGATGCGAAAATTATTTCTTCCGTTAAATAAATTGTGTCCTAAAAACTTCATCTGTCTTTTTCTGATTGTAAATAAGCGTCCTTTTTGTTTCCACTTTTCCATAAAACTTCCTCGTTGCTCATATGCTTCGTACATATTATTCTAAACAACCTTCTGTAGAACCACATCTTTTGCCTCTTCATCTGTGAGAAAAAGAAAATTGTCTAGCATTCACTGTCATATAAGAGAACTGATATTAATTAGAATCCGAGAACCTTTCTCTTGATTTCTAACGAAAATTTTCTGTTTCTTTA
>CAHIKZ030000902.1:2322500-2377500 GCA_903632075.3 Acanthosepion pharaonis | reverse complement strand
TGGGTTTAAATTGCTGCCCTTTTTATTAAATATATTTAGGTGTTTCACTTTAGTATATTGATGATGTTCTAGACACGAATTTAGTTTGTATGGGAAAGTTCTTATGCATGGTAATGACACAGGTAATAATGGCGCAGCTAAAAATGATACAATTGAAAAAAATAGGAAAAAATGGCACAAGGGAAAAACAGACTCTTTAAACAGCTTAAAATTAAACATCAGTCGCTGTTTAATTTTAAGCTATTTAAAATTAAATAGGATAGTTGTTGGCTGTTTATTTACTTCTGGTTCAGTTGTCTGGGAACCATCAAGTACACACTATTGATCTCGGTGGCTCTACCACAACCCGAAATAGAAGGCATATTAAGTAATACAGGAAAAGAGAAGATTTGCTTCCAAGAAATATATGTTGATCTACAACAAAGACGAAAGAATTTATGCAAAGACTACACAGAAGGAAGGAAAAACCTTGATCAAGTGTTACGTGGACTTGGTCACAACATAAGATTCTAGTTATTAAATTCTGTTTTTAAAGGTTGACATAAAAGGGTGTCCTCATATTTAAACATATTTGATTTTATTATAATTGTTTTTCATCGATTTTAAACGTATAAATTTACATTAACAAATGGCGGTAAAACAATTCAGCTGTGTTTTTCGTATTATTTAAAAATAAATAAATAAATAAATAAAAGGTTATTTTTTTAAAATTAAATTTCATTCGAAACCATTTTTTTTTTTTTTTTTGCTAATAGTGTATATTCCTATAAACTTATTATTTCCTACTTTTACACTAGTGTCATTTTTACTATTTTTCCACGTGTGCCATTTTGACCAATGCCATTTTACCGTGCCATTATTACCTAAATTATCCATACCCCGATTTTTCCAGTGTAAACACGATAAAACTTTTAAATGACTATAAAATATGACACGAATACAAAAGTATTTATTCGGAACCCTTTATAGAAAGAGACTCCGTAATCTTCATAGAGAGCGTTTTCATCTTTTGGGGTATATCATATATCTTAATTAGAGAGAAAAAAATTAAAGAATAAATGAACGCCATTCCTTAGAGAAATTTCCTTTCTTTATAGTTCATTACTGCCAGCACCATCTGTGGCGGCAGATATCTTCGTTTAGTTTTCATTGCAGTCACCTAGGAAGCATCAATCATTATTGTTGTGAAAGACCTGTTTCTGAGATCCGGTTTGAATAACATGTCAAATTCAGATTCATGACGAGAATACTGTAAGCGTAATTGTTTTCTTGGCTAGCATTATTCCCTGTGTTAGATTTTATTTTGCATAGTGAAACGGTAAATCAAATATACATTTCTGCCAGGATTTGTTGACTCCTAACGCTACTGAAATCGTAAAGTCTATCATTTTTACCATGAACAGGAAGGATGAAATGTGGCATCGATATCACTTTCTCTTCCAATGCTTTATCGATGACTGGAGACTTTTCTTTTTTTTTCTTTTTTTTTTTTTTCTTGTGAGAATTTCTGCTTCTGGACGTTCACCGTTGCAGATTTTAATGAGTGTCATTAATAAAAGAATTGTCATGATCAGCTGTAGAAATGAAATGTATTTCTAGACACTAAATCCAAACATCAGTCACGAAACCATCTCTATTTGGCTGCAAGGAATAAAATCTAATTCCCCAACCTCGACACTAATTTGTCATTTTTAAATTAAAAAATCAATTCGTATCATTCAAAATTTTCAATGTTAGGTAATTATAATGAGCTATTATATATATATATATATATATATATGTATAAAAACATATGAATATATATATGTAACATATATATGTATAACATATATATATATGTTATATATATATATATATGTATATATATATATATGTATATATATATATATATATGTATATATATATATATATATATATATATATATATATATATATATATATATATATATATATATATATGCATATATATATATGTATATATATATATATATATATATATTATGTATATATGTATATATATATATGCATATATATATATATATGTATATGTATATATATGTATATATATATGTATATATATATATACATATATATGTATATATATATATATATATATATATATGTATATATATATATATATATATATATATATATATATATATATATATGTATATATATATATATATATATATATATATATATATATATATGTATATATGTATATATATATATGTATATGTATATGTATATATATATATATATATATAACGCTGGAAAAATAAAATATATAAATTAATATAAATGCATTTTCTTTGTTCGGCTATATTTAACGAAAGACGTTTAAAAAATAGTTATATATATATGTATATAAATATGTATTAATTAATTTATATATATATATATATATATATATATATATATATATATATATATATATATATATATATATATGTATATATATATATATATATATATATATAAAATAAACAGAAATTATTAAATTTTTCCTTGTCTGCCATATTTAACGAAAGACGTTTAAAAAGAAAGTTGCTTCCCAAATATGGATTAGGGCCTGACAATATATTTTATATATATATTTATATTATATATAATATATATATATATTTATAAATGCCTATTTATAACACACATATTACACATGGACTAGGCCTACAATTATTTTTTAATGTTTTCAAGAAATTTTTTTAAAGATAAAATATGTGTCCTTCGACAGGAATGACGGTTCTGTATAGGATACAGGTTCGATTCCTGTCGGTTGACACGTATTTTATACGAAATTTCCTGTGCATTCAGGCCGGTAAATGTAATTAATATTGTTTAGTATAAACAGAGCTTTTACTTAGATAACTGTATTCAAAAATGAATATTAAAATATTCACATATATATATATATATATATATATATATATATATATATATATATATGCATGCATGCGTGTGTGTAGAATAATGCCAACTAAGACTTAAATGGAAGTTACAAATACAAACAATGCCTGTACGAGGTTAAGTCACTGATTTCCTTTTTTATATAGCTTGTGTGGGGTTCAGCGTACCCGGATTAAAGGAGAATTTAATGGATACCCTGCCCACAAAATACAACGGCAAATTTCAAGAAGAAACAACACGATAAGGAACGTTTGTGTAAAAATAGAACATTGTATATTTATTATCTTGTGACTAGGGTAAAAAAGATTACTGTTTTAGTTCGTTTAAGCAAAAATGTGATTTTGATAAAAATGTCTGTGTTCGCTGTCTTTTAACAGAGTAGCAGAATAATGTCTGTCTCTTTTGTTTTTGTATAGTTGTAAAATGAAAAAGGGGCGAGCAATTTAAGTTGAAAAAGAGTGTGAATGAGGAATAAAGATAAAAGGAAAATGTACTTATGAATTGTTTTGGAGTCATTTGTAAATTTGTTGTTGTTCTTTCCTACTCCACTTTCGGCTCTTTGTGTCGGTTTGAGTCAGTGATGAAATTTACTGTCAATCTTCTGTGATCTTTTGCGCCCTTCTCTGACTGACTGACTGGCGACTGACTTGAAAACTCTGTATTTATTGTTGACTTTTTTTTTTACACTGGCTCGTTATCTTTCTTTTGGTTTAGCAAATCGCCTCCTTTCATTGGTCAAAAAATTAATTTCACACCTTATTGTGAAATCTGTTTTTGGTCGTTTTGATCCGATTTTGCGGGTGTGCAAATCTACTTTGTGTTTTTTTAGTCATTTGTTGGAATATAGGATTTGTATCATATACTTGTTAGAAATCTGCGCGTCAAGCCGTTTCTATAAATATGTATTTTTAATTATTAAATACTATTTAAATTTTTGCAAGCGATGTCTGCAATAGAAACGAATCAATAGATAAGAAAAGATGTATTTTCAAAAAGAAGTCTTTATTTTAAATCACCCTTTTTTTGTTTACTATATTATAATTTTTTCTATATTATGCATTTAAAATATTTAATTATTAATATATTTTTCTAAGATAGGTTTAGGTATACATCGATTTTTTTTAAAGAAGTGTTTTAGCAAGTTTACTTTATTAAGAATATCTATTACCACTAGGAATTGCTATATTACGGACATTTAATAATGCAATGTATTGGTATGAATAATTCTAGCGTAACATTTCTTTTTTATGAAAGTGGACGTCATTTTCACATTTGTGTTTTATATAACTTTTCGAATCATAATGTTTGTTTTGTTGATCTCTGACTATTCGTTCATTATCATCGATTTCTATCATCCAAAGAGTTTTTTTATAACATTTTATCGATAATTTTATTATTTTATTCTTTTCTTATTTATTGACTGCATATTTTTTAGACGAGGATGTATTTTCGAATTTTCAGGAAAAGCGTTTCAAGTCGTAACGTTATTTTCTTTTGTTTACTTACTTAAAAATATTGGTTCAGTAGTGAATTTCTTACTTTATTATTTATCTTTCAAATATTTTTAGCAACAACAAAAATGTCCCCCTATATTTAATGATAATTTTATGCTTTTACTCTTTTCTTTTATTACTATTTTCAGTGGGTCCAACTTTTTGAGCTTCTAACTCTTTTTGTTTATTTTATTAAATAGTGAAATTAAAAAACCGACCTAAATTGAATCTCATTAAATTTCATTCACTATTTAATAAAATAAAAATACAAGGATAGCAACTCAAACACTTGTACCCATTAAAAAGTAACATTTATAGTAATAAGAAATACTGTCGGATAAAAATTTTCTTCTTATATATATATATATATATATATATATATATATAAAGAATTGAATTTATTCTGTATACACCAATCATATACTTGTATATATATATATATATATATATATATATATATATATATTCTGTGAAAATTTCTCGGACATTCAGGCTGGTAAATGTGGTTTAATACTGTTTATTATAAACAGCATTTACTTTGTATCTCTATATAAATGTATTGTATTTGTACCTATAAAAAGAATGTAGAAACATAAAAATTATATATATATATATATATATATATATATACAGAAAACTGTTTAACTGTATTTTTATATATCAATCCTTGGCATTTCTCTTTTGTCCCTGACTTCGAAGTTTCGTAGAAACATTCACTTTTCAAGCAAGGGTTCAAGTTAAATAAATATATTTCTGATTTCCGCGTTTTTTACGTTTTAATTTTCTGATAGTCTGAAGATTGCGTTCAAGGAAGAAACAGGTTATCGCTACTCGGTGTTGATCTCAGTGTCCACTTTTATGTTTACGTACGCTCTATTCCTGATATTTATAATTACTTATATTATTTTTAAAATAATATTTTCTAATCTTGTGAATGGTTTCTTCATGCTTGTATTATTTCTCTGCAATTTCAAGTGTTAGCTACCTTCTTTTGCTGGACGGCTGTAAATAATCTAATTTATTGAGCTCTGTCGAAGGAAACATTTAATCGGTGGTGTACAAAATAATTGGTTGGAGCTAGACGAAACGAACTGAACTGTAGGACAAAACAAAGAAACACAAACCTCTTGTTGATATTAATGACTCTGGTCGTCAGTATTTATAATGCCAATGATGAAAATGATTATGGTTACTAGACCATCCTCTCAGCCAAAGTAGCGAACGATCACCAGTTTTGTTTCTGTCGTTTATTTTTCACCGAAAATGGTTCGTTTGATTAGCATCTTAACATGATACACGTATACTGGATCGTTGAAAGCTTTCGTTTCTTCACTTGAAATTTTCTTTTTAACCATTTTTTTTCCTTTTCATTTCCCAAAACCAAAAGCATTCGAAATGCAGTCGATTACATTTTAGGTTCTTCTTGGCTCCAGGGTAAAAAAAAAAAGTTTCATTTTAAAATAATAAAATAAAAATAAAATAAACTGGTGGATAGTGCAAACGAAAATGTCGTAATTATTGAATGCTGAATACGAACATAATATACCACTTTCGTAGGAGACATCGAAGTGAATGATTTTCTGAGTTCTACTACCGAAGTTTCTTTTTTGACCAGAGGGCTTATTGATTTTTTATTTTTCACATCCTCTCTCTAAATCGCAATCCAAAAGGTTTCCTCTGCTCATACACCTTTTTTTATGTGTATCCTATATTATATTTATTGACAGACTCATCGATCTGCTTCAGTCGATTTTTTTAATCGGTTGGAGCGCTGCTTAGCCCTGTTGTATTATAAGATGAAAGCCATAAGAATAGTAAATAGTAAATTCGATCTTTAGTAAACCCATACTTCTGCCTGTCTCTTCTACGCGTTCTCTTTTCTCTGACAACTGGCGTCAGCCTCACTGTTGACTGATTATCCAGTAAAAGCTATTTTACAGGACTCTGTAGGAAGCAAAACCGCAATAAAAATAAAGTTCATGTATGGCGGAAGAGTATTACCTCCCTTAGATATGTAAGTCACGTGTCTTCGGGTCAGGTAGTCTGAGTATAAAAAGTAGCTCGTTTTCAAAAATCTTTCTCTTTCCCCTTTTTCTGTTACATGAACAGCTGTTGCCCAGCATGTAAGTAATTTTGCAACAACCGTCAAGCATTTACAGACACTCACATACCCATACTTAGTTTGTAGAAATACGTTGTTGTCATTATAAAAGAAACATGTTGAGGGCACATCGAAGAGGTGTAATGGTTTGCAACCGTATCTCGCTAGATCAGTTACATCTGAATAGTGATTTCGCTCCTCACTGGGTGCTCCATATTTTTGGCTTTGTGCTACGCTTAGTAAATCGCAACAAAAATATTGTTTATTTGTCCATCATCTACATGTACCCCCCACACACACACACACCTTCGATTTGCCAGGAAGGTGAATTCTTGATGTTATCGATCTGGAGGAGGCGATCTCAGCGTGTGGCTCCTTTGAAAAGTACCTGAAAACCATGCCACGGGCTGTGAGCCTTGTGAGTGAAATTGGGTAGATGAAACCCTTGGGAGCCGTCGGTAGTTGTGCTAGCACGAAATCACAAGTCATCGTGACCGAGGGGTTGAGCGTGCTAGACTTGTTCAGGCTGTTGATCACGCTAGATAACACACACTCTCTCTCTCTCTCTCTCTCTCTCTCTCTCTCTCTCTCTCTCTCTCTCTCTCTCTCAGAAACTAAGGTCCGCTCAGCATAGATGCAGCATAAATCGTAAGCGGGCGCCGTGAGAGTTGAAGAGACATGAATATGCCTGAGCAGGCGTCTGCAATGGGGATTAGATAGCCACGCTAGTAGACTGGCATCCTCGAATACAAATAGCTGTACCATTTACATTTGCATATAAACATGTTGGTTGCCACTGCTTTTAACTGAGCTAAAAGTAATGACCACAACTATTATATTCGCCGTTATGTTGTCTCGTATTGGTTTGGCGGGAAAGTAATCGTTTAGTTTTAAAAAAGATAAACGTTTTTTATTACAAAAACATTTATTACCTAATCAGTTACTTCTTCTTCTACTATTACTTTTTGTGCCATGTCCCTTCAGGACGTTAGTGATCATACCTCTCCACAATTTCCTGTCCTTTGTAGCTCTTTATAAATTATATCTTTTTTCTTATCACTCCGAACCCCTTCTCCAGTATCAGTTGACTCTAGCTTGCTAGGTCGGTTATGCGTTGTTTTCCTCTATACCTCTTAACTTCAATCTGTCCAGTGAGGATCAAATTTAACAAGCCCCCTTTTACCCTAGAAATTTCTCTTCCTTGATGTTCAGCATAAGTGTCCTTTTTGTTTCTATTTTTACAAAAACGTCGTCGTTGCTCACATGTCCATGGTATCCTCAGCGTACTTCTGTAGGACCAGATTTCCGCTGCTTCAAGTCTCTTCATTCACTGCCATATAGAAGGGCTAATATTACATAAGAGTTCATTACACTTTTCTTTGTTTCTTACGAAATGTTTCTGTTTCTTAATACTTTGCGTCTTTTGCTATCTTAAAACGCCTTTGGATTTCAGTGTCGCACTTTTCGCCCTCTATTAAAGCACTTCCCGGATATTTAAAAAATTTCCTTTAAAAGTTTCCTTTTCAAGACCTTATATAAATTCTGTGGTATAAAATTTTTGTTTTAATTCATATATATATATATATATATATGTGTGTGTATGTGATGTTCACTCTTATATAAAAATGGACATCGATGTCAACACACAGAGGGGACAGTCTGTTTCATACTAAACGCAATAGTCGGATGGCCTGACGATTAAAGAAACAGACTGTCGCAACTGCTTGTTAACATCAATGTCCATTTTTATATTTACATATGTTCTACCTCTGATATTATGTACTTTAACCCATAAATATAGAATATCTTAAAACTATATTTTATCATATATATATATATATACATATGTGATAGAAATTATTAGTCGGATTTGAGATAATCATATTTAAGTAATTCATCGAGCCTAGAAGAAGCCTCAGCAGAAAGCACTGGACGGCCGTTTCGTCCAATATTTGGGATTCATCAGCAGTGCGCATCAACTACCGGACAGTTATGATATCAGACAAACGTCATACCAACTGTACCAACAGGCCTCGGTGACGAAGAGGTAGTGAATTAGACTCGATATAGCACCGCTCGATCACATATTCCGTCGTGGAACTCATCCGAGTTTCCCTTACCCATAGGACAGTGCCCCCATGAGCCACGACTACTATCCCCAAGCCGCTCGATCCAGAGCATTAGAAGCCGATTCAAGCAACGATATACAAGTGATAGAAATTATTAGGAGGATTTGAGATAATCTAATATATTTATATGATATATATATATATATTAATTATATATTATATATGTGCGGTACGTATTGGAAAGCGCTCAATATCAGTGATAGAGCTAACATACATAGTTTTAGGGATGTTAGTTTAATCTTTTGCGATCCTCAGACAAATTTATGTTGAAGGCCTCATGGTTCGCATGCTGTCTGGAAAGTTTTTTGTCCTTGAGGCCGCTTCTGTTTGTAGCAATGTGGCTCCGCCGCTGACGAGGGCTGAACATTATGTGTTCTTATGCTTGCTAGGTGTTATGAGAGTCGTGATTTGGACGACACGTCAGAAGGAATTCTATGAAGGCGAGAAGTTCACTTCTTCCCAACTGATCTTATACTTTAAGCATCAGCTTAAGGTTAAGATTAGGACGGAAAGGCGGCGACTCACTTCATCAGAATTCGGCAAAAGTTGGGTAAATCTTGCGCGCTTGTGTCGTGTGAATGGGGCTAACTTGGAGTGACATTTTGATGCCGGTTAGGCATCAGGATATTGCTTTACCTGGGTTGAACGTAGGCAACCCATACCGAAATTAGGTTAGCTTAGGTTTGGTTCTTTGAATTTTTAGTTTCCTTTTTCTATAGCTCGGGTATGTATGGTCATCGGCCCCTTTTATTTCTATCCCTAAGTTTAATTCCCCATCCCCTCCCTCGTTAGGTGGTCAGTGATGTCAGTTCTCTGGTGGATGCGGAGCGACTTTCGATTCGCATGTGTATTTTTCGTAATTGTTGTTATGTCAGAATGAGTTCGTGTCTGTGTGAGTGCTTGGGATGGATGAATGTTTTAGCCTCCCATTGATTTCGTCCAGTTAACTGATATTTCTGTCACATTTAAGGCTCGTGGGTTTTTTTTATTACTAACATGATTTTGTTTAGTTACGTGTAAATAATTTAAGTCATATTGTACATAATCATTGGGGATTTTTTTAACTTGTTGTTTTATTCCCCTCCTCCCACAGACAATATTTGTACATATGGGGGACTATTTAGGATTTTCATTGAGACAATGAGGTATTTTGGTTTTGGTGGATGTAGTAAGAAAGGTAAGTTTGAATGTGTTGTTTTGGTGATAGGAATATTTTGTTTGATTGGGTCAGTGGTTGTGGCTAGCTAAGTTTCTAAAAGACAGATGATGACCGTCCTTCCCTAATCCCTCTTTTTAGGCCTTGTGCCACATTTTCTGTTTTTACGTAAATAAATATCCTCAGACAAATATATATATTTGTATATTTAGAAAAATATGATAAACTGGAAAGGTTTTTTGTGACTCGTTTCATCCGTTATATATATATATATATATATATATATATATATATATATATATACACACAGAGGGCAAGGGGAGAAAAGGCACAGAGATATTTTGATAAATTTGTTAAAAGTTATTTTTTTCTTATAACGTCACTTTCAAAATTAAAATATTTGTATTATCATTTTTTACCTGGAAGGAAACTCAAAACAGAAATTATGAAATTGACGTAAATTCCAGAAAGAACGCCCAACTTAACATGATCAGCAAGAGGCTCCTCCAACCGGTCTCTCCTGTTTTATCCATATCCCAACTCTTCGCGCTCCGCTAGCTCAACTGACAAGAAAACTGCTATCATTTCTCCCAGAACCATTTCTTTTTCTTTTCCTAAACCTGATGAAATATGTTCTGATTCTCACGTCTCCACTGTATTCTCTTTATCATTCTAGAACTTTCTCGTTTGATTCTAGAAATAATTGATATTGATACTACCACGCCCAGGGGTCCGCTATTTGATTTAGGAGACACAGAAAATATTACCCCTGTTTAATAAATACGACAGAGTGCGGAAAATTTTTCAGTGAGATCCTCTACTTAAAATCAATATATTTGGCCATTGAAATACTATTTCGGGGAAGTAAGTCGGACCGCGAATTTTTCAGTCCACTATCATAGAAAAATTAAAACAACCTTAAACTATCACTTTTTTTAAAATATTAAAACATCTGTCTATATTTTTTGGATGAATTTTTATAACTATTTACACTATTTACCTTGTTTGAGCTGTTGCCCTCATTTTTATTGTCACATTCACGGCTTTTCGGCCATTGTATGCTACGGTCTTCTTCAGAATCGGTTTATATTTCTGAGATGAAGTATTGTAACTTTTTACACTATTTACATTGTTAGGGCTGTTGTCTCCATCTTTATTGCCACATTCACGACGTTTCAGCCGTTGTACGCTTCGACCTTCTTTAGAATCGGTTTATATTTCTGAGATGAGGTATTTTAACTATTTACATTGTTCGGATTGTTGTCCCCATCTTTATTGTCACATTCACGGTGTTTCGGCCGTTGTACGCTCCGGCCTTTTTCAGGATCTGTTTATAATTCTAAACCCACATGGCCCAATGGATAAAAGCGTTGCTTGATTGATTCAAAAAGTGACTTGACCCAAAGAGTTATGAGTTCAATCCTCGGCCGCAGCAGAGAGAACAAAACTTGGAAAGTTATCAAGACAAATTAGCTAAAAAACTGAGATATCAAAAAATATCAATTAACTAAAAAAAATTAGATATCATATGATATCAATTAGTAAATCAATCATATCTAAATTGTATTAATATCATATTAATATCTAAAAAAAAAAGTAGATATCATGAGATATATCAATCGTAAATCGATCATATCATGCTCATGTCGATATCATGTCAATTATGATATCGATATCATATCAATTATGAGATATCAATTAGTTAAAAAAATTGGGATATCAAAAGGCATGGCATGTGGAATTAGAACAATCTACTCCAGTGAACTAAAGAAAGGATTCGGTTATCACCTGAAAACAGCCGGAGCGCACAACGGCCGAAACGTCGTGAATATTGCAATAAAGTTGAGGACCACAGTCCGAACAATGTAAATAGTGTAAATAATAATGAAACAATCAAACATTAAATGATCGAGGGAGCGTTATGGTTTCAAATGTTGGGTACTGGCTCAACTAATTTAAGTGTTATGAGCAGCACATACGACACGACGACTAAAAGACGTGTAAACCTCTGTTGTATAAGCAGCACATGTTTGGCGGTGTTACATCACGCAAAAGTGAAGTTCGAACATGCAAAATGTTTTTAGAAACAGACTCGGATTCCTCAAATCTCAAAACGCAACTGGCTTTGAGCACTAAAATAGTTTTCGATCTTGAATCAACGCTTACATATAGGAAAATGCTTTATAATTTTTCATTTATTATACACATTTTAGAACGTTTTTATCAAGAACAGAAACTGTATCTTCTATAAAATTTATTGGCAAAGATACTGAAGTTTTAAAATGCCTAGAAACGAAGCACTCTCATGTTTTTTAATAATAATAATAATAATAATAGAATTGGAAAAAGAAAAAGAAGAAGTCTTTTTGATATCGTTGAAGCAGAACTCAGAAAAAGTTTGGCATTCAATGGAATTTAAGAGAAAAGGAAATAAAAAATAACATTTGAAGACATAAAAGTGGTGAAAATAATTTGCGTTTAGATTGGAAATCTCCACTAAAGAAAACCAATAAATATATCGTTTATCGTTTTATCGACCAAAATTAAAATAAGATTTAGAAAACACGGAAACGAGAAACTTGTATATCCTGTTTTAGTGTTTAATGACAACCATAAAAGAAATCAATTAAAACGTTTAGGCCGTCGGAGAGACAAACAAATTAAACAGATCTGTTAAAAGAAAGAAAAATCTCTCGTCATAATGTATTAGAAAATGTCCTCATGATCGCCACGTTTACAAAACATTTTGCAGATAGAAGAATATTGCCCAAAAATATGGCAATAAAATTTCGCCTGATGTTGGCAGTTTAACAAATAGCCTTAAAGGAAGTTACTACAGACATTCTTCTTTTTAAGTACCATTTTCCTACAAGTGGTTCCCTCCACAGCTTACTTTTCCTTTAATATCTGTAAACTATTAAACTAAAAATTTAAAGTTAAATCGACCTTGCTTATCTGTGAACTATGCATTGTCACGACTATTCTTTGGAAATATAATGGCGTTTTGTTTTTCCGTTTGCTTCTCGATGGTTTGGCATTCTAGTTATTAACCAAAGTTTTTACTCACTATTTAACCCAAAGAAGAAGAAATGGACTCATTCCTTTTTTCAAGGACATTAGTGCAAATGAACACAAATTATTTCAAACGGGATTTGAACTCGGATCGTCGATTCTATTTTGCTTAATAATAAATTATACAAACCGCACTTTCTTTACTACTGAAATAACTAACTTTAATAAGGTGTTTTTCTCGATCAAATTTATGTCTTGAAAACTTGAATAATTACAAAGCATTTCTCTTTAGACATAAAAATTCGCAGAAAACCACAAAGGCTTTTAACGAATGTCTATGATGAATCAATTTAACGTTAAATGATAACCGCTTGTGATTATTTTTTTTCTATTAAGACAAAAATATCAGATGTAAGGTGTACAAATATTTAGATCGTTTGCTTTCTATTAAATTGATTTTGCATTGTTTGACACAAGAGCTTATAAAAGGTTATTCTCAAGTTTCTTTTTTTTTAAGTTCTTTTCGTTGAAGATTTTTAGATCATCTGTTTGGTACTGAACTTGCATTCAATGGAAAATAATTTTAATGTTTTCTCCAACCTGATATGTTATCACGGTTGAGAAATCAAAAACAGAAATGGGACATCTCATTAAAATGACAAACAAACAAGCAAAGAGGAAGAAAATTCCAAGAATGCCTTCCTATTTTACATTCTTTTAATCATTTTGTTACATAGAAACAAAGAAAACTGAAAACAGACAAGAAAGTAAACATAATTTGGATTTTCATCAACAAAATCTCGTTAGAAATATTCGATAAACGTCCGCGCACGTTCGAACCCATTTATATAAGTATATATGCGTAGTTTATAAATATTTTTGTGTGTGTGTGTGTGTGTGCATTTACTCAGAGGTCGATGACATCTATTCATAAATTCTCACTTGCCAAGAAAACCTGTTATTCTCTAGTTCTGGTTGCAGAGTTAATCTTGAGTTTCACTTCGCTTGAGCTTGCATTAATGACCTAGAAATTATCCGTCCAATGTTCGATTTAAATTGAATAAGATGTCTCAGCCTCAGTTATAATATCATAAATATAATAGCTAATTCTTGCAGTTATAATGCCAAGATTCTTATTCATTATTTACTGTCTCGATTTCATGTGTGCTAAATACTTAAGATGGCGTTTCATTTATTCCCTGTCACGTACAATCTTCTCCATACATCAATAGATATTTTCTTTTAAAAAATTGCCTTCTTCGTTACATTTGAGAAAGAAATTATACTAACTGCTGACACGAGAGAATAAACAATAAATAATGACATTGTAACGAGCCATGAAAATATAAAATGTATTTGAAATGAAAAAAAATCCGAATAAATGTTCTTTTTGCAAAGTCAGAGAATATTTGAAAAGCCAAGAATAAAAGGCGCGTAAAAGAAAAAAAGCAGAACAAAAACAAATGTATGCAAAGAAAAAATCTCGATATAACAACACAAAGAGCTCGTTTATTCTTATCGTCAATAATAATAATGTCTGAGATATCTAAGTCAGTTTTGTCCTTGACTTATGGAGCGTAACTCGCATAGATTGAAGACGAGCATTTTTCAACTTCTATTATTATTATTATTTTGTCAAGCAAAGCTTCTGCCTTTGCATTCTTCTCGGGCCGTTGCTTACAGGACACACGCCATTTTTACTATTTGTTTCACGCTGATAGAAAAAAAAATGAAAATTTAGGTCATGTCTTCGCTCTTCATAGTTCTACTACTTTTCAAGCCGTTTAAAAGCTGTTTTAACATCAAGACAAGTTAATTTGGATGTAAAATGACATTAAATTCCTTATTTTACATTTTTGGACTATCAAATAAATAAAATCATAGTTTCTGCCTCCTGAAAATATTTCAATAAGAATCCTGAGAAATATTTCCTCAACAGTCACGTCCTACCCTCTATCTCTTATTCTAGATCTCTCTTCCCACTCTCCCTCTTTCTCTCTCATTCTAGTTCTTTCTCTTCTCCTCTCATTCTAGATCTTTCCCTCTTTTTCCCTCTCATAGATTTTTCTCTCTCATTCCTTCTCGTTCTAGATCTCTCTCTCCCCTCTCTCTCTCTCTTTCTCTCTCTCTCTCGCTCGCTCTCATTCTAGATATTTCTCTCTTTCATTCTAGATCTCTCTTATCTCTCTTTCCCTCTCATTCTAGATCCCTTTTTCCCCTCTCATTATAGATCTCTCTCTTTTCACTCTTTCCCTTTCTTTATAGATCTCTCTCTTTCTCTCTGATTATAGATCCCTCTCTTCCCCTCTCATTCTAAATATTTCTCTCTTTCCTTCTTCCCTTCTCTCTCTCTCTCTCTCTCACACACACACACACACACACACACACACACGCACACACACACACACACACACACTCCCTGTTTTTCTCTCTTTCTCGTTCTCGTACATATCGTTGCTAATTGTGTGCAATCTGTTATAGGTCAAATGTCCCAGTAAGAGATTTTAGAGTCTCAGCCACTGACAGCCAGGGAGAGATATGTATTGCAATCTCTCTTTCTCTAACTAAACGACACATGGCATCAACAAGTCTAAACCAGAGTAATCGGTAAAGGATTCAAAAGATTTTGATCAATTTCGGACAATTCTGTTGCTCTATATAAAAGGCAGGATTGTTTCGATATTCTTGCCAGAAGAATAAGAGAATTCAGTAATTCTATGGATCCATCTATTCAAAAGACTGGAATTTCCGCGTTTCTGCGTTGACTAGAATACGAGAAAAAGTTGTTGAAGAGCAAGAAACCAAGTTTTATACGACCCTCTTAAATTTGGGAAATGTCTACACTGATAACACACCGATAGAAATGTCTACACCGATAACTTGGAAAATATCTACCCCGAAAACACACCGATAGAAATGTCCACGCCGATAACACACCGATAGAAATGTCTACACCGATAACTTGGAAAATGTCTACCCCGAAAACACACCGATAGAAATATCTACACCGATAACACCTACCAATAGAGAAAAAAGAGCAACTGGTTTCCATAAGACACGAGAAGCACGTATCAAAATATATCAAATGTATGTGTATGAAACCCTTGAATAGGGAATATTTTGAGGAAAATTGAAAACAATCGGTCATCGTCATTATGATGAGTTGTGTAATTTCCCCACCGCTTTTGTATTGATAACGGACATAATATTGCGCAGTGAAGTCTGGGAAATGATAAAAGGTGTATTTTGTATTTTTAAACAAGGTTTTTATTGAGAATATACCTTTCATTTCACAGTAGAATCGATATTTGTTTGTTTAGCGGCATATCAACTCTTTATGGGTTATTTAATGCTAAAATTTTCTTGGGTAGCATTAGTAATTTTTTTGACATAAATGTAATGCTGGTAATTTTATTTTCTTTTACAAAAATGTATTGCTGGTAATTTTTTTTACTATGAAAATTTATTGCTGGTATTTTTATAAATTCTTTATACTTTCATAGTGTTTTTACCCCAGTTTGGGGGTTAACTATTTGCCCATAACTGAGACCCTAACAGGTGCTACCACCCCTGGTCAAGGTGGACCTAGAAACAACAGCAATTAAGAGGTGGTTCCATGCTCCTCAAAACATCCCGATCAGAGGCCTTGTTGTCGGATGTAGTTTATCGTCATACCGAGGACGGCAGAATTGAAACAGTTCGTAATATATCTACAAAGATCTTCAGTTGGTCAAGGAATGAAATGAAGCTCAATAAATATTGTTGTCTGCCCTTAGTAAAAGAAACATTGAAGTCCTTCATCGATGGAAGATTCTCGATCGGTAAATTGTCAAATATATAATATGAATATATGAAATATTGCTGCTGCTGCTGCTTCTTCTTCTTCTTGTGCTGTGACGTGGGTGATCCACGACCTCCTATCCTTTGTAGCTCTAGGCAGTATTTGTCTCCTTATTACCCTTCCCAGTCTTTATTATATCATCCATATCGCTCCGGTTCGTCAGGTAGATTACACGATGTTTACATCTACCCCCTCTTACATTCAATATGTCTTGTGAGTGTCAAATTCTGCAACCCACTTTCCTCATTTTGTATCCTAGAAATCCCGACTGTCCCTTTCTGAGTCTAAGAATAAATGTCCTTTTTGTTTCCATTTTTATTAAACCCTCTTCGTTGTTTACACGCTCTATCCATAGTATCCTCAGCATCCTCCTGTAGAAACACATTTCTGTTTCCTGAAATTCAATTGTTCTTTTTGTATCGTTTTTCTTTTCATTTTCCATAAAAAGTCCGGACTGTTGTATTTTCAATGTCCTTCTACATGACCACATCTCTTAAATCATCTCTTCATCTGTGAAAGAATTGTCCAACATCTACTGGCATATACGAGGATTCATATTACCTGGTGGTTCAGCACCTTCTTTTTGGTTCTGGCGAAATTTTCCTGTTTATTAATACGGTATCGTTTTATATCCTAATAAGCTTTCGGATTACTGTGTCTCATTTTCCATTATCTAAATTTCTACTTACTAGATTGCGATGTCTCCAATTCCTAACTCGTATCTTGCTGACTGTTTCTCTTGCTGATGACCACACATTATGTTATGATAGATAGTCCTTTCTTCTTGCCTTCTTTTACTACGTCTATTTTAAGCACAGTAATAGATTAGCAGCCAATGTCTCATCATTTTAAAGTTGAAATTGCTAAATGAAACCATAATTCCTATGCTAAGTTTTCTCTCTTCTTGCTTTGCAATCAAATTTAATATCAATCGTCATTTTCTGTTTCCTTAATTCCTGTTTTTACTCCTTTCTCCTTAATATCTATCTTGGGTTCTTTCACTCTCATTAACCCCCTTGCGTCTTAGTGCCTTTATAGCCTTACTTGGAGTGAAATAATTAAAAAAGAAGTTTCTACAATTTACTTCTGTTTGTAATCAACATAGTACTATCTACGTTTCTATTGTTAAGATACGCTTACAAATGAAAAAAAAAGTAATAGAGCATTTCATCAGTAAATACAGTTCAGAAAAGGCTTGAAGCGCCTATTTCTATCATTTTATTATAGAAACTCACTATCAATGCCGAAACTATAAATGATGTCGTTTATTTAGGAGTATAAAGTAAGCGAAAATACGACTCAAAATATCTGATGTTGCGTGACTCTTGAAACCACAGCAAACAGAAAGAATATATCTGTCTATACAAGGACACATGGCACAGTGGATAAAGGCGTTGGTTAGATCCAGTGACAGGACCCAAAGAGCGTGAGTTCAATACCCATTTAAGGCAGTGGAGAACTTGGAGAGGGGAATTAACAGGAGATAACTGACATCCATTAAACATGGCACGTGGAACTAGAACAGTCTACCCCAGTGAGCGAAATAAAGGGTTCAGTTCGACATTCCAACCACCTGAAGAAGGCCGGAGCGTACAACGGCCGAAACGTTGTAATAAATATAGATGATGAGGACAATAGTCTGAATAATGTAAAATATTCGCTACAATGGCTCCAACTGTCAGACACTCGAGGCAAGGCACCTGAAGTCACTTACATGGCGTGACACAAAATGAATTTCCCGATAAAAACAGACATCCTCCCAAAGCTAATCAACCTTAATTTGTTGAAATCGATTAGATCTGACCGATACTATACACATGGGATGACTGACAAGCTTAAAACAAATACTTGTTAGTTTCGTATATTCTCTAAAAGCTAAAAATGGAGAGATACATCCTTACCGAGGCTATAAAAAATGTAAAACTGCCAATATAATTCCAAACAACACATTGATAGTTTAGTAACGAAAGGAAACCTTCCTGTGGACAGTTTTAGAAAAAAAGATTTACAGATGATCGTTGTTATTATTTACCGGCCTGTGAATTCAATAGTCTTCTTTTCTTTTTAATTATTTCACTCCAGACTAAGGCAATAAAGCCACTGAGATGTGAGAAGTTAATGGGTGTTGGAGAATATGATCAATTAAGAAGCTATACTTGATTCAATTATCTTTTTTAAGAAGTATACATCTTTTGTTGGATATTTTGAAACCCTGTCAAATTTCCAGGCCGGTGTACATCGGTTGCCCTGTTATAAAGAAAAGAAAGGGGATTATATACTCAAACACGTGTATCTACGTTATAGTGTGTAGTAATAAGAAATAAATAAATCCATTCATTCATTCGAAATTACAGATAAGAAAGTATAGCTGTTTTAATTATTTTAATAAAGAAAAATCGTAAACAAATTTATTTTGTAATAAAGTAAAAATATTAATTAATTAAAGTTTTAATCGTTAATAAATTACTTTTATTCGCTTATAAAAAAAAAAAGTTATGTTTTTGTGGTACTGAGTTGTCTCGGTCCTGAGTTGTCCCGGTGTTGAGTTGGCGGTGTTGAGTTGGCGGTGTTGAATTGGCGGTGTTGAGTTGGCAGTGTTGAGTTATCCTGCACCCATTGTTCTGACCTTATCATCTTGTTAATTAAAAGAAAAAGTTCACATTGTTGAATTAATGGTTCCTTTTGAAGAAAATGTCGACTGGGCTTATGAAAGTAAAAGAGAAAATATGGATATGCAAGAAGAATACAGGTTATATTGCTGGATAACGAACATATTTTCTATTCAAATGGGATATCGAGATTTTATTGTCAGTTGCTTTTTTTCATGGCTAAACTTGAATTTATGCACAAAATAAGTAAAATATATAAACGGATTTCAACCTCAGGCAGCTGTTTCATCTGCAACGATCTAGCATTCCTTCACTGTGACGGGAAATCTGTGTCTGGTAATATCGTGAATTATTTCAGAGACGCTTTAAGCGTGAAAATATGCCATTATCTGGTTAAAAAATTTTGTTACGGCCGCTGCTGATATTTTCGTAGAAATAGTTGTATGAAATTATATGCATCCTTCGAAGGGTGGTTGAACCTTGCTGGTCTGTGACGCTCTCTGTGGCCGACCAATCTAGAACACAAAGGATCAGACGGTAATTTATCCTATGCCCAGGCCGGTTGACAGTGTTTTAAAAAAAACAAGACGTCTACTCAAACAAGGGTATCCACAAAATAACATTCGGTGTAGTAGAAGATAATGCTGGATAAATGACCCATTGATTTCTTTGAAATATATGTGTGTGTAAAAATTCAGATATAAATAAATTATATCTGTAAAAAGACAATATGATAAAGACAAAAGGAAAATTTTTCTTTACCAACATGAAAATTTTAGTCGCCGCCTGGAATTAAAATTTAAGTACTGTTTTTCCACATGTTAAGGTTTTATTTTGAAAATGTTAGGGTTTTATTTTGCAACATGTATTTCAAAAAATTGTCAGTTTAAGAACGTGAGTCCTTTCCCAAGACAACATACATGACCATAAAGAATTTTTAAAATTAACAGAAAACGGATAAATCAAAATCTTCTTTTATTTAAAATAAATATATACATAAATAATTCATCAAATCAAAATGAAATAATAAATAATAATTACATTAATAAAAAAAAAGTATATATATATATATATATATATATATATACATAGGATGTATTTGGGGGCGGGTTCCTCACACAAAACCAAGGACAAGAACATGTGCTGATACCTGGACCGTCTCCGATAAACCTGTGGAATTTTTTCTTCGTGCTCAGGCGTACGAGCGATCCATAATTTGTGCTGCCACAGATCCTGAAACGCGACAATAAACAGCAGCAAAGGTTGGATGACTCGGCTTTCTTCAGTCTGAAAACGCAATCTGATACAGCCGTGCAGTCACGCGTCCATTACCATACGCGGGGTTGTATGTAAAAACCATGTTGAAGGCAAGAGAGACTGAGGAAAAATACCTTACGAGCCTGTGAAAATGGTTGGCAGAACAGGGATTAGGAGAGATAACGAAAATACAAAATATACGAAAATGTGGTTTGAATAACCATCAGGGTTAGGGTTACGGTTCTGAAGAAGAAGAAGAAGAAGAAGAAGAAGAAGAAGATCATCATCATAATCATCATCATCCATAGCATAATGAGACAAGAATAATGCTATATATGCCTATGATTCTATTGGCTTTCAATGAAGTAGGTTCGACATTAATTATCCAATCATCCTCTCATTTCGCCCCTGGAGACAGATATGGAAGGGCGAGGCTTGTCCTTACAAGAAATCATTAGCCATTATTGAAATTCGAGATTATAGCGGACTTTATAACAAGTCAAGTGAAGAAAATTGACTGAATGCAGACGATTGTTCCCAGCTTTTTAGAATGGGGTGACAGCGTGAGTGGGTCATTGATAATTTCAGTTTGGGAAGCATCAAATTGTCTACTTGTCAGCTTAATATATTTCACCTCATGTATAACAAAAGCAACTTGGCAGGATAGACCAGGGTAAAGGTGAAAACAATCTTCAACTGAAAATAAATGGAGAGATGAGCATAAGCTAAAATATATTAAAAGACAAAACAATTATCAAACGAATGTATTGATTGTTGGATGAAATAATGAAGTTATTATTTTTTTAATTGGTCTTTTTTATCGCAATTCTTAAATGGGTGTGCAACGTAAAGTTTATAATCGCAGAAATCGACCAAATCTATTGCGTTCATCTCATAATACCCTTTGGAAATGCATGAATTCATCTCTTTTTCCTCCTGTTATGGCTTAAATAATAGGGTAGTAAGTGCTATAGTCTTATATGGCAGCCAGGCTAAGAGAAAGAAAACTGAATTCAGTACTAATTGGGCGTATTGATGTTATTGATAGCGGATTGACAACCCTTCGACTATCAGCCTACACCGTCTCACAACTGCGTTTCTAGTTAAAGAGCTATGACACTCTGTGCATTATTTTTATCGCTTTTCTCGGTTATTATACGACCAACGTAGATTAGGAATAAAAAAAGAAACACCCTTGAATAAATCACACCAGAGACTTATTTGCTTTCAACCACGCTGCTTTATAACGATCGTAAAATAACGATCCAAAAGTGACAATAAAAATCAACAGAAATATATAAGAAAGGCTAATCAAACATAAGCAAAAGTAAAAACAATGTTTTATCTAAGCAATGTGTTGTTTTGAGCTGAAAGCTTAACAGTTGTATGATGTTAAAATAAATCTTCTTCGTCATCTTCTGTCTTCTTGAATCCTGTTTTTTTATTGTCCTTTCTCCTCACTAAAGTCTTCTAATTCTCTCCTATTCACAGGGACCCCTTTCGTCTTAATAGCATTATAACCTCGCTTGGGGAGGAATGATTAAACAATATATATCTATTTGTAGACAGTAAGTTAACTTTACAGGCACAAGGAAAAGGGATTAGTCGGAGATGTAACAACCTTCCATGAATTTAAAAAATACTCTTCATTTTAAAATGTTCACAGTTTATTTTTTCAGTTTTTCATTAATCTTCTTCTGTGTTGTGTCCCTTCAGGGCGTGAGTGATTATGGCTCTCCACAAGATCCTATTATTTGTAGTTCTTCATAATGTTTTGTTTTTTGCCTCACTCCTCATTCTGCCAAACATTCACACAGGCTGTAGAATCTCTGTTTCCTTAAGTCTCCTCTTCAGTTGTGCGGAAATTGTCCAGCATTCACTGTTATAGATCAGACATCCGTTTAACACACGAGGTAGATGTAGCGCCTTGTTTAGTTAAAATTAACACTGAAAATAGAAGTAATTTGGATTTTGCATAAAAATGAGCAGATCAATTAAAATGCTTCAAATAAACAAAGAACGAAATAAATGATGTCGGTAAAAATGAAATTAATTGACAGAGCTTAACAAAACAATACCAAAGGTACAACGTTCTTCTTTTATGTGCTGTTTCCTTTCAAGACATGGGCGACCATAGCTCTCCATAACTTCCTATCTTTTGTAGCTCTTAGTAATGTATCTCTTAGTAAACTCCCACACCCCGTTCTATCATCCATTCAGGTAAATGTCCCTATGCACCCCTCGTCACTTTTAACTTTGATACGTCCTGTAAGTGTTAAATTTTCCAAGCCCTCCTTATGTATCTCAGAAATTTCAGCTGTGTCTTTCTGATTCTAAATATAAGTGTCCATTTTGTTACCATTCCCCTTAAAACTCCCTTGTTGTTTACTCGCTACGTCCATATTATTCTCAGTATCCTTCTGTAGAACCACATTTCTATTGCACCTTCTGTAAGGAAATTGACCAAAATTGTCATATAGAAGGTTTGTTAATAGATAAAGCATTATTTTGCTTAAAGTAAAAAACACCTCATTGATTTATGATTAGATATTTTGATAAAAAAAATTAATACCTTTAAAAGTTGATTTACCTATATATATATATATATATATATATATATATATATGTGTGTGTGTGTGTGTGTGTGTGTGTGTAACGAATAAATAATTAAATAAACTAAATAATAAACAACTGAACAAACCACGAACGCGCAGATAAAAACAAGAATTCGTAGTAATAAAAAAACAACAATAAAATAATCACAAATTAATAATAAATAATAAAAATTAACAAACAACAAATAGCCCAAACACGCTCTCTCCCAGAAACTGTAACTAAGGCCTGCTAGTTGCAGTACAAACTTGAGCAAACACAAATGTGCCTGAGCGAGAGTCTGCAATAGGGAGTGGCTAGCCGCCCTATTAGACGGGTATCCTCGAATACGAGTGCCCAGCTATATATATATATATATATATATATATATGTGTGTGTGTGTGTGTGTGTGTGTCAACAACAAAAATATATTGATATAAAAATTTCTAAAATAAATACTAATTTGGTGTTATTGCATTGTTTTAATTTTCGCGAAATAGACACTTTTCTGCAGCTGGAGTTTCGGTGTGTTGTTGGAATGTGTCACAAGGTCAGTTTAATGCAGTGATATCTCTCAAGAAGCAAACCTCACGTCAGCTTCGTCACTATTCCCTATATATATATATATATATATATATATATATATATATATATATATATAAGAAGAAAGTAAAATTTTAAACAAGATTCTGCTAGGTAAGAATCTCCAGGGACTTATCTTGATAGACATGTTCGGTTACACCTGATATTTTAAGCATCTTCATAAAATTAAATAAGAGAATGTTACTGAAAATATACATAACACCAAAATTTGAAAGAAAGATATTTCCACAAACTTTTATTGCAAAATATTCCTTCCATAAATGAATAAATACTGAAAATGTTACTTAAATTTTATTAGTTATTCTTTTAAAAAATGCTTGTATTTTCTGCTTTGTGCAAAAAAAAAAAAAAAAATGAAAAATAAATGGTAGAGTCTATATCAGAAATGTGATTCTACAGAAGGATGATGAGAATACCATCGTCTGAACATGTACGAAACAAGGAAGTTTTAGAGAAAATGAAAACAAAAAGTACATTTATACGTTGCATCAGAAAGAGAGAGTTGAAATTTCTATGTCAAAGAGTGAGTGGAAAATTTGATGCTCACTGAATATATTGAAGATAAGAGAAAAGCAGATTATAACCAACCAAACGGGTTTATGTAAATGGTTAGAAAAATAAGGATTAGGAGAGATAGCAAAAAAAAGCCTTTAGTAAGTTTATTTTTGTTGGTTTTTTTTTTGGGGGGGGGGTATTTTTTGTCGTCACTTCTAACCCCTGTTCTGAAAGGGCAAGGAGTTCTGGTGACTATGATCGGCTAATTCCTCAAGAGACACTGCACATAGGAGAAAATCCAAGCAAAAGGAGTGCCATCTACCATGAAGACAATTTGAACCCGCTTCTCTTGTCCGAATCATTTCTAACAACATCAAGTCCTTTTTTTCTTTTAGATTTGTGGAACCTTTAGATCTTATTATTAAGGCTTACGGCCACATCACGTTCAATCCCGTACGATCACCGAAGTTAAGCAACGTTGTGCCTGGTCAGTACCTAGATGGGTAACCGCTTACCAGGTGCTGTAAGCTAGGATGTGCGTGAGATGTAATATATAATGCCTCGGAATTGTTAATCGGAGCAGATTTCCAATTCCCGTTGGGTTCGTTATATTCACTTACGCGTAAAAGCTATGAATCCAACTTTCCCCCACCTATGGGTTAATTAGCAAGACTTGTATCACTAAAACCATTATAAAATAGCCACAATATAATTGTGTACAAAATACTTAGATTTCGGCATTAAATAAACCATAGAGGTTGATGTGTTGCTAAACTACTAAGCAACTAACCACATTATTATCAAGACATCTTCACTTGAACGCCTATAATTGCAGTGCCAGTAACAGTTTAGGCGCAAGTCCTACATTCTTTTCACAGTAAATTTCTCTTTTGTTGAATAGTTAATAAAATGGTTTCCTTCCAAACTTAGTCCAGCCCAGCAACTTTTAATATCCTTCTTTATTGCAGAAAGATATTCCTGAACAAATGAAATTATATAAAAATTGTATGTACTTTCATTTGAATAAGCATAGTGTGATATAAAACGAGGTTTTCCCAAGATTTCACTCTTCCCCACCCCTGCTACATCTTATGTTTGAACAGCGATTTACTTGTTTTCATGATTTGGTGTGTCTGTTCTGTGGGTAAATTCTAAACCCCTGCTATACGAGCTGATGTTTACTTGGCTACGTCGGTGGCCGTCTTTGTCTCCTTGACCTAGCCTGATCAGGGTCAATACATTGATGGTAATTCGAACTCCTATGAATTTCTGTGCCAATTATTTCGTTTCTTGGACGCACTGTTGAACTCTAAGAGTAGCAAAAGAATTAAATAACTGAACTGGGTTGGTTAAAACAGCCCGACTCAAGAAAGGTTCACATGAATGGGCCATTTTAGTAAGTGCAGCCCGAAGCTCAATTCGTGAGTAAATGTAATATAGCTTTGTTTTGTTAGCGACATCAATTCCTTATGGGTCATTTAATGCTGAAATTGATTTTTCTTGGGAGCATTATTAACATCTTTTACAAAAATGTTTTACTTGATTTTTTTTTTAAATGGATTGTTGGTAATATATATATTTTTAAATGAATTGCTGGTAATTTTTTTTCTGTTTTAAAAATGTTTTGTTAGTATTTTCTTTTACTATGAAAATGTATTGCTGGTATTTTTACTATAAAAATATATTTTTATACTTTCATAGTGTTTTGACCCCAGTTTGGGGGTTAACTATTTGACCATAGATGAGACCCTAACAGGTGCTATCACCCCGGGTCAAGGTGGACCTAGAAACCACAGCTGGTCCCACGCTGCTCAAAACCTCCTGATCAGAGGTCTTGCTGTCGGACGTAATTTATCGTCATACCCAGGACATGTAATATAATTTTAACTTGCTATACAATAAAAGATGAGTTAAAGTATTTACTGATATTATTTGCTTAGTTCAGTTTATAGTGATTCAGCAAATTTGCGCAAGAAGCAATGTTCAGATTCTGTTCTCATTTTGCTGATCTTCTTTCTTGTTCGTAATAATATAGCAAAAGCTTGAATCTACTATTTTATCAGCAAAAACAAATCAATTTTCCGGAAACCTTCATTTATTCGTTTTATTATTAAGGCTAGTGTTTATTGAAGGAAAGCACGGATATTGATCTGAAAGTAAATGCATACATACATACATACATAAGGCGTTTACGTTGTATTTATCAAGTAATATTTATAGTTATGTACCTCTTACATCAATTTCTCAAACATCAGATTGTCAATAGATCTCTAAACATATCATAAAAATACCCACCTCCGTGTTAAAAACATTTTTTTCTGTGATATTTTAAACTTAATGTAATATTTTGTTTCAATTCAGATTAATTAAACTTTAAAACAGTTAATCTCCCTCGAATAAAGATCCAGAAAAGTTTATTTTATTCTTGAATGATTTTCTAATAAAGACATTATGCAGTGTTAACAGATTTGGATGATATTATACATTTTACGTACAACCAAAAAAATTGTTTCCACTCAATTTAAATTCAGTTTAAAATAAAGCAAAGTAGTTTGCTTATTGAAATATAAAGTTAAATCTATTTGCTTTGAGTTAAAAACTAAAATAAAAGCTTTAAGAAATATTTTATATGTTTGAAAATGCATTTGAAACCTTAGTTATCACTTTTTTTGAGGTACCTACTTTTATAGCTGAACTATTCGAGTTTGGTGTGTGGTTGCATTGGGGACCGTGGATTTGTCATAGGTTCCAGGTTTATTTAACATTTTATTTGACATCTTTCTATATTTCTGGGGGACACATGGCGCAATGGTTGAAGTAATCCAGTGAATTGACCCAAAGAGTTGTGATTTCAAAAACTGTCCAAAGTAGAGATGAACAAACACTTGGAGAGCTGAATTACTAAAGGGAAATAGCTAAAACCTGAGATATCCAGAAAAGGAACTAGAACAATTTACCCCAGTGGACTAAATAAAGGGTTCGCTTCGAAATTTCAATGTATATCACCTGAAGAAGGTTGGAACGTACAACGGCCGAAACGTCGTGATTATGACAATAAAGATGAGGACAACAGTCCGAACACTGTAAATAATGTAAATAATTTTAGTTGACATAAGTTGGAAAAAAGAAGTCATCAAACTTCATTCCTATGAACTTGCATCATTAAAGTATTCTTCTACATCTATGTGCCGTGTCCCTTCAGGACTTTGTCAATCATGGCTCTCCACAATTTCCTGTCCTTTATAGCTCCTAATAAATTCTGTCTTTTTATTATCTCTCCTAAACATTAGAATCATTTCGCCATAGAAAATGATTAAAAAGGCCCCTAAACTGAAAAAATGGTGGACATAAATATTTCGGATTAGACGCTTAATTAAATGAGACGATATCAATAGCTCTGCGTCGCCTTTGCACAACTGGAACGTTTTTCTTTTCAAGACGAAACAAAAATTCCTGTAATAAGACATCAGAATTGATATTCATCGTGCAAAGTTTGCTTTTTAACTACCACCAAAGTTGCATTTGTTCCCGCAGCTTTTTACATGAACAATAAATCACACAGCTAACATTTCATTTACAAATCATTTTCCAGTGTTGAATATCTAACAGATTAACCAAGATATCTACAAGATAAAGGATTCGATTCAGAGAAACTTCATCATGATTGAAGAATATTATTTACGTATTTCCTGATGTCTGCAGTAATTAGTAATGTTCTGTGGATATTTTAAAGATTATATTAAAATAGTCTATTTTTTATTTCATAGTCTACAAGTAGAGATATCTATCAATTTGATTTGGGAATTTGCAGGAGAGGAATGCTTTGCAACTTAGCCTCATAGATTATTTACTGTTAAGTTAAATTCTTAATCAAGATTTCATTATTGTGGCCTTGTGAGAAACAAAAAAAAAATTCTGCATCAATAATTTTTTATGTACATCGTTCTGCATCGTAAATTCAGGAAAAATAATCATAAATGGTCAAAAGAGGTTTGTCTAACTTAGCACCATGACGGTGTATTGCTATAAAGAACTGGTGAAGTGGGGCGGGGATTTGCTTCCAGCAACAACTATCATCATTTATGTCCAAATATGAGCCAAGTTAAGAATGCGAAGTTTCATATTTATACAAACACCCGATACTGTAAACATTGGAAAAGGTCATATAATCGTATTATGATTCGGGGATTAACAACCGCATTAGTTTTTTTAGCATCAGTCTAACTGGAATTGGATGCAGCACAGACAACCTACAATTTATCTTGATGGAAATCAAGGCTGCCTGCTGTTGAATGTCCCTATAATGTTACACAAGCTATGATTGGCTATAAACTATCGACCGGGTACCATAGTTTTTCTGAAAGTTGTGGAGTGGGAGAATTTCCTATTTCTCAGTGGTCTGTTTGGTAACCTACCTCCTGAAGTTAGTGAGCCACCATTATATATATTATAAATTTGTAGACACTACAGAAACAGTATTTAGTGTAAGGCATATAAAATATATACAAAAACAGAGCAAACGTAAAACATGTGGAAAAACAGTACTTAAATTTTAATTCCAGTCGGCGACTAAAATTTTCATGTGGACGTAATATTAACCACCTTTATATTCACACGAAACTTTTAGTCGTGGACTGCAATAAAATTTAAGTACTGTTTTCCCCATATATTTTATATATGTATATGTGTTGGTGCATGAATGTATAAGCTAACTCGTATAACTTCAATTTACTAGCCATTTTCACTGTCTGTCTGTCTCTCTCTAACTCTCGGTCTCTCCTCTCTCTCTCTCTCTCTCTCTCTCTCTCTCTATCTCTCTTCTCAACACCAATTTTTCTATTTCTCCCTTAAAATCTTTACTCTCTAACATTTTCTCTCTCTCTCTCTCTCTCTCTCTCTCTATTTCTCTCTATCTTCCGTTCTCTCTGTCCAGTAGCTGAATTTTTTTTCTTTTCGTTTTTTTTAAGAATGAAATTCCCTTGGATAATTGCTATAGCCAATCCTTAATACGTACCTTCATACTCTTCACCATAGATTGGGAGATGTCGAAAACTAATATATATATATATATATATATATATATATATATATATATATATATATATATATATATATATATATATATAAGCAAAATTTGTAGACACTACGAAAAACCGTGTTCAATTCAAGGTATATAAAAATATATACAAATACAGACCAAACATAAAATATATATGGAAAACAGTATTGTTTTTTTTTTACTGCTGTCCGCAGCTAAAAGTTTCATGTGAAAGTAAGAATGGTTAATGTTACTGTCGCACAATCCACACGCGGTGATAAAGCAGTATAATAATATATATATATATATATATATATATATATATATATATATATATATATATATATATATATATTACGGTTGAGTATCCTTCATCCCAAATTCTTGAGACCGGAAGTTTCAGATTTTTCGGATTTTGGAATACAGGCGATTTAACTTGTATATGGCATATATTGATAAACATATATGTTTTTTTATATTCACTAGCCATATGGGTATCTGCAGCACCTTTTGACATTTTAAATAAAATCTTTACTAAGTACGAAACAACTGGTAAGTAATCCACGAACAAAAAAATTTGCGCCAGCGTAGGCTACGTCGCTAGGCTGGGAAACATTACCCCAGGGCAGATTAGGTCACTTATAACAGCTGTACATCACCAAGGAACCTTCCCAGTACTTTCCGAAATTTTTCCATTTTTGGAATGTCATGTCAGCGCCTAAAAATCTTTTAGATTTTAGATGCTTTCGAATAAAGGATACTGAACCTGTATATATATATATATATATATATATATATATATATATATATATATTGTGTATTTGGGCAGCAATCCCTCTTTTATACATGTTTCGTTAAAGTCAACTGACAAGGTACTGTGATTAAGCTTTTTATTTAATTTTTCTTGTGTTCGTACAAGTGTTTTTTCTTGACACAAAATGTGTAAAGACTGTTCAAAAGTTCTGCATATCCGAGCGCTTTCGACTATTCTTTTAACCATTATCTCATATTCTCTAACACTGAGTAATAATTTGTGAATTAGTGGCTTTATTGCCTTTCTTTGGGGAGAAATTATTTTTTTTAAATATCCACAGGTTGTTTTTAAAAGCCTGATTAATGAAATTTTGGCTAAGTCAAATATATTAACAAAATCGCGTCCACTTCAAAAACACGTCAGTGTTAGTTTCAATTAAGGACATCTTGCGACATTTGGTTGTCATGAGTTGGCAAGTTTAGTCAAGTATAAACTTGTTTGATCCTCAACTCGAGGTTCCTGGGGTTGTCTGCTTTTGTGTCAGGTTGGATTCGAGTACCTCTAAGCAGCAGGAAATGCCCGACAAGCTTCGTAGGATTTAGGATGCGCTGACAAGTAGAAGAATTTCTGCTCGGGTGGAACGAAAAGATATTGAAGCGTGACACAAGTCTTCCTTAGAGAACAAAGTCTCAGTCATTATTAATAGAGTATTTCAGATGCTCGCATAGAGACTAAAAAGAATATTACAATATATTTTATATGAGACGATATATATATATATATATATATATATATATATATATATATATATATATATATATATATATGAATAAAATAAAAGACATTAGGAAAACTATTCTTTGCCGAAGTGTTTCGTCATCTGAACGACTTTATCAGGGCAAATGTAAGGATTTATTTTGTTGCACGTGTTTATATATAAGAGCAAGGATGTCATTGGTTTATCAAGGTTTTTAAATTTGAGAACTTTCATGAGTATTCATCAGATGTTTGAAATGTCAGTTAAAATATATGGCGGACATAAAGTGTCATAATTCAAAGTCTGATGAGACAAAATTAAGCATCCTATCTTTGCCCTGATAAAGTCCTCCAGAGAATGAAACGTGTGTTCCTTTACAGATACACGATAGATAGATAGATAGATAGATAGATAGATAGATACTATGATAAAAATAATGTTTGAAGGTATGCTATATTTATGGGTTAAATGCTCAATATCAGGGATATAGCGTATGTAAATAGAAAAGTGGACAATGATGTCAAGCGCCTAGCGTGACAATCTTCAGGCCTAACCTAAAGATAGCGTTTAAGCATGAAGCAGACTGTCGCCGCTGGGTATATACTGAGTAGACGTTCCTTTTACTTATTATATTATATATTTATTTATTTTCGTCTACCGCCTTGAATATTCGAGAAATCTGACCCAAAAATATATACTCTCTGACATTCTTTAATAAGATAAACAAACGGAGCGTCTACACAAATATGGGTATCCACTAAAATAACGTTTAAAATGATAAAATATCTCGGGTTAATAAAGAAAGAATTATTTATTTAAAAATTATAACATAAATAGGTTATAAAATCACTATAAAAATATTCATTTTGTTTCAACACCTCTGGTGTTTTATCAAGTGACGATGTTGAATGTAGATTTTAAAATGTCTATTTTTGTATTGATTTTATAACATATTTATGTTAGAATTTTTAAATAAATAATTATATTTGCTCTACTCTGTATTGAGCACTCTTTTAAGAATAGTAATTGTTGGTTATTGTAATTTATTCGGTATACATCAATCATATAGTTGGATATATATATATATATATATATATATATATATATATATATATATATATAGATATAGATATAGATATAGATATAGATATATAGATATAAACATTACCGACTACCAGAGGGCTCATAGATAAAAGCTTTTGCATTAATACCTTTCCTTTCTTCCAAAGTCCTCAGCCTACAAAGGGAGCATATATATATATATATATATATATATATATATATATATATATATATATATATATATATATATATATATATATATAAAGCTTTTATTTATTAATTTAGCCCTCTGGTAGTCAGTAATGTTTAAATCTCGTATATATTGCGTTAAAAATACCCTTTCTCCGTAGCGTGATGGTCTACGGAAGAGAGTCTCCGGCTGATGTAAAATCGGTCGGATTTCGATCCCGGCTTGAAGCAATTGCATGTCTAGCCACATTGATGAGCTGTGATACAGCAAAACAGTCTGTCTGTGGATGACAATATATATATGTGTGTGTGTGTGTATGTATATATATATATATAGAGAGAGAGACACGCGTATTCATTTATTCATTAGTTTAATGTAAAATACAGGCAAAACCTTGCGATGTCTGATATTTACGCTCGTGGGATAGAATTTGGTTCATGTTGGTGATCGCTTCTCTATGTGCCGTGTTCCTTCAGAAAATGGGTGGACATGGTTCTTCATATCCTTTGCAATTCCTATCAATATTTGCCTTTTTTATTATCCCTGCAAGTTTCTGTTCTGCCATCCATTTACATAAGCTAGTTAGGTCAGTTACTCGCCACCTCCTCTGTCAACATTGTCTTCCCTATGTTCTGTTGGTGACAATCTTCCAGAGCCTTCTTCCCTCAATATGTGTCTTAGAAATTCCAACTGTCTCTTTATGATTCTAAGTATTTTTTTTCCATTTTGTCAAAACCTTCTCTTTGCTTACATACTCTGCCTATCGTATTCTCAGCATCATTCTATAGAACCACATGTCTTATTAATCTTTTTAAGCATTTCACCCCAGAAGACGGAAGAGCCATTAGCATGCAGGGGTTACAGAGAGTGAAAGTGAGGGAGAAGATTGTGTAAAGAGGGGACTGAGGAAAGGATAAAAGAAGAACAGAGATAACGACAACAGAAGATGGTGATTAACGTTACATTTAAGTTTTCAGGGAAGCGAGTAAAAGGAAGGGAGTTCCACTGTCGGGAAGCGCGAGATAAGAAACTGCTGGAGTAGAAGCGCTGGTAGCATTTAACTATTTCAACAGTGAAAGGGTGGAACCTAAATGCCAATCTAGTAGAACGCTTAAATTCATGTAGTCGGGGCATCAGGGAAGATAGCTCATCTGAACAGTTTCCATGAAAATATTTGTAGAAAAGACAGAGGGAAGCCACATCACGTCTATGAGAGAGTGACTGAAATCGAGATGTCAGGAGCGTTTACACTGCAGATACTTCTTTGAATTTTGTCGAAAACCTCGAGATGAACTGCAAGAGCACCAAACCAGATATATGTCAACAATATTCAATGTATGGAAGAATGATCGAGTTGTAGATGTGTAAAATGGGCTCTGGTGAGCAAAACGTTCTGTCATGACACAGTGAGCCGAATTTCCTTGCAGTAGATGCAGCGATTGATTCAATGTCGTTGTTCCACTTCAAGTCAATTGAAAAACATGAGGCCATGAAGCACCGTGAAAGACTCACGGAATCGAGCATCAACAATTCAAATGGGGGACAGGGAAGTTTCTCTGTGAAGAAATTGTTCAACATTCACTGCTAAATAGGAAGATTGATATTACATAGCAGTTCAACACTCATTTCTTTGTTTCTAATAAACTTGCCATGTTTCGTAATACTTCGTTTAGATTTTGGAAAAGTTTATTTGCTATTCAAATGCGCCTTCGGTGTCATATCTTCTGTTAAAACTCTTCCCCAAAATTTCTGTTCCTGTTTGATTTTGACATCTCCAACTTGTTGCTCACATCCAGGACTGATTCTCTTGCTAAATTTCTTGATACATATAGGTAACGATTACCCAACTCGAGTCATGTTAATATCCTGACCTCTTAGTATTTAGTATATAAAAAATACATGTAAGCAATATGCCCACATGAATTAGCCTATAAATAAGATATTGGACACTGACAAGAGTGAAAAAGACGATACAAGGATAACTAGTCATTCTGAACGAGTAAATTTCAATGTATCAATGTTGATACACTGGAGGGACACAAAAAGCATTTAGAATTGATTGTATCTTATTTCAAACCAATCAGTAAATAACTCCAAGTTTTGTGATAAATTCTCTTTATATTTAATAGTATTACTATATTGATGTTCATGAAAAAAAATCGTTCCTTTCGACAGAATATTTTTCAATGGTCAAAGCTAAAAGAAATTCAAAGCCACAGGAAAAGACTTGGACGATAATTTTGTACAAAGGATTTTCATTGTAATTCATTCCTATTGACCTGTATCCAGTGAAGTGAATAAATTTTAATGGAGTGCATGTAATCTTGGAAAGGTGACTTTAATTGATTTCAAAATGATAAAAAAATTTAATTTTTTTCTCTCGTGTGCTCCTAAGGACGGACGAAAGTGACTTTATTTCTAATGGCGCTATTTTCAGCCTGTTTTATAGCTAAGATTTCACCCCCAAAAAGACAATAAAGCCATTAACATGTAAGGGGTTACTAAGTGTGAAAGAATATGTGAAAAAGAAAACATTATTAAGAAAAGAGAACAGTAAAAGAACATGAATTAAGACAAGAGATAACGATTGACATTGCATTTACATTTTTGAAGATCAACGTTGACTGGAAAACAAACAGCAGGAAGAGAATTCAACAAGTGAGAAGAAAAAGTTAGCATAGGACCTACGGTTACATCTGATATTACATCTGAAATTTTTCCGTCAATCTCTTACTGCGTTTAAATTCATAAAATCTAGCTACCAAAGAAGAAAGCTCATCAAAAAATTACCATGAAAATATTTATAGAAAGGGCACGGGGAAACTACGTCATGGTGGTGGGAAGTCGAGATGCCAAGTGAGTAATATTTTTTTATCAAGGTTATCTAAATACATAGCAGAATCACCAGATCAAATGTCTGGAGCTTCTGATTTTCGAATTTGTTTATTGTTGCTTATTTGCTTTTGGTGACCGCAGTCTCTGATTCGAGATTTAAAAAAAAAAAAAAAAGATTTCAAATTTTATTTTTCAGAGCAGACTGTACTCCCCCATTTACATTGGTGCAACATAATCTTCCACTCGGCTGACGAAATATTTTCACTATAACATTTTCAAAGGATGTTTACAGCAATTGTCTTAGATGGAGCTATTTCACTTCTTATTAATCAGTTAACTCGCGCTAAAAAATGCTGGCATATATTAAACTATTTTGTTTAATCACCATTATTATTATGTTTTAAGATGTAATTACTCATCAACGCCCCCTCCTGGATGGGTGCAGGACAACTCAACACTGCCAACTCAACACCGCCGACTCAACACCTCCGACTGAGCGCCGGGACAACTCAGGATTGAGACAACTCAGGACCGAGACAACAAAGCACCAGAAAAACATAAGTTTTTCTAACCGAATAAAAGTAATTTATTAAGAATTAAAAACTTAATTAGTGAATCTTTTTTTCGAATAAAACATTTGAAAAGGTATTATGTAAAATATGAACCAGATTTTTTAAAATTATTTTTGATAAAGTAAATCGTAAAGAAATGTATTTTAAGTTATTGACATATAAAATATAATTCAATAAAACACATTTGATTTTAATTATTATTGAATAAAATAAATCGAAAAATGCAAAACAAAATGAAGCTGTTTTTTTGTTTTTAATTATTTAACTGCTTAGGTGGAGTAACGGATTGCTGCTCGAATCGGAGAGCCGACATCGAATTCCAGTCGAATCCATTACATTCACTTCCATGCTAACACTCTTGGGAAAGGTATGAATCCTCTTCTTCTCCTCCCAGCTATGGGTAAATAGCAGGACAGAATTGGGTTCTATAGCCTTGGATGTCAACTGGTTTATCGCAGAAAGCAATGGCTACCTACTGCGTGAAAAAATCTGCCTCGTCAGTCATGAAAGATACATGATCGCCTAAGCATGTATCACGTATGGCTGATTGAAGTGCTACGTGATGTCCTCCTTTACGGCATTGAATGTTGGACGGTCTTCTCAAAGATGAAGAAGAGACTCAAGGTAACAGAGGTATGGTTCTACAGAAGGGTGCTAAGAATACCATGGACGGAACATGTGACCAAAGATGAGGTTTTGGAGAGGATGCAAAGAGGAAACTTATGCTTAACATCAGGAAGAGGCAGCTGAAATTTCTGGGACACGTAATAAGAAAGGAAGGCTTGGAAAATCTGCTACTCACAGGGTGATTAGAGGGAATGAGGGACAAAGGGAAGCAACGTGTGACTTAGCGGGCTTTGGCAGAACAAGGTCTGGAAGAAGTAGTAAAAAGACAAAACTTATTGAGGACTACAAGGGATAGGAAGAAGTGAAGAGCCATGATCGCCTACGTCCTGAAGGGACATAGCACATAAAAAAAGAAGAAATCGTAATGTAATTTATTTTTTAATATAGTAAATCGACATTCTAAAATATTTTTAATGTCTTTCTGGTGCTGAGTTGTCTCGGTCCTGAGTTGTCCCGGCGCTCAGTCGGCGGGGTTCAGTTGTCCCTTAGCGCTCTTTGGTATCTCTAGGGTCTCGATGAACCTGATCAACAATTTCAGAAGTTGCCACGGTTCAAGGACTCCCAGACTGTGCAATATCTTAAGTCTCAAAATCTTTACACTGGAAATTAGCATATTACTTTTTCACAGATGTATACGACGAGCAGTTGTCAATCCACTCGTTTCATCATACGCTCCAGGATTTCATTCTGACATCATCATATTGGAACACCGGTTTCCGTACGACCACCGAAGTTAAGCAACGCCGGGACTGATTTAGCACCTGGGTGGGTGACCGCTTCGTAATACCAGACACTGTAAGCTTGGATATGTGAGTGGTGTAATGGATAATGGTCCCGAATTGTTAATCGTAGAGTCAAGTTTCAATTTCCGTTGGGTTCTTTATATACACTTACGCGCAAGTACACTTAGGAAAGGTGTGAATCCACATCTTCTCTCCCCAGCTATGGGTTAATTAGTAAAACTTTTATCACTAAAACTATTTAAAAAAAATAAAATTGCATGCAAAATATTTAGATTTCGACATTAAATAACCCATATAAATTGATATGCTGCTAAGCAAAAATAATTACCAAACCTTCGGGGTTTTCTTCTACAAGAACATCAATTTCATGATACTTGAACATTTCCACACTTTTTGTTAAGACGCTTCAGTCAATGATGATGATCTAAGCGTAGCTTAGATGTGGCACAAGGCCAAAAGTGTAGGGTACATACTGTGGATCGAACTCATTATTCAGTCGTAAATGATCTATCGAGACAAGCTTGCTAACAATTACATCACGCCGAGATGGGCAAACGTTTCAGTCAATGTTCTGAAACAGATTAAAATTAAGCGCAAAGATCCTGCAAACTGACAATTTATAACATAAAAATCACTCTTTATTCCTCCTCCTCCTCCTTTCCCCCTCCTCCTTTTCCTCCTCCTCCTCGTTCTTCTTCTATGTGCCGTGTCCCTTCAGGGTGTAGATGGTCATGTTTCTCCACAACTTCCAGTTCCTTGTAGAACTTAGTACTGTTTGTGTTTTTGCTAATCTCTCCTAATCCCTCTTCTGGCCAACCATTTGTAAAAGCTCGTTTTGTAGGTTACTCGCTGCTTTCTTTTGTTTCTCTTGCCTTTAATCTGTCTTATGTTGTTAAATTTTCCAAGTCCTCTTTCCTCATTACGTTCGCTAGAAATTTCAGTTATCTCTTTTTGATTATAAGTATTCTTTTTTCCGATTTAAAATAAAGAAGCTAAGAAAGAATAAAATATGGATGAGAATATTGCATTCTTCAATTCTAGGTATCAAATTTAGACAGCTATTTTATGGCTTCTAATTTTATTGGAGGGAAATTGATTCACGGCGCCCATGTTGGTTTACATAACGTTACAATTAGAAAGAAGAGTTTATGCTTAATCTGGGATATGATATTGTAGTCATTGGACGCTGACAATAAAGCTTTCTTGTGTGACGCAAATCGAAGTTTTATTACGTTTCCGGACCTCCTTTAAGTCTCGCCATTTTCTAAACTTTACTGTACTTCTCAGTTTCTTCTTTTTCTTTTAATTATTTTCCTTGTTTTTCTATGGAGAAACCGCAGTTATTGTTGTTGGTGGTGTTGCTGTTGTTGTCGTTGCTGCTGTTGTTTACCAAGCTTAGCTTTGGCACGAAACCACAAATATAGGTGAGGATCGAACTCATTACAACTGTTCTACAAGTTCAGTTTCGTGGCCTGTACACCACGATGTGGCATCTTCTTTTTAATAAGCTTATCTTAGTCACAATATTTGAAGTACCCAGTGAGGATCGAATTCTCTACTCAACAATAATGGCCAACTAGACTAGCTCGCTAACCATTACCTCAGCCCAAGCCGCCAGTACACTGTCATTTACTAAGTTTAGCTTGCTCTGGAAATTTCATTTATCACTTTCTGATTCTAAGTGGTTTTTTTTTTCCGATTTGGGGAAGTAGGCCGAGCTGAGAACTTTTCATCACCAACTCGTAGACAAGCATTAAAACAAAGTAGACAAGAAAAAATAAAATACGAATAACAATTTTTCCACTTATTACTGTTGTCCCGACGTGATGATCAAAATCACTTTACATACCAACAACTTAATTGATTCGTTTTTTTTTTTAACATTCTCTGTCAGTTGCTGTTGCTGTTTGTGGTGCGAACATTCTTGATTTTCATTCCCCCCCCTCTCTCTCTCTCTCTCTCTCTCTCTCTCTATCTATCTCTATCTCTATCTATCTATTATTTTTTTCTCCTTCAAATCTATCTTTTGTTTCCTTTTTCGTCTTTTTTATTACGTTCTATCATTTCCGTGTGCCACATGCCCTTTCTTTCTCGTATTTGTTTTTTTTCTTCTTCTTCTTCTTCTTCTTCTTCTTCTTCTCATTTCCCTTCTCACATGTGTGGGTGGTGTTATGGATAGCGGCACGGAATGTGAAATCGGAGAGTCGATTTCGAATTCCAGTCAAATTCGTTTCATTCACTTACGCGCAAAAAGTCATGAGTAAATGTATAAATACATCTCCCCTCCAGCTACGGGTTAAGTAGTAGAACTTCTACTGGAAAAATCATTATTATTTTTTTTTTTAAAAAAAAAGTAGTAATGTTATTATTTTTAAAATCCAAACAATACGCTTTGGGTTTAAATAACCCACGAAGGGTTGATAAGCCGTAAAAAACAAATCAATCACCTCTGTTATCCCTTCTCATACTGTTTTATCTCTCTATCTTTTCTGCTTTCTCTTTCTCATACAAACATTTCTTTTTTTCTCTGTCTTGTATATCAATCAATATCATGTTTTTATTTTCGTCCCTCTCTTTCACCTCTCTCTCTCTCTCTCTCTCTCTCTCTCTCTCTCTCTCTCTCTCTGTGTGTGTCACACTCAAATATACGCACCGGCACAAGCGCATGCGCAGTTAACTTGAACTTTTCCGTATTTCTTATTCGAACATTACTTTATCTTTATATCTTCCTTTCAGTCCGTTCCTAATGTTTAACGCTTTTTTTTCTAATTGTTTATCTCTCTTCTTTCTTTCCCGCTCATTTCTCTCTCGTCTTTCTTTTTCGTTCATTTCACTCTACCCACATCTCCATACGTTTTCGTCATTTTTTTTTTCACTGATAATGATAAAATGGAAAGAAGAAAACGCAAAAAGTTCTTTACTTTTTTGCGTTTTTCTTCTTTCCCTGCTCATATCTGGATTATTTCCCTTTTTTATAACCTCCTTGCCGGGAACGATAAAAGGTCAGTTGAATATATAAACATACAAAATACTTCAGAGAATTGTTAGTCTCTTCGTCGCCTTGCAATAAGGGATAATTGGGGAAGTTGACTGCTTTTATTTGCTGAAGGTGAAATATCAAATTTAGGTAGTTGAAAAGCTATGAGAAATATATCGCAGGATTCTAGCAATGCCTTTCTTCTTTTTTTTTAATTAATTCACATAATTGTTATATAAGTATTGATAAGTCTTGACTCTAATTCGGTCAAATAACACGTGATTTTCACAACGCACACTCAGATGTGTCTTCCTTTTCTTTATCTCTTTTATCCAATACCAGAATTTGCAAATACCTACTTTTCATATAAACTCAATGGCGTGGGGTAATAGATAGCAAGCAAGCCTGATTGGCCATTACTACTAACTAGTGAGTTCGATCGGCATTCACTCCATAGCTATTTTTAGCTATTATTTTTTATTTCCAAAGTCTATTTCTTTTTAGAGCAATGATACTGCGAAGAAAAGTAATCCTGTTACAAGATATTACCACAAAAGCCATATGGCCATATTTAACTGACAGCTGATTAATGAGGCAGTTTAAAACAACCAGTTACGAAAACATACGTTGGAAAGATAAAATTTGGTGATCTCTGTAACCAAATCAAGGGAATAAAGTTTCCTTATGTAAAGACACAGGGCCCGGAATGCTTAGAGTACAATGACCCTGGCGAAATTGGGAGGGGGTGACTGACCGGAGGATGCAACTAGTAAATTTCTGATTTTTAAGCAAAGCCAGGCTGAGAAATTTCGCCGACGCGAAATTTAAGATGATAATTTTAATTAATGATCGCGAACTAAGGCCACGTCACGTAGTTGAGAACCAGATTAGTCGAAGAACGCAGGTGAAATACCGAGGAAGACGGAGGAATTGCATACGCCTATTTGGAAGTGTTGGTGCGAGACACGAATAAGAAGTTGAGAGAATCAATATCCTGTGACCGCTACCCATCGGAAAAGGGATCTCACCAAATTATAATTAATTAGAGATAGGGAAACTACCGAGTCCCCATATCCACATCAATCCCCATGCCAGTTTAGGGTGGAAGTCACTATAAACAGGATACTGAGATGAGCAAACAGAGAGGTTCCTGACGAGAGACGACTCTGTCGAATCCCACGTAACTAAAGAGAACCTCTGATTCGAAGAGTTAATGTTTTGTACCCAGAAACAATTCATTGTATAAAAACGGTTTATAAATGTTCATAGAACTAGACCCTGAAGAACTATTTTTCTTTTCTTTAACTTCAAGGACATTTTTTGTTAAATTCCTTTGTGACATAGCTTTACCGGGAACAGACCAACATCACAATTGTTGATGACAATTTGATCTTTGCCGGTTATATGCTCAAACAATACAAGGTGGGTAGAGAAACAGTTTAGACCAGAGTGACCAACCCAACGGCCAGCGTCAGCATTTGACCAAAGTCCGACCGGCAGAAAAGTGTTATAGCACATAATGAGTAAAGTGAGTTTGGAGAATTTGAGACTCAAAGGATATCTTGAAGACAATAAGGGCAGAGAGTAAACAGCGAATAACCTTAGGAGTTTGTCTAAATGAATAGTAGTACGGAGAATAGGATAAACAGTAAATTGATAGAAATTCTAAGAGCTACAATGGATAGGAAGTTGTGGAGATCTATAATCCCCCATGCTCTGAAGAGCAACGGCACATAAAGAAGTCAATTCGATTCCTGTTGGATGCCACATATTTGTGGCCTTTTGCTAAAATAAGCTGAGTAAATATTATGGTGCTTCAGCGTTGAGTAATGATTAACGAATTAGTATGGTAACTCATTATTTCTTAGTAGTGAGCTAGACCCTTATTGGATGCTCCAAGCTTATGATCTTGTGCCAAACTAAGCCATTAAACTGCTATTTCAGTATTTAGCGCACCTTGGAATGTGGCGTCCGATTCGTTATCACCGGTCCTTATTGTCATCCATCGACCACAGATACCAGATACCACTTCCTCTGCTCGTTACCCACAGACCTTCCACACCCCATTATGGTCTGATACTTCCCCCATCAACCCTACGTCAATCACCCCATTGTCACCAATCCTAAATATTTGCACCAGGACATCAGAATGCCTCGTTCCTTTCCTTTCTTTCTTTCCCACTTATTTTTTGTCTAGTCTTTCTTTTTTATTCCTTTCTCTCCATACCACATCTTTCTCTGTGTTCTTTTTCTCTTTTTCACTGTTTACATAGACTCTCTCTCCCCACCCGCTTTATTTTTTCTTTTACTCTATCTTTCTTCCTTTTCTTTACTCATCTAATTCTTTCTTTTTCGTTTATGATTGTTATTGTTTCGTCAAGGAATCGGCGCTTTGTTATTTACTAAACTTAACTTACGGCACCAAGTGAAGGCTGAACTCACTTTACCCATCCTTGAAGCACCAAAAGCAGAATTAATTCGTCTCTGAATATTCTCTGTCAGTTACTGGTTCTGATGTGAACTTTCTGGGTTTTCTTGTATTATTCTTTCTCTTTTTCTTTTTCTTTCTCTTTCATATCTCTTTTTCTTGCGTGAATCATTTGTGCTGTTTTCATTTTCGTCTTTTTATAACGTTCTATCATTTCTGTGTTTGTCATTCATATATTCTTTCTTTCTTTCTTTTTTTTCTTTCTTTCTTTCTTTGTGTCTTGTCTCTTTTTCTCTCTTCTCTCTCATATCTTTCATTTCATTCTTCCTCTTTTTTGTTTTTTTTTAGTATCTTTCGCCTTCGTTTTCTTTTTTTAACTTCATTTATTTCGCTCTTTTTCCCACTCTCTTTCTCTGTTTATTTTTTTTTCTTTTTCTTTCTTTTTTTTTTTTTTTTTTGGAAGTGGTCATCGCTCTGATGTGTCCTCTCATGATAATATCCGACAGTTTTGTCTAGCATAAACTCATATAGACAGTGAGCACTGAAATCAGTGACTACTGGAATAAATTCTATACTCACTAGTTGTCCGCACCTGGGGTTTTGATCGAGACTAAAAACTAAGCTAAATAAAAACCAATAACCGGAAGTAGGAAACAAACTACCAACCATTTTTTTATCAGAATTAGTCTCATACTAAACTGGTATATCCGTAGTTATTCAAGGAAAAATAACTTCAAATATAACAACAAAGAAAAAATGTTCTTTAACAAATTTCTTCTTATAACATAAACGAAAAAAAGATTATTTGCGCATGAAAAAGTAGCTGTTAGTGCTACAAAAATGAGATATTCTGGCACTTAAAACAAAACAAATTATATAGACCCCTGCCAATATAAGGATTTGGCGGCAGGGGCAACATTAGCTTTTCTCCTGTGTGCCAGTTTGTTTGGAAATTTCTGGTGAAGAGGATAGTTAAAAAATTAGAAAAAAAAATGTTTGTGAAAGGTTAGATGAGCCATTTTGTAAGGTAAAAGGGTTGTGCGTTATTCCACTTGGCTCCGCCAAAAGCCCCCGCTAGGTGGTGCTATTTAAGTCTATAAAAAGAGAAGGATATTCTCTCTCTGTCTCCATTTTTCTCTTGCTTCCAGGTGTAGTCGAACGTAAATAAAAAAAATGCTGCTGCTGGGGCACGTTCGCTTCCTTGTTCTTCTGTTAACTCAACACTTACACACACACACATACACACACGTATATCACGCACACTTTTTTTCACACACAAGCAAGCACATTCTTATAGCTAATTTTAATGTATTTTCCTTTGATTTCCATTGTGTAGACATGTAATTTCTTTTGTTATTAAATCATTAATTGTCGTTTGTTTTAAATTCCATGTTTTGTGTTACTTATTTTTACCCGTGATCACATGAGTCCGCCAATATTGTTAGCGGTCAAACGTTCTAAGGGAAATACTCCTATCCAAAATACAGAATGAAAAAGCCAGAAGATGGCGGTCACATCGATCATGATCATGATCATTAAGTAATATTGAAATGCATCATTTTTCTTCACAAATTATAAAAATGACTTAAAATCAATCATCATTTTCTTACAAAAAATGTATGGCACGCAGCAAGTCGCTGGTATTTCTGTTAGTTTCATATATATACATACATATATATATATATATATATATATATATATATATATATATATATATATATATATATATGGCACACATTACCGCTTTCTCATGTGAAATAGTGGACTTTATTTCGCTTTTTTTTGTCAGATCTTCTGTTATCATAATGTTGGATACTTAGTAATAAAAGTGATAAAAACAAACACAAAAGTATAAGGAAACTTAAAGAAATTGCCTAGACTACATGCCCAGACCCGTCTGAGAAAAATAATTTAAAAGTTTAAAATTTCAGCGTTCCAAAATCTTCAGCGTTTCTTGTTGGTGCATAATTATTTATAATCCCCCTCTCCTTCATGCACATATATAATTCCATCAAGAAAAACATAATTGTCCTAAATGACGATAGCCGTTGCCCAGAATATTTTTTCCACTTAGTCATGCATTTGTCTAACACTAATACGAATTGATCAGTTACGCGTGTACGCACATACGAGCATACGCTTACAACGTGCACACACACATATATTCCGTCAAATCAAAAGAAAACTGAATTTTAATCTCGTTTTTTTTTTTTTTGTTTTGTTTTTTTTGTTTTTTATAAAACTTGTTAAAACACTCCGGAAGTAATTATTTTGTTTGTTACTTGACTCAAGGTAAAAGACAAAATCCGACCAATTTTAATTCGTTATTGAGAAAGAAATTCTTTCAATAAATTATAGTTTTACAATAAACTGAAATTAACCTAAATTAATACCAACCTAATCTCGCTCAAACTATACTATAAAAAGTCTACAGGAAATGTCTGTCCTTTGCTATGAAATTCATGCGCAACTTTTATCAATGAATACGAATGAAATTGATTAATGAAGAAATATCTCTCCCTTTTTCAGTCACATATGCACACACACATTTTTTTTTTCACTTTTTTACGTGTCTTTTTTCTTGGTTTTCATTCCCATTTTTTCAATGGTTTCCAGGCACAATTTCAGCGTCGCAGACGACCAGATAAAGTAACGTCTGTTTCATTATCGTTCAACCGGGAAAATAGAAACATATAAAAATGGGTGAATAATTAACTCGTGCTTATTTCAAAGGAAATACTGTCGTTTGAAGAAAATGCCTGCACAATCTTTATTCAGAGAGTGTTAATGAGATCATAAACTATCTCCCGAAGAATCGAACAAAAATGACAAGATTTGTCACGAAAAATAGCTAACTTATATTTACATTGGTATGCATATATTATGATTAGTACAAATACACACACACACACACACACACACACACACACACACACACACATATATATATATATATATATATATATATATATATATATATATTCAGTCGTATATTGTTAAATATTATAACAGACAGCGAATGTCTGTTATGTTTGATCATAAGCCGTTCTAAGCTTTGTATAGTGGATTTAGCTTCAGGAGAAAATAAAGACAAAAACTGTCCAACATTTGGATATTTTTTTATTATGTTGTTCTTCGATCTAAGCTTTCGGCTCACATGAGCCATCATCAGAGTGGTTATATAAGCAGTTGGACAGTTTTTGTCTTAAATGGTAACTCGACGGAAAAATAAATATAAAAAACAATAAGTAGACATTTTCAAAATTGCCTTATATATATATATATATATATATATATATATATATATATATTAAAGAAAAACAGACCCCTTTAAAGTTCCATTATAATAATTTATTTTACCAGAGCCCTTTTAATGGACGCTGGATCATCAGATAACACTTCCCAAAAATGTAAATGAATGAATTTTTGGAAGTGTTATCTGATAATCCAGCGTCCCTTAAAAGGGCTCTGGTGACATAAATTATTATAATGGAACCTTTAAGTGGTCTGTTTTTCTTTAAATTATTAGCTCTGGATTTACATTGAGCTCTCAAGATTTCATCCAATTTTTGGATAAGATATTGAGTATTGCGTTCGAAGTTGTGGATAAACTGTCCAAAGTTCATATTTTATAAACACACAAACTTTTCTGTTCTTTTTAATCAAACTTTTTGTTTATATATATATATATATATATATATATGTGTGTGTGTGTGTGTGTGTGTGTGTATAAATTCGATTAAAGGCCAACAAAAGTTCTTAAAGATGACAACGGAAATTGTCATGTGAAGACGCAAAGAAGCGAGATTTGGAAATAATAAAACCACAAAATATATAAACTTTTTGCTAATGGCGTATGAAAGCTAAAAGTACCCAAACATTGGACAATTAATATCTGTAAACGAGGAATATGGTCCGGTATAGAGAAAAATTGAATTTAAAAATTCTAAAATAAAAAAAATATATTCTTCCATCTCTTGTCCATTTTTTTATTAAATATTTTCCAAGTTATTATGACCTCCTATGTGAGCCAAAACAAAAGATATTCATCACAAGTGACCACTTAATTTTGTAAAAACTGAAGAAAAAAAATGAAATTCGTAATCTAGAGGATTTTTTATCACTTCACCCCAAGCAAGGCGATAATTCCACTAAGACGTAAGGTACTACTTGGAATTAAAGTAAATGAAAAGACTTTAGAAGGAATCGGAAACCTAATCCTAAAAATGAAACAATGAATAAAACTCTACTCCTGCCAGAGAGAAGTGTGAACTAAATGATAGGCGAACCTATCGTATTTCATTCTTTTTTCATACATTATTATTGATTGAGCACTCCAGTTTATGATATTTCATTCTTTTTTAATTTTGTTTTCACTAACCTAAGGGGATTTTACAATGAATTGGTATAAGAAGGTAGATAAAATGTAATAAAGACAATCCATATTCGTGGTCTATAGAGCTTAATCTATAGTAATATAAAAATACAATAGAAAAGTATGATTATTTCAAGTCGCAGTGCATTTTATAGATCTCCAACAATTTAAATATTGTTAATCTTGATGCTGACGTCGTTTGCGGGTCGCTTACAACATATATAAAGCTGCATTCCGTATTATGCTGATTGAGTTTATGTTTTTACATGAATCGGTCCAAATGTCAATGTTAGACATTAAGATTGAAGAAGTGACACAGACCAAGGCAGGGATAACGAAAAGAAGGAGTTTAGATAAAATATACCAAAATTTATTATTGAGAGAAAAATACAATAGAAGAATCCGGATGCTTCCAATGCCCTGGGTGATCGCACCGGTAGTTAATTGTTGGCCTTAGATGCGTCGACAGTTGATAAGGACCGGAGAAAATTGAGTGGTGCCGAAGGTTGATAGACAGCTGGTGCATTGGGTTGGTACTAACTGGCAGTCGAAGCCCAGGGCAGACGGTTGTGGGTAACCAGAAGAAAATAAAAATGCTTGGGAGGTGTCGAAGGTCGATAGACAGTCGGCGTGTTGAGCCGGTACTAGCAGGCAGTCTTAGCCAAGGGTAGGCGGTTAAACCCATTGTGATACGCGAGATGATGAGCAGCAGGGAGTGAAACCTGAATCGCTGAGTGGATTGGTAGAAGACGTGGTCGGTGTGAGTCAGTTGGTCACTGGTGATCGCAAATGAACGATGGTGATCGTTGCTGGCTGGTGGTGGTGGTCGCTGATCCGAATACTACCCAATCATCTTCTACTCTCGTCCCTTCGAGGAGCGGCTGGTCGCTGCTGGTTTTAAGGCGTAGGCGTATTACAACAGCGCAATGTGTTCACGCTACTTCCGGTTATAAATGAATATCGTAAAAATAACTCTAGGTTATGAAGTATAATGTAATTGGTCATAATAGAACTACAAACAGGAAAGAAATAGTATAGGGTTTGGATAACCAATGTAAAATGTCTCCGAAATGATGTACAGAATTAAAAAAAAAAAACTCGAACTGTTCAAGGTTAAATGGAAGGAATCCGTTTGCTGAAATAATGATAACAGATTAGCAAGTCGCTACGATACAGTAAATATTATTGGGTAGCGTAAAAATTCCTCTTTGGGGAGATTTTAACGCAGGCTTATCATCTCTCAGTTGCGTCTCTGTCTTTGGACAGAGTGCGCTCAGGGGCTTCTCTGTCAAAGGACAGAGGGGCAACTGAGAAAATTATACTGAAGAGGTGCCCAGCCCTGGGGAACAGCTGCCCGAGGCCGCGTCCTCCCATTGCACAAGAGGTTGCCGGGGCTGTGGGGAATTTTTGTCCCTTGCCCGGGTGTACGCGCTCGGGTCCCCACTTTAAAACGACCTTGTGTCACATCTCGTTCTGGTGAGGGAACGAGTAAACACCGTAAATATTACTGGGGATCTTTTTAATTTGTTGTTTTATTCCCCTCCCCACATACGACGATTAGTACATATGGGACTATTTAGGATTTTCATTGAGACAATGAGGTATTATGGTGGATGTAGTAAGAAAGGCTAGTAAGAATGTGTTGCTTTCGTGTTAGGAATATTGTTTGTATGTTTGGGTCAGTGCTTGTTGCTAGCTAAGTTTAAATTAAGACAGATGAAGACTGTCCTTTTCTCCATCCCTTTTGTTAGGCCTTGTGCCACATTTTCTGTAATTTTACAGAAATAAATATTGTAAATATTATGGGAATGATTTTGTTATCAATTCCAAATGGAAGAATATCATTCTACCTGAGACATTAGAAAATCTCAGGAGGAATATCAGTTTCACAGTTCAAGACAAATAGGAAGGAATTTGAATGCATCCAGACTGAAAGTATAAATCTTAAAATATATAGAAGAATATTTATATTAAGTGAAACAAATACCACAAATAACCATAGTATACATATTGAACAACGACATCAAAAGAACTATCATTAAAATTCCATCATTCGACGTAAAATCTTTGAAGATCTTGAAAATTCTGAACTATTTTCATGAGTTAGCACAAGACAGGAAGGTTTGGAGAGGACTGATAAGAGATATTTACAAAGTTGTTGAGATTTGCATTCAATGAAGACAATAACTTTTGTTTTAGAAAAAACAACACCCTTATGATGACATTGTGGTAATATCAAAAATACTTGGAATGAATGAATATGTATCAACATGGTAATTTTCTTTCTTCCTTTAATAAGGATACTAAGAAATTTGTCCATGAATATGAGAGGATCCTATTGAAAATAGGTAGACAAAACTTGTCTAAATTATTCAATGAGACATGTTTTAATAATATATATATATATATATATATATATATATATATATATATATATATATATATTTTGTTTTTATATATATATATATATATATATATATATATATATATATATATATATATACACTGCGTGCCAAACTATTTTCGAGATAACTTTTTTTCTAATATTTCAAAAGCCGTTGAATCAATTCACACAAACTTTTGACACAATGTTGGCAACAATGGCATGCAGAATCGCTGAAATTTTCGTACTGATCTGCGCAATGTAAACAAACTGGCGCCATATTTGTTATTAGCACGGTGATTTGAGCGTGCCAAATTATTAGAAAGGTTTAGTAAAAATCCCAGAATTGTGCAAACAAAACATTTATTAATGTTGCACGTGAATGTTTATGATCAAAAGAAGCTAATAAATAAGATAATCAAACAAATAATAACAGATACAAGCAAAGGCACAGTTTTAAACAATTTAATAGAGTATGTGCTTTCCTTGTTTTGAAATTACTTGAAGAAGTTGACAATCCATAGAATTTGTTAATTGTAGGATGTCATCTGCTGTAATGCCGCGATATATGTCAAGAATTGCTTCCCACAATTCAGCGTTGCTCCTGAATTGTCGTCCGTTGGCGTACAGTCTTCGCTTCATGATGCTCCAAAGGTTTTCGATTGGGTTCAAATCCGGAGAATTTGCTGGCCACTTCATTTTTCGAGGTCCATCGAAGCCTAATTGTTTCAAATATTCAGTAGTCTTGTGAGCAGCATGTGAGGGAGCATTATCTTGCATAAAAAAATAATGGCCCTTCTGAAGGCAACTCTTTGCCTTTTCATCCACGGTTCAAGATGCTCCTTCATAAACGCTATGTATGCATCAGCAGTCATTTTGACGCCATCTGGTACTCTCCATGGGTCCACTAATGTGTTTCCAATAATACCACCCCAGATCATTATGCCTCCACCGCCTTGTTGGCGTCTCAAACGCTGATAGCGATTTTGTCCGTTCATTACCCAGCCTTTGCACCATCTATCTGGCCCATCAAGTGTTGCTCGAGTTTCGTCTGTGAACAAAACTTTAGAGAAGTCAATCTTCATATTGTCCTTGGCCCATTTCAATCGATTTTGAATGTGATTTCTCGTTAACGGAGGCTTCGATACTGGTTTGACTGTTGTTTCTATTTCCCTCTGATACCGACACCGAGTACTTTTAAACACAGTAGGATCCCCAATGCGACTGAAAAGCTCATGACTGGCAAGTCCAGGGTTCTTTGTGGCCTCTCGTTTAAGTCGTGAACATGAGACGACGTGAAATAACCCTTGGTTTGCCTTTATCTGCCCTTTTGAGTAATTGTGTAGGGTCGGCGGTGAACTTTTTCACTGTTTGATGACACCTCCCTATCATTTTAGAAATTTCTAGGGTAGATTTACCTTTTGAGAGTTCTGAGGTGATATTTTTCTTTTCAGCATCACTTAAATTGCTTTTACGGCCCATCTTTTCACTAAATTCTTACACTTTTCTAATAATTTGGCACGCTCAAATCACTGTGCTGATAACAAAAATGGCGCCAGTTTGTTTATATTACGAATATTTTCTGTATATTACCATTGAATGATGCAAGAAATGCACTGTAATAGTAGGAATCATTTTTATTTCGCAAGTAATGATGATGATCTCAGAAAGAGATGGAAAGTACTTGGGAAATAATAGTGATTCTCACTGTTACAGTGCATTTCTTCTCTCGTTCAATTGTAATATACGGGAAAATATTCGTGAATATGAAGGGGTTATGTTAAAAATAAGCAGACATGTTTGTAATTTATTTAATCAAGACATATATATATATATTTTATATTTATATATATATATATATATATATATATATATATATATCAGAGAGAGATTAGGGACTTGAATGATAATGCAAAAGAATTCAGTGTAACACGTTTCATCCTTTAAAAAGACTTCATGGGACTAAAGTAAAGTTCTTATTGATGGAATTATTTATATGTAGTGGGGATATAAACGTAAACATCGATTATAATTAAACACCGAGGGGAAGCGCAGAAGATGCGGGGCCGTAAAAATTTCAATTCTTCTGTTATGTGTAAGTTATAAAAATCATAATTTTAATTTTTTTACGGTCGTCGTGTCTGGGCGAATAGCCTAATCGATCTAATTTCAACGTTTTTGTTTCTAAACATCCCACATTAGGACAGCAGAAGTTATGACAAGAAATGGGAAATATGTTAAGAAGCTGGATGCAAATTTACCTTTGATGATTTGCCAATTCCCTTTCTAGACATTTTCACTTTAGTAAACTGCTTTCTCTTTTAATTAAAGCAGCATTTTTTAAATTGAAATTATGATCAGACTCATTACGGTAAACGACTAATGCATTGAGTGTGTTATTTTGAAAAGATCACTTTTGTGTTTTGCATTAATTAAGTTTCTTTGTGTTTTAGACAGCACCCCTCAATTTCAACTCCCACCATCCATACAGCGTAAAGAAAGGGATCGTCCGTTGCTTACAACACCGAGCAAAAATCATAAGTGGCGACCCAGAGACATTAGATAATGAATTGGTCAGTATAAGTAGTACCCTATAACGTAACAACTACCCTGGGTACATGGCAGCAACCCCCAAAAAACTGGGATAGGCGGTTACAAGAGGAGGAGGACAACAACACTCAGAAAACAGTCTGCCTGTCTTATGTGAAGGGGTTATCAGAGAAAATACAAAGGACCTGCGGTCCATATAACATCAGGACAACCTTCAAAAGCTTGACGACACTTCGCAGATATCTCTCCCGAGTGAGACCCCCCATAGAGGAGAATATGACTAAAGACTGTGTGTACGCTATCCCGTGCAGCTGCGGAAAGGAATATAAAGGAGAGACAGGCCGCCCCCTCAAGGTAAGGCTTCAAGAATACCATAAAGCTGTAACATGAGGGGAAGTAGAAAAATCTGGCATGGCTGACCACATATGGAGAGAGAAGGGAGATCACATGGAGAGAGAAGGGAGATGGTGTTCCTTGTCTATGATCTCATGCTGAGATCATAGACAAGGAACACCGAAACGTTGTGATAAATATGGCGACAAAGATGAGGACAATAGTCCGAATAATGTAAATAATGTTTTAGAAGTAGTTGTAACAAATTTTATGTTGTTCAATTCATAGTCCTTGTTATAAACTACACCCGGCAGAAAGGCCTCTGATCGGGAGATTGGAGGTTTTGAAAAGCGTGGAACGATCAATTAATAGCTGTCGTTCCTAGGTCCATCCCGATCAAGGGTGGTAGTACCTGTTAGGGTCCCAGCTATGGGCAAATAGTGAACCCCCAAACAAAACACTATGAATGTAAACATTTTTATAGTAAAAATACCAGTAATAAATATTTATATAAAATTTACCAACAATACATATTTATAGTAAAATTACCAAAAATACATTTTATCTGTTGAAGACTGACAGATGCGTTCAAAATATTTAGATTTCGGCATTAAATAACCCATAAAATCTGATATACCGCTAAACAAAATCAACCAATTTCCTTAGTCCTGGCTATAAATCAGCTAATTTCTGTTCAAATTTTTCATTTGTAATTGTGATAGAGTTGTTAAGTAGTATAATGTAAGTAGTTTTTCTTTATATTTTTCATTCTTTTATTTTTTTAAAGAATGATAATCTCTCTGCGTCGCGTTGAATATAAAATAATTGGTTATTGGAGAAGCTTAAAAGCATTTTCAATGTATTTCTCTTTTTCATATAAATATTGGAGACTACAAATTCTAAGTGATTTGGATTTTATTTTGTTGTTATGAATAGAAATTTATGACATCATTTTTATTAGTAGATTTACGATAGGCATTTAGTTCTAAGTCATTATCAGTATGGTTTAACGAGGAAAAGTAATGTATTGTTTGTTTTTGTCTTTTAAGTAAATTCTATCATACTTTCGACATTGTTGAGTTTATCTTCAATATCAGATCATATTGTTTTCCGGGGATATAATAATAAATCCTCGGAAATATGCTGGTTGTTTAAGTAAAATACTTTAGAGGGGATCAGATTCAAAAAAGTCTAAAAACAGACCTCTAAACGGCGATCATATCATAATTCCGAAAGCTTGTTTATAAAAATCATTGATAACATCCTTAACATCTACAAATTTACCATTCGTCCATGCATTGAATACTGTTGACATATATGGTCTGGTGCCCGCGCTGTTCATCTCGAAGTTCTCGACAAAATACGGATATGCAATGTGATTGGTCTTGACCTGACATCTTGACTCACTTTCTCACAGACGTGATGTGTCTTCCTCCTGGCTTTTCTGACGACATATTTTCACTGGTTCCCCGACTGCACGAATTTAAGCGTGCTACTAGGTTGGCATCTCGATCCCATCGTTTTCCTGTCGAAACAGTTAAATGTAACCGTCTCTTCTACTCCAACAGCTTCTCTCCATCTTTCGGACAGTAGAACTCCTTTTCTTTTACTTGCTTCTCTGATAACTATAATATTCAAAAATTTAAATGCAATGTCAATCGACATATTCTGATGCCTTGATCTTCATCCCCGTTCTTCTTTTTATCCTTTCCCCAACCCCAACCCTTTTCTCTAACTTTCACTCTCTGTAACCCCTTGAATTCTAGTGACACCCCAGTCTTGCTTGAGGTAAAATGCTTTAAAAAAAAAAAAAAAAAAAAAAAAAAAACAATGAAATAAAATTGGTTTGTGATGAGTAGGCATTTTTAATAAAATTTTATCTATTGGGATCCTCTACCAATTCCTGATATAATTTAAAAACTTAAAACCTTTAGAACATTAAACATATCTTCAGCTCTTCCCCTTAGTGCACCATCATAACAGACATTTCCGTTTATTTCTTCCTCACCCCCCTACATATATATAATTCCATCAATAAGAACATTACTTTTTAGTTCCATGAAGTTCTTTTAGAAGACGGAACGCGTTACACATAATTTTTCTATTTTGTCATTCTTTTACCTAATATTGTTCTGATACATAGAAACTTTTGCACCATTATGTATACCGGCACGTACTACCCGTGAGCAACCGAACGGGGGGTTGCAAGACTGATTGTGGGTCCCGGGCAGTGATTTGTGACCCTCACTATCTTATCAACATTTGCTTTTTTTCTACCTACTTCTATATGCATTTACAAATTAAACTAAGCAAAACCCACTATTAAAAGATGGAAGATCTTCGCTGATTTCCCGTCATTCTGAAGTCGGGTTTTTTTTTTGTTTTGTTTTTTTTTCGTCTAAATCTGTGAATGGTAAGTCTCGAAAAAAATACGATATAAAATTCACTATTCTTCCATACTGTTAATATTTTTTTATCATTTCACCCCAAATCAAGGCGATAACGCCACTAAGAAGTTGCAAGGGGGACTGCTGGGAGTGGAAATAAAATGAGAAAACTTTAGAAGAATCCGGAAATGCAAATCCTACACATGAAATAAGGGATAAATTTCTACACCTGTTCGAAAGATAGGGAAGGAGAGTGAACCGACTGATAGGCGAACCTATCTACCCCTGTGTTAAAGTTTTTAACTTTTTAACAATAAAAATCTAAAGTTGATGTTATAAATTTCCACAAAACATTGATTTATTTAAAATGTCATGATCTATTATGACATGTCCCTAATTTGTATTTAAACATATTGTATTTATTTTCATTTTTTTTTTTTATTTGAATTGTTCACCTATATTGCATATGATCCATTATTGTACATAATTAGGTTACAATAAAAATAAAATTGTATTTTATATGAATACTATCTTATGAATATGTAGTAGAGTAGGGGACCTGTATCATAGATTCGGGGGGGGGCAAGAGATCCTTGCACCAGTACTCTCTCTCTCTCTCTATATATATATATATATATTAAAGAGAAGAAAGAGACCGCAAACGTTTCCGGTTATAATGTGGATTTTTTAAAATATATATTATACTGTATTTTCCATATTTTTGCTACACGGGTTTCCGTTCTCGCGACCTTCATTAGGCAAAGAGTGGTTATTTCCACATATTATTAACAGGA
>CAHIKZ030000902.1:2075000-2320000 GCA_903632075.3 Acanthosepion pharaonis | reverse complement strand
GTGACCTTCGCTCGAATAGATCAGATCTTTGTTGATGCCACGACATTTTTGTTTTGTCTTGCCGGTTGGTATGGGTAAAGAGACCGGCTGGGCGCGATAATAAAGGATCAGAGAAACATTTCTGACCACAAAAATGGCGGCAGTATCATGTTAACGTCAAACAATAAAATAACTTCAATTCCCTCAAATGACAAAACAGATGCTGGCTTATTTGTCGCCGCCTGATCAGCTCACAAATTTGTTAACACTGACAATTGTTTGTTTTTTTTTGTTTTTTAGACAGAATGTCTTTCTCCATATTCATCATGGACGTTAAGATTAGTTTATTGTTGTTATTGATGGTTTCTGGTTTTATTAGTAGAACGGCCCACGTGACTCGAAAATGTCATCTGTTCCAAATTATCTTACGTGTATATGTGTGAAAATTCGCAAAAGAAAATATAGCAACAGTTTAAATTACAAATGGTACATTGTAAAACGAAAGCAGTTGTCCTAACTGAAATACGGTTTCATCTTCACAAAAATGAGCGTGCTTAAAAAAAAATGAGTGTTTATGAGAAAAAAATATTTAGCGCCGGACAACTTTGGGGTATAAAACGTTGAAGTCAATCTGAAAATTAAGGTTCCTAAATTAACCAAAAATAGAAACTTGGTATTTCTTTTATTCTATATTAAGTTCTAAGTGTTAAATTGTAGGGACATTATTATTAATAAATAATAATAATAATAATAAATAATAATAATGATAACTGACAGGTACAGCCCACACTTTACCAAGGGCTTTATCTATGTAATTTTTTTTTTTTTTTTTCAGTGGAAAGTGTCATGATGCCATTTCTAACCTTAGGTCCCTGGGTGTGACCCTGAAAGGAATGTGTAAACGCCAGAAATCAAAGAAAATAAAAATAATAATAATAAATATCATAAACAAAATAAAATAAATAACATTAAAACTTTGTTTAAAGTAAATTAAACCAAAATAATAAAAGTTATCACAGCATGCAACGGAAAACTTTCCTGCCTCAGAAACGGATTCTTCGCGACAAAAAACGCTAGACTCGCTCTCTTCGCTACAGACCCTCAAAGGATCAAGACATCCATTTTCTCTTCTCGGCACGTTGCTTGTCAGACAAAGAGACTTTCTTCCTCTGTTATATGCAACCTCAAAACACAAACTAAAATACACACACACACACACACACACACACCAATACACAGAATTAAATAGAATTATATGAATTTAATTTGGAATTTAACATGCTTTTAGTGTTATTTCCTTGTATGTTTTTACTCCTGTGAACATGAAGCTATACCTGTTGGTGACCACACAAAATACAAGAACAAAGAGCTATTGACTGCAAGAAGATAGAAGGTATAGTTGTCTACAAAAGAGACGGCCCAAATTGCGAATTACATGTCAGGGATGTCGCTCTCAAGTAAGTGTGGAAATTTAACTCTCCATAGACGATGGAAATTGTGAAAGAGAATACCGAAAGAGCATAGAAATAGCGAAAGATGCCTTCCAGAAACTGAATGGAATATTAAGATAGTGAAATATCCTAAGAAGTAAAGAAAATGCGTTGAACTGCTTTATATGGCGTTGAATTATGGACAATTTCTTCCCAAAAGTGATGTAGTTCTACGGATGAATGCTGAGAATACAATGGACGGAGCACGAGAGTAAGAAGGGATGTTTGACGGCGGTAGGAACTACAAAGAAACTACTGCTAACATCCAGAAAGATACTAATAAATATTTGTCTTTTTTTTTTCTTGGGAGCGAATGGGAGGAGAGACAACGTCTCCTCTCTTATCTTAAATATTAAAAGTGGCGCAATAGATACTGAATATGGCTAGTTTATTGGTTGCTTTTAAAATCTATGACACAGAAACATGTGGGGAAAAGTACATTATTTGCAAAGGGATACTTATCACTGATTGGGGAAAAAAAAGGAAAAATACACACAGTAAATAAATTTACTGTTTAAACATTTCACATTTAAAAGTTTCCCACTAGTTTATTCGGTACGTGACAAGTAATAAAGTTACAGGAAAAAAGTCACTATTTTGGCTAGGAAAAAATCGCATGAAAAAAAGTCACAACTAATTTATGGTGGACGTTAATAAAGTCATCTATTTCTGCCTGTACTTCACGAATTTATGGGTCTGTTGTGTTTGCGACAGAAATTCATAGTAAATCGATTTAACCTCTAAAAAACGTTTTCTAAAAAATGCTACGGTCACATATTCGATAGATTACATAGTTAGGGATTTCTAAAATTCTACGAGCCCAGATTTTATACGAAGACTGATTTCCCGACAACAATAACAACCGTAAATAAATAAATAAATAGGCTGGTGAGGAGGCGACGATTACATGAGTTTAGACAATTTTCTCCAAATACGTTTCTTAAAATAACAATTTGATTGACAAAGGTTGAAACAATTAGTCGAGGTCTGTAGATCACATTCAGGTCTTAAATTTACTGCAGAGACTTTTTTTTTTTTTTTTGTTTTGTTTTGGGGTTTTTTCATCTTTCCTCGAAGCAAAATAACATTTCTCAGTTTTTTCTTTTTTTTTATCGAAATCACCCCAAGCAAAGCAGTAATGCCACTAAAACACAAGAGGTTACAGAGTGTAGAAAAATTAGGAACAGAAATATTAATGATGAGCAATAAGAGGAGAGTCATCAGGTGGGCAGTCGATAGCGATTGACATTACATTTGAATTTTTGCAGATTAAAATTGGCTAGAAAGCATGGAACCGGAAGAGAGTTCCACAAGCGAGAAAAGAAACTGTTAGTATAGAACTTACAGCTACATCTATCCAGCTCAACTGTCAATTGATGAGATCTCGACGCCAGTCTAGTAAATTCTTAAACTCTAAGTACAATAGCGAAGAGCTCATTCGAACAATAACCGTGAAAGTATTTATAGAAAAGGCAACTTTACAGCGATGAGAAAGTGACTGAAGCCGAGCTGCCAGATCAGGACCAATAATATTGCTGATTCTTCCTTGGATTTTATCAAGGAGCTCGAGGTAAATAGCAGGAGCACTGGACCATATGTGTCAGTAATATTCTAATCATGGACGAATGGCAGACTTATAGATATTTATGATAGATTCTGAAGCGAAAGATTGTCTCACTCGACACAGTGAACCCAACACAGTGAACCAACTTTCTTAGCAGGTGACCTAACAATGAATTCAGTATAGTCTTTTCACTTAATATCAGCAGAAAACGAAAGCACGAGAAGGTGCAACTGGTCAATTTCCTGGTGGGTAGCATCAGCCATGCTGACGGAAGGCAGCAAGGAGTCTCTCAGATGGAGAAAAGTTTCATTTTGGAGGCAATAAAATTAAGAAGCCATCTTCTGCTTCTACGGACTTGAGGTGGTTTTGGACATCGCTGCCATTTTGACCTTGTCAGACTGATAAGCCTTACTATCGAAACAGAAGTAAATTGTTGTGTCATCAGCGTAGATACCAAATTCAGATCTAATACCATCAGGATGGTCATTAACGAAAATTAAAGATAGAATAGGAACCAGGATGGAGCACTGGGGACACCTGCGTTAGTACGAAAGGATCTAGACCAATAGCCGTTTAGAATAAATCCCATTGCACGATTTAACAGGAAAGACTGGATCAGTTAAAAAAAAAAAAAAGTGTCCGGAGACACCGTAACATTTCAGCTTGTGGAGAAGACCTATATGCCAGATCCTGTCAAAGCTGTCCGTACAATATTTAATTGAATATTCGTGGACAAATATAACATCAAAGTAAAATGCCAGAAGTTTTGATTCGATAGCAATAGAAACTTTGAGTTTCAAACCGATGAACCGGGACGGTTGCTTTTTTGGGCGGGAGGAATCCACCTCTGACGTCCTTATTTCAATGATCTTTTTTTATTAATTATTCAGATGAAGCGCTTTGCTAGACTGTTCGCGACCAAAATTAAGGGATGGGAGGAAATTTGCTGATTTAATATAAAAGGTGTTTGAAATAAGAGAATGGCACGGTAAAATGGTACAAGTAGAAAAAGAAGAAAAAATAGCACAAGTGAATTTTTATTTATTTATTTTTAAATATTAGCAAAGAAAGTAGAATTATTTTACCACCATTTGTTAATATAAATTAATACGTTTAAAATTGTTGGAAAACAATTATAATAAAATCAAATATGTTTAGATACGATGTTTAAAAACAATTTAATAACTAGAATCTTATGTTGTGACGAAATCCACGTAACACTTGATCAAGGTTTTTCCTTCCTTCTGTGTAGTCTTTGCATAAATTCTTTTTTCTTTGTTGTAGATCAACATATACAGTGTAACCCGGATATAAGCGACCCGAATATAAGAGAAACCCGGATGTAAGAGAGATTTTCTCTGGTCCCAAATTAGAGCCTGTGTTAATGTATATAAAATAGACCAAACCCGGATATAAGAAAAACCCGGATATAAGAGACTTCGTCTCCGGTCCCGACAACTCTCTTATATCCGGGTTACACTGTACTTTGATTTCTTCTTGGGTGGTTCACCAACTGAGTCCTTTGCTATCACTAGACTCACAACAGCCTCTTCCTTCTGTATCTTTCTTATAAGTTTCCAGATAGGTCGGTGATGGTAGCCAACAAGATAGTAAAATTTGTGTTTAATCTTAAGCTGTTTAAAAAGTCTGTTTTTTCTTTGTGTTATTTTTCCTATTTTTCTCTTGTGCCATTTTTACGGTGCCATTATTACCGTTCACATAAATAAGGACGTCTTGGATGGGTTTTTCTCCAGATATACCAACCGTCGCTCGAAGACATTTTTTCGCAACATTCTTTTGAAATCTTTGCCCACATTTACTTATAAACGACCTTCAAATAGTTTATAGTTCCAGAATCTCTTTGATGGAATTCCAAGCTAAGCTATAAATTTTGGTTTGGGTTCATGTCACCAGATTAACGAGGCGATTTAAGCATTATTCTAAACAAACCATCATGAGTTATGATGCATGAGTTGAATTGTTATCTTGTTAGATGATCCAACCTACTTCAAGCAGTAACAGTTGCAACGGGGGAAAACAAATTAGAACCCTCGCTATAAAATATGATAATTGCGTCTAGAAATGACTCCAATGGAGTTAATGTTTCATTTGTAATAACTTGAAACAAATATATTTTTCTATTAATCATTTCACCCCAAGCAATGCAATAAAAGCTACTACGATGGTAGGGATTATTGAGAGTAAAATAAACAATAACAAAACAGGATATGAAGGAGACAGAAGATAACGAAGAACATTGCATTTAAATTATTGAAGATTGTAGTTGGCAGAAACATATGAAACCGGAGGAGAGGCCCCACAAGCGAGAAGTGCAGGGGAAAGAACTATTACTATAGTTACAGCTAGCAATTTCAACAGTGAAATTATGAGACCGAACTGCCAATCTAGTACGAGACTTAAATTAGTGAAGTCAATGTACCAATGAGGAAAGGTCATCAGAACAAATACTGTGAAAATATTTATAGAAACAATACATGGTAGACACGTTATGGCGGTGGTAAAGTAACTGAAACCGAGATGCCGGGTCAAGACAAAGTTGCAAATTCTTTTTTGTATCTTTCTAAAACAACCTTGCCATAAATGATGATACGTGATGATGATATTTCATCATTCTAAAATCTGAAACTTCATCATTATAAAAACGACCTTTCCACCACAGAGAGTATAGTAGCAGTAATAAAAAGGAACAACACAAACCATTGCTCCGTGAAAATCGACAGTTGACAGTCTCAAAGGCTACACTTAACAACGAAATTCTCTGAACAAGCAAAAACAAGTACGCACAAACTTTTAAAGAAATAAAAGAGACAATAATACTGAGAATATTTTAACACACACAATACCAATATTGTAAATGGAATTCTAGAAAAAAAAAATATTAATATCATTAATGTCATTAATATCAACACGTGACTCTTAGTCTTATTGTTGTTATCGTTGTACGTTTTTTATTTCATTTTCAGCTGCAAATACATATAACAACGAGACAATTACTTTAACACTTACCGTAGCGCCCCCGCTACCCCCGTTCATGTTTATGGCGGACGAGATATACGAGTTTGCCTTTCTTCGTTTTTTTATAATCAAAGAAAATAGTCCCCTTGACATTCATAACATTTTAATACTATATAGCAACTCATTTAATTTTTTAGATAAAAACCTATCAGGCGAAACTTGGAACATTTTCGCCTGGAAAAAAGGAACACAGACCCAAAAGGGCGCCCCCTGTTAAGTTACAGCCCATTTATTTTCGTCTGCCAATTAAATGCTAGAAACTTCCTGTCTACTCTTCTGTGCTATTCTAGACCTGCTCATACAATGGCTAAATTCTGGACTTCTGCTCAATCGATTTACTTCCGGCTATAAAAGGAGAGCTTTTTTTTTTTTTTTTATCTGGGCCTCACGATTTTAAGTTATTTAAAAAAATATAGGGAAGCCCCCAAAATCCCCACACTAGAACGGCCCTAAATTCAATTTTCAATCGACTTTTATTTCAATAGTTGCAGAATTTTCCTACCTTATCAACAAAGAAGAAAAAAAGAGAACCATTAGGTCAACCAGGAAAAGGAAGCTCACAGAAAGAATAAAAAGAAATTTCAAAAATATATTTAAAGGCCCCAGTGAAACACTTGATAGCCAAACAGAAAGAAAACTGAAATATATTTCAAAATATCATTAAATGTCCCAGAGACGCTCTTGGGATAATCCAAAGTATGTTTTTTCGTCTCTCTATTTAGGTAGATGCTTTTTTTAAGGAGTATTTTCTTCCTTTATTTTCAACAGTTTTCATATCGCCTTTTCAAGTTTTTTTTTTTGAAAAAAAAAAAAAACGTTTCGGCATTTCTTAAAGACATGCGCCGACATAAATTTGTCTTGGTTATTAAAGTGTCACCTTTTGAATGAATCCTTTTTCATTTCATATGATTTTCATCATATTTCATTTTCTTTTGGTAACTTGAAGCAGATCTGAATTCAAATCTAATAAACAATTATTTTAGAGCCCATAAGAAAAGCCTTCGGACAAAAAGCTAACTCATACTTCACAGGATTCAGCTGAATAAATTGGTCTAGTTTGAAAAGAAACGCCTTTCTTAAATTTATGGGCCAATTCATGTTCAAGTCTGTTCGTTCGTCTGTTCATTCCATAGACATGCGCACAATACACATATATACACTCTCTCACCGAACACATAACCTATCCAGTCAAAAAGAGTCAGCTGTCTACTTTATAACCTCACATATGCATGCTTACTCTAGAAGCGTTCGTGTCACTTTCTTTCCCGATTGACTTGCTGTAATATTTTGTTCAACAAGAGATATCCATTTCTCTTCACACCGTCTTCAAAGACGAAGGTTTTGTCGCATTTAATAAAAATAATTATTTCAAAAATAATAATAAAAATTTAAATTTCTAAAAAGTAATAATGGTGGAATAGAACACGAGAACACGTACCTCTCTTATGCCTAAAGTTGAATAAGGCGCAAAACATACATGTCTCTCTACTACACCAACCCCCAAAATGGAGTACTGTTGCTATATTTGGGCGTGAGCTGCCGAATCCTCACTTTCCAGTTTTTGATAGAGTTTAAAAGCGCCTCCGAGTCCTTGTTGGAGAATAATTATTTTCTACCCTCCAAACTCAAGCGGAAATTGGCGAGTCTCACTTCTCTATCACTACTCCCATGGAACGTGCTCGTACGAACTGCATCTCTTGGTTTCACCAGGTGTAACCTTCATGGCTAGGACTTGTCATGCTACTTATATAGTAGCAAACCACCCATATCCCCTCTGTATCGGCGAGAATTTCCACTCAAACAGCTTCCTTCCATGAACCACAAACTCAGAAGAGGATGCTTCCCTGATCACTACAATTTTAACCTGTTCAAGTCTAGAGTTAACCGTTATTTTCTCCTCCTATCCATATAAACTACCCCTTAACATAACCCTCTACCTCGAGTGGCCCCGGGGCCTTGTACATGGTGAACCTTACTGTAAAAAGAAAAAAAACACGCGGAATTTAAAATGACAAACATTTATTACAGTACACAAAATAAAAAACAAATACAAAATTTGCATGCAAAAGCGTTGCACAAAAAATTCCTTTTGTGTGCATTATACAAAAACGAAGACTGGGTAACAACCAAATGCACAAAACAAAAAAGATTACACCTTTTGAAAATGAAAAACTTTGAGGAAGCAAACATTGCACAAGGCAGAAAATACAAAAGGCGTCCCCACCTAATTTCTACAACGGAATAGGTATCTTCCAGTATAAAGGGGTGTGTAGTGATCTCATGATATATAATTAAAAATAATGATTCTATAGGAAAAAGGAAATCACTCTCCTGGCGGGAAATTTAGAGTTTTTCTCCTTTTCATCAACCTCTTACCAAGAGAGCACGTGGATTTGAGCGACTCCAAGAATGAAAACCACAGATAAGTTTTACACAAATATCACTTTCTCATGTTTAATGACAGACTCATTACTTGCAAATAATTTATTCATTCGCCACGACAAACACAAAATCAGAAATATTTATTAACAACAACATTACAAGAACTTTCATATCTACCGAACTAGTACAATCAAACTTTTCTGATAAATAAATCCTTCTATATATGTATAAATGTCTCACTTTGTTGTTATGATGTACATATGTTATATTTTACTAACCAGAAACAGGAGTCAAAGCCCATCATAACAAAGATATTATATTTATATTCTAATTTTTTTCTAAGTCGTTACTATGTTCTACAATTTTTATCGTCTATCAGACACTTTTTAATTTACTGCAATTTGAGTGATATGAACTCAAAACTTCCATCTGCCATCATTTTCATGGATTCTTTATATAAATATATCAATTCTTCTTGTTTTAATCAAATTATCCACATAGAAATTATTTCAACATAACAGTGCTTAAATCGTTAGAGTATTTGTTAACCAAAGACAGGAGTCAAACAAAGCCCATTAATGTAGGGGTCTTGACTTTTCTGGTTTGAACAATCACGGGGAATTTATGTTTACTGAAGAGTTGAATTTGAGTTTTTAGTTTGGTTGAAATTCTTCTCTGGAAGCAACTGGAATGGCATACCCTATCAGAACATGTAACAGCCCTCCAGTTGAGATATGTTGTCTTTCTTTACCCGTGGTGATAAATGACTCCTTCGGCTGGACAATTCATCCCACCTTGAAGTATGGGTGCTTTCTGCCTTGAATACTTTGAATGCTTTCCCTTAACGTCTAACTGCTTTCTTATGCTATCAGCGGGTCAGCCTCCTTTTATGCGAAAACAGGAGGTTCCAGGGTTCTTAAGCCTGGAAATTACAAGGAGATGAGACCACGTCTCTGATAGGTCAGTAAATAAAATAATAAATAAAAATATAAAATATATTTCATCCAACTTCAAAAAGTGAATCTGTAACAGAATGATTTTGGTGGTTCTTTAACTGTTAAATCAAGCAAAAACAAAGGGAGATTTACACAACTGCAAACTGTTACGTTATATCCGCACTTCTGTATGGCAGTGAGTGCTGGACAATATCTTCATAAAGGAGGAAGAGACACGAAGCAAAAGAAATTTGGTTCTACAGAATGATGCGGGTGGCGACGGGTTTACTATGGACCGAACATGTGAGCAATGGCGAAGTTTTAATAAAAATGATAACAAGACGGAAAATAATACTTAACACCAGGAAGATATAGTTGAGGTCTCAATGGCACATAATGAGGAAGGAAGGCATGTAAAATCTGATACTTACAGGACAGATTGAGGGCAAGAGTGACAGGGGAAAACAGCGTATGGCATACTTTATAAGTTTGAGTAAATGGAGAAACGGAGAAATAACAGAAAGACTAATTTTATTAAGAGCTACAAGGGACAGGAAGTTGTGGAGAGCCATGATCGCCCACGCCCTGAGTGGACACGGCAGATAAACAAGAACATTCTTTTTTTACAATCCGTCTATCTTTCATTTAAAATAAACCTCTCTTGATAATGCATTAAAAACAACCTAAACGATTACAAAAAATTATTTACTACACCTTTTAACTAATGCTAATTTTAATTCACAGTCCTAAAATATATATTTTTTATAAGAAAGCTAATGATTTTTTAAAATAAAAGAATTAACGATATAAGCAAACTTGATAAATCTAGACACATTTTACTACCAACCATTACAACTACAACTGAAAAATTTTAACGGAACTTAGCATAAAATTTGTTACAATTACTTCTTAAATAATAAGAGACTTAATTAATAATATAAAACAAAATAATAAACCTCGGTTTTTTTAATCTGTGTAGGAAAAACTGCAAAAATTTCCCCCTCATCAAATTTACACACAAATCATACAAATGAATGTTGGGTTTTTTTCCGAGCTAATAAGATAAGCCACTTTTCAGTCTCATCTGCCATATTTTTGTTCTGTCTTGCCTTAAAGTAAGAACGCTGCGTTCACTTGTCTCTGGCCCTTTTGTGTGTTAACACCATTCTTAGTTTGTGAACTTTTGGCCTCATTACTGTTGTTTTGCCTAATTTTGTCTTGCATATATATTGTTTGCTTAGTATTATTTTTACCCTGTTCTTTCCTTTATGGCAAACTGTGTCAATTCTGTTTGTTGGGCATTTCTGCCAATTAGATTTAACCTTGGCCAAATACTGTATAATAACAACCTCAAACCTAAAACATGAATTTACTCTCTGGCCTATAATGATTTCCAGAAAAAATGGTTAGTCGCTTTCATGTTTCAAGACGCTCTTCAGACCAAGTGCCACTACTCTATTTTAGTTTGTATATTCGTGAGGATGAGATGGGAATATTATTTAGGGAGTAGTTGAGGTTGAATTTTTCCATGGATATATACATATGTATGCATTAATCAAAAAGAACATAATACTTCCTCAAATAATCCCAAACCTATCAACCTACTCTACCGTGATCAAATGCATTCTAACTATAAACAAAGTGAAAAGTCCTAAAAAATTTCATAAATACTAATATATTCCCCACTGATCCCAGTAAAAAAAAAAGAAAACAAATTATGTATTATATTAAATTTGACATAACCAACTTAATCATACGCAATAACTATTCTCTGTTAACTAGCTTTTAGGAAAAAAACAAAATCTTATAACAGTTTAAATGTCCTTTAGGAGATTGAATCTCTGACAAAAAAACTAAGTACGTATGTTGATTTGACGACCACAACATAATCAAGACGTCTTACACTTCATTAGTCAGATACAAGTTCTATAGCACAACATCTAAAACATATTCTTAACCACCTTCGCAATACATTAATATAAATATTGACAACACCAATATACTACACCACGAAAATAATAAACAAATTTTCGTGGCCCTCTCTCAATCTATCTATCTATCTATCTATCTATCTATATATATATATATATATATATATATATATATATATATATATATATATATATTTAATTTTTCATATAGACAAAAGCAATTTATCACGACAAAGATACAACTTCGTTTCGGTGCATTTATTTGTACGTGTATCTTTGTTGTGAGTAAATTGTTCTTGTCTCTATGAAAAAATTATAATAATTATTGCTCTACTATCGATATTGAGCCCTCTTTTGAATTAATGCTGTGAACGTTAGAATTTATATATTATTTCCGTTTCCATTACATTCGGATATACATATATGTGTGTGTGTATGTGTGAGTGCATGCGTACAGAAAAAGAGAGAGAGAGGATAAAAGCGGACCAGGGGAGTATGCTGATGGTAATCATTATTTCATTTGCATATGAGTGTCGTTTGTTTTAAAATGATGTTACAATTATACAGTTGATCTGATTGTATGTGTGCTTGTGTGAGTGTATATGTTGGATAAGAGAGAACGAGAATGGTGACATTTTGTTATGATACCAGACCAATTCCTTTTTCGATTGATAAAGATTATGAAATACCTATTAGAAGAGAAAATAGATTTCAGCTAGCACGATCGATTATCTACTATTATAATGACACACACAGACCACTAATTATATTACACGTTCACTGTATAAATAAAATCATTTTGTTCGCTAGAGCTGCAATATACTTGGCAAAATAAAAATGCATTGCTCTGATCAAAACAGATTCGTAATCGAATAACGACCAGCCATCAAGCTATAGAACCTAAATCAATTGCTGCTTTTCTTTCTTGTCACTGATAACTTCATGTTAACTGTGTGTAATTACTTCTTGTATTAATAAAAGCGTCTGCTTTTCCATCAGTAACAATATTAGGGATAAAATAAGCCTTTTATTTATTTTACCTCATTTCTGTGGATATAATTAATATTTCATCATATGTTCTGACCGTTTAGGAGTTTCTATCTTCAAAGTTGTTTAACGTTAAATGCACAACAATGATATGATTAATTTCATCTGCGTCAGAAAGATGAAAATGGAGGTGTTTTATTGGTCGACAATGAATATAACATTTTTATTTATTTTGAATGGAATTCGCTGAGAAGTTATCATTCCTATGAGTCACAAACAATGCAATGGATTATCTTATTATATGTGCCGTGTCCCTTCAGGGCGTTGGCGATTAGTTCCTTTCTTTTGTAGCTCTGTCTTCTAAAAAATTTATTTTGTTATAAAAAAATGTTAAATTTCGTGCATTTTTATGGCCTTTTAGGCTCAAGCGAAGAGGCTCCAAGATCTTGTAAATCTACTTTTTTTAAGACACGGAAGGGGATTTTACATGTATTGGCCAATGGGCATCAATTTTTTCTAGCATCTAAAGATTATGACACCATTGAGAATAAAAAAGGACTGCTATCAGCAGTTGGGGACGAGAGTTGAAAAAAAAACGGCAAAGCGTCGAACTTTGGCCACACATAAAAAGGATAGTCCAGTGAGAGGTTATAAATCTGAGGCGACAAATCCAAGGCAGATTAGTATGACAAATTTCACACCCCAGAACCTACAAGAATTTGCCTATGTCGAATCCCCTTTGAGCTGAGAGATCATTTACAGAGCCGTTACGACAGAGGTTGATGTCTTTTAAAAGATTGTGTTTTGTGTCATATTGTGAATCCTCTTACTCAGAGTTTTCTCTTATTTTTGTATTTTTGAATGGATATATTTTGTATACGAATCCGTTGGTCTTATCAACATTTTTGGTGAATTTTTCTTGTTTCTGAGTCAAATCTTTTTATTGTCTCCTGAAAATGTTACCCTGTCCAAATAGGTGCACAAAAGGAAATTTTTGTGCAACGCTTGTTTTGTACTTTTCAAATTTGTAATTGTAAATAAAAAAAATAAATATTCCTTTTAAGATTTTACGCAGTGGTTGTCTTGTTTTTTAAGTAGCGCCTATTTTCAAGAGTTCCTGTTTCTACCAACTAAGTTTTGTGTCTGGCACAAGAACTTGGAGTTGGTAGGAAAGCAAAATCTATAGTTTGTCTTTCTCTAAAGCTTATTCCGCCATCTATTTACTCAAGCTCACTTGGTAGGTTATGCGTTGTTTTCCTCTGTCCCTCTTTTGTTTTATTAACACCATTCTTAGTTTGTGTATTTCTTGCCTCATTACTGTTGCTTTGCCTTTTTTGTCTCGCATATATTGTTTACTTACTATTATTTTCGCCTTGTTCTTTTTTTCAATCTGTTCTGTGAGTATCAAATTTTCCAAGCCCTCTTTCTTCATTATGTACCATAGAAATTTCAACTCTCTCTTCCTGATGTTAAGTATAAGCGTCCTTTTTGTTCCCACTTGCTTCGTCGTTGCTCTAATGTTCGATTCATGTTATTCTCAGCATTCTTCTGTAGAACCACATTTCTGTTACTTCAAGTCACTTCTTTATCTGTGAGAAGATTGCCCACAATTTAATTAATACCTTATTTGAAATATTTTATGGGCTTGCTTGATAACATCACTAGCATATTCCATTTTATCTGCCGCCAGAACTCGATCCCGTGTAAAGGCAAGATGATAACAGTTTTCAAGATAAAAAAAAAAATCCTCAGAAGATAGTTGCTGCACAATCTTACTTTTCCGAAGTGTTATACATTATGAAACTTGAAAATCCAGAAAAAAAGTTAGAAATATATGCAAGCTGAACTAAAAGTCACTAACCTGTTTCAAAACTTAATTTTCATATTCAATTTTGTCTTTCATTTAATAATTTTCTAGTTAACGGATCTGCCCGTAACATAGTGGTTATGAGTACAGTGAGTTGAATCGGTGAGCCGAGATAAATTTCACTCCGCATGTGCTTACTTTCGCACAAATGCTCTTGAAAAAGGTATCAATCCATCTTTTTCCTCCAGTTAAGGGTTAAATAGCAACGGAAACGGAGTTGCCTAATCTTAGTTGACAACTAAGATTAAAACAACTCTGAATTTAAAACATCCGCTGCCTTTTGGTCATACCCACTCATAAGAAAGGCTTCGGGAATCAACCTCGAGGCAAATCCAGACTTGAGTCCCTAAGGCAATTCAGCAACTTCTAGAAGTATGCCGAAAACATGCGCATCGACAATTACTTTTCCATTGAATAATTTCTATGACGTTATCAGAGGCGACGGGCTGGGGTGGGGGCTACTGCATATGTAACAGTTTATCTCATCATATCTATCTAATTCGATATTGGAGTGACAGAAGCAACAAGAGCTACATCATACAGAGTACAATTTTAGAGTCTCCCGAAACGAATACCGAGTAAGATCAAGTGTTTAATTTTTTTTAATAACGTTAAAAGAAATCAAACGATGTTTTTTGGTTAATTCTCTATAATTGTTCTCCAAGCAACAATTCTGAGGAGCGAGAATTTATCGCAGTACAAAATCTTAAATACAAAATCTTAAATACAAAATCTTAAATACTAAAAGCCTTCAATAGTAGAACAGTTGGAATCTAGCCTATGAGCCAAGAAGTTGTACGTGGTAGCAGAAATGGCTACAACTCTCACTTGAGATAAATGTTGTGGTAGATGATAGTAAGAATCTTGACAGAATCAAAAAAACAAAAACAAACTGTAATATAATTTCGATCCTGGTCTCAATGCCAGCTGTTACCCAGTTTGCTTTGCCAGTTTTTTTCGCCAATAAGTCGTTAGATGGCGCTGTTAAGCAATTATAAAAACAGGACATTTCCTGTTTTCCTTCTTTTTTCTCTTTTATTTTTGTAGCGTGTGGTAGAAGTAATTCCAACTTGGTCCTTTTTGCCGGGCATAGAGATATCTTGCCCCTAGTGACTGAACTTTCACACACACACACATGTGTTTGAACACTTCGACGTGATGTAATAGTGAGCAAGTTTGTCTGGCTAGATCAATTACGACTATATAGTGAGTTCGATCCTCACTTGTTGCTCCAAACCATAGGCCTTGTGCCACATTTAAGCTATGCTTAGAAATCCCCGTTTACTTCCGCGGCCCATGCCGGTAGGGTTTATTATCTCTCAGTTGCGTCTCCGTCTTCGGGCAGAGTGCGGTTCTATTGAGGCTCTGTCCGCCGACAGAGACCCAACTGAGGAAAATAAATACCGTAAGGTGCCCGGTCCCGAGGATCAGCTGCCCGAGGATGCACCCCTCACACCTCATTGCACTAAAGAGGATGAATCAGAATGAGACCACGCAACCGACAGTTGCGGGGGCTGGGCAATTTTTGTACCTGGCCTGACTGTACGTGCTCGAGTTCCCCACGGTTTCTCCAGCTGATTGATATAGAGTTCACAATTCTGAGGCGTACAACAGTGTAGTCAAAACGGCTTCTATATACGTATATATATATATTTCCAGCCAAGAAAAGATCCCAGATTAACAAATAATACAACACTGGTACAAAATGATGACTGCCATTACAAGTTTTTCAAATAAATATCGTTACTCACTTTCTCACTCACAGTAGAAGGTTAATAGTTTGTTAAATTATTTTTCTACCTTTTTCTGAGCGATGTTTTACCTAGTTCTGTCTATACAGTTGGGTGGAAAGAAACTCCCTACTGAAAATTACTTATCACTTTTATTAATATCACCACATTTGCATGAAAAAAAATATATTGTGATTCCTAAAGTGGTAGTTCATTGCTAATTTCTGTCATTTCAGAGTGACAAGTGTAGCCCAGAATGGCACAATGCCTAACACTGCATGAGCATGCTCAGCTAGCATCTCGTTACGAGGTGTGACAGTCTGTGGTACAAGTGCAGAGATTGTGGCGCAGTGTCCATGGACTTCGTGTTTTAGTAGATGCCAAACCCATCAGAAATTGTCATTCGGAGCTGATGTGTACGAGATCTGTGGTAAGATACCCACAGAAGTGGTCAACTTTCAGCACGCAGACTAGAAGAAAAGACTTAAAGGATACAGGAAATGTTTAAGGATATACCCAGACGATTAAAAATAATGGTGGACAATTCTAGTGCCTGTGTAGAATTTTGACCCTATCATTATAGCGTTCAGAATAAATCATTTTATGAAAATCGATCAGTAATTAATAAATTTATTAACAATTTTAAATAGGGAGTTTCCCACCATCCATCCCGTATTTAAATTCCATGTCTGTGATGAGTTCATTTATTTTGACATTGTTAAAATGTTTAAGCGAATACTGTTACAAATATATATATATATATATATATATGTGTGTGTGTGTTTGTGTGTGTGTTTGTGTGTGTGTGTGTGTTATTATTATTATTAATAATAAAGATCTTGTAAGTATAAGAAACTATACTCGCTCGGAAAACCTTCGGCGTGTTGATTTGCAAATAAATAAGTCAATACCAAAGGGGAAAAATGGTATTAAAAAAAGAAAGAACCAAGAACATGTACGTTAACCAAAAATAATCGTCCAGCATACGAGTCCAAGGCCCAAAGAAAAAAAAACCGATGCTAGTACCCAAAATAACTAAATAAAGTGCTCAATACAATGAGTAGAGCAGACCTAGTTAAACCTAGAGAGCCAGACAAGCCAAACAAAGAAAGCTTTCCCTGACGATCCGCTTAGGTGAAACTTTTAACATTAAAAATATTGTCTGTTTGAAGAAAGTTAAAATAAAAATATTTAAAATATTGTTTATTTAAAGAAAGCTGAAATATAAATAAGCACGCACACAATTACGGGAAGGTAGAAAGAGAGACCGTTTTTTCTCTATTTTCTTTTCAACCCCCCCCGCTTCCTACACGATAATAAATTCATATCTTTCTTTCACCCACTCTCTATATATGACTACTGGCAAACGCACAAGCAAAAATACAAAAATTACCTCAACATAGTATAGTCTATTTCAAGCCGTTCTGTACGCGGCTATCATCAGCCCCTAAGTGTCTGTCCTGGAGCATTGTTTTAAATTTATTTTCAATCTCAGTCCTCCTCTGGTAGATGCCTTGTTAATGAGAATGGGTTTGTGTTAGCGACTGGTGCTGGTGGGGGGCGTAAGGTATCGTATCCCGGGGGAAGCGGTTGTAGTTTATTCATGGCTAGGACCTTTCGTTGTTTGTAGTTTAAAATCAGTTCTATGTGGCGTTCCTTATACGAGCCCCAAGTGTGTTTTTCTGGAATTCACAGTAAATAGTTTTTGTACTACAGGTGTCCAATATCATTAATAAGCGATGGGGAATTTAAACTTAAACCCGTTAAGATTAATGTAAATTAGTTGAGTTATAGATTTATAGATTGTGAGTAATACCAGAGCACCCAATGGAATAAATCATGCTGTCCAACACACTTATATGCATACATATCTTCATACGTATATATATGTACATTTACATGTACATACATATATGCCAGTATACGCACAAATACACCCCTACATATATACACATGCATTCTTATGTAATTTTGAATCTATTTCTATGTCTACATTTCGTTATTAGTTCTCTCCGTCGATTTAATTGTTTGCGTTAATCTTTATATTTTATGATGTTATGATAGCTTGCAGCTATCCCTAAAACTATTGAGCGTGTTCGCGAAACTTAGAATTTTCCAATTTATTAGAGGATTCAGAGGGCTGATGAAAGCCGCATACAGAACGGCTTGAAATAGACTATTCCCATGTTGAGGTAAGTTTTCTTTTTTTGTTTTCTTTTTTGCTGTAAATTACAAGTGCTCTGTTATAATAAATCTAACACTTTCGCGCCAGCCCCTCAACCTCAGGCGTCTTGCTCTCGGGGTTGAGGTGTCTACTTGGTAATAGCCAAACTTAAAGGAATGGCCATAGGTCCCCTGAGCATCCGTAGATTATTCGACCGGTCCGCTGGTTTAATTCTGCTTCCTGCCCACGTTGTGATTTGTTTGATCCAGAAAGCAGAAGTGATGTCCGTCCATTCACGGTCGACTGAAGATGTAGACACTGCTGGGGGGGTCTGCGCTAAGAAATTTAGAATGCAGCAAAAAAAAATTAATATCTGCAAAAAGCCGGACAAACATCGATTCAATGGTTGAATTGTTAATGTCTTTTATATAGCAGAAAAGAGTTGTAGAGAAGAGAAACGGTTTACAGAAAAGAAAAGTAAAAAAAAACTCATACACTGGATTCTAGACAGAGAGAGAGAGAGTGTGTGTGTGTGTTTGTGATTAACTGGTTGTTAAATCGTCTCAGAACGATATATGACTCTTGCGATGGAGGGATAAAGATTTCTGTGAGGGGCTTAAAGTTATAGTGGCGTTTCTCCTCCCAACGCTCGCAGGGACCAATTCTCTCTTCTCTCTTCAAGAATTTTCACCCCGTCTGCCTTTTTCAGCATAACTAGGCGTTTATATAGATAAACCCGGTTGATTATAACTGATCCTCAGCCCTACTACTTCGCACGTGGTTATCACGGGGTTCTGGCTGCTTCAACCAAAATCATGTAAATTCCAAAGTTCCTTCCACAGCTCTATTTCAATTTTTAACCGATAAAAATTATTTTGACCATTTCCATTATTTTTCCGATGACCCAGATTCAATGGGTACAACTTCTGCCCTAGATCAGATTTCCCCATCAGTAAACAAAATGCTCTGATTTAATTTCGCTATTCAAATCTACTCCCATTTCACTAAAAAAAAATATACGTGTATGTGTGTTTCCAAGACTTTTCTCTCTCTCTCTCTCTCTCTCTCTCTCTCTCTCTCTCTCTCTCTCTCTCTCTGTCACTTAAATACATCGTGCTCTCTGTGGATCAGTTTTAATAAATGTTATTGCTAAGATCCACCAGTGTTATATACCAACTAATCGATTACCTGTAATATACACGGTGGAATAACGGATAGCGGCTTGGATTGAGGAATCGGAGAGCCGAGTTCGAATTCCACTCGAATCCATTACATTTACTTACGTGCTAATACCCTTGGGAAAGGTGTGAATCCTCTTCTTCTCCCTCCAGCTATGGGTAAATAGCAGAACAGACTGTGTTCTATAGCCTTCGATGGCAACAGGTCTAGGAGAAGGAAAACTCTGAATTCAAAACCTGCGGAGGGTCGTTTGGGGACCTTGTGGCACTTAGTGCACCAGGTCTCTGAATTCGACCCTTCAAAAAGTGTGGCTGGTCTTGCACAAAACCTTCACCACTATAATCAAATCTCATGTGCTGTTGTCGGGCTGTCGGTTTCCTGGGAACTGATCTGCTTGACCCTCATACGTCGAATTCGACGGGAGAGTCGACTACATAGATATACACGTTAGCAAAGGTTAGAAGACTAAACAGGATAGTTGGAGAGGGCATTGGAAAGAATCGAAAAGATTAAAATAAAAACGAGGAAATTCAAAAGTAACAGGATACTTACATTAAAAGACACGGCGTGTTTACTTAATGGATCATTTAAAACAGCATAATCTTAGTTCTCAACTAAAACCACGCGTCACATCGCATACAGCATAATACTATCACTACACAATCTCTTGTTTGAAACTTACCACACGCATACATATGTAGTTATCCAAACACAGACGGTTTCGCTGTATCACAGCCCATCAGTGTGGTTAGACTTGTGATTGCTTCAAGCAACCCGACCGATTTGACATCAGATGGAGACTCTCACCCTTAGGCCATCAGCGCACGCTACGGACGAAGGTGATTTTTAACGCATTACATACGTGATGTAAGCATTGCCGACTACCAAAGGGCTTAATTCATAGCGAAGAGCTTTTAGCATTAATAAGCAGTAAAATTGCCTTTCTTCCAAAGTGCTCAACCTACGAAAGGGAGTATATATATATATATATATATATATATATATATATATATATATTACGCATTGAATAATGTTGCCATATCTGGTCTGGGGCTCCTACTATTCATCTCGAGGTTCTTGAAGGATCTGCTATATAATCGATCCTAACTTGGCATCTCGACTTCTGTCAATTTCTCACAGATGTGATGTAGCTTCCCTCTGTCTTTTCGACAAATATTTTCATGGTAACTACTCTGACGAGCTTTTTTCCTGGTACCCCGACTACATGAATTTAAGCTTGCTACAAGATAGGTATCTAGATCCCACCTTTTTACTGTAGAAATAATTAAATGTAACTACCACTTCTACCCCAACATTTTCTTTTCTCGCATCTCTCGCCTGTGGAACTCCCTTCCGTTTATTTGCTTCCCTGAAAACTACAGTCTTCAAAAATTTAAATGCAACAATCGATTGCCATCTTCTGTATTCTTGAATCCCGTTCATCATTTATCCTTTCTTCAATACCCCTGTATCAAGTTTTTTCTCTCACTTTCACTCTCTGTACCCCCACCCGATGCTAGTGACATTCCTGCATTGCTTGGAGTGAAATTATTAAATATATATATATATGTGTGTGTGTGTGTGTATAGATAAATATATATATATATACATATATAGAGACAAATACCAGTAGATAACGTCAAATACTCTACAGCTGCCATGAAAATATTTGTAGGAAAAACAGAGGAAGACAACGTCACGTGTTTATATTGCATAAAATGATAACAATTTTTCCATTTCTTGAAATTACTTCGCATATTGTTAATTTATATTCAGTGATTTACAGCTTTCGCTGAATAATTTTCGCTAAATTTTGCTTCTCGCATCTTGTCTCGTACATGGAAATAGTTAAATTTATCATTCATCTAAGAAAATAACTTTTTTCCAGTCCGAGATTGTCTATTCACTTTTGGACATAAACAGCATTTCCCTCCACTTGTTTTGATTTCCATTTCGGTTTTCTTACTGAGATTCGAACGAATAAATCATTTGTCCCTAGACAATATTTGATAGTATCTACATACATAATATTCGTTAAATTCAAGTAATTTCCATTTTAATTAGCTGTTTTTTCGGTTCTTTCTTCGGATAATAACTATTATTTTCGTCTCGTTGGGATAATTCGTGATTACAACCAGATTTTTTATCTATCTGAAAAGCTTTCCCATCTGAATACGTTTATTGTAAGCTTTTTCTTCTTTTATGTGTTTTGTCCATTCAGGACGTTGATGATCATAGCTTTCCACAACTTCCTATCTTTCATAGTTCTAAGCAATGATTGTCCCATTAGTATCCCCCCTCCATCTTCCGTTCTTCCATCCATTTACACAAGTTCGTTACGTAGGTTACTCGCTGTTTCAATCTGCTTCTCTTGCTTTCAAGTTTATATCCTGTGAGTAGTAAATTCCACCATTCTTTTGCAGTTATCTGTCTCGGACATATCAACAGCCTGTTTCTGATTTTAACTTCAAGCATTTTGTTTCCATTTTCCTTAAACCTTCCTCGTTGCTCACGTGTTCCGTCCATGGTATTCTTAGTATCCTTCTGTAGAATCACATTTCTGTTGTATCAAGTCTCCTTTTCATTTTTTAAGAAATTATCCAATCCACCGCCATTTTGATATTGATATTCCGTATAAGTTTAGCACTCTTTTGTTTGTTTCCAACAATAGTTTCCTGTTTCCTAATATTTTATTTAGCTTTTTGAAGGTATTTTTTGCTAATCCCACACGCCTTCGAATTTCTGAGAGAAACATCCATTCTTCTAGAAACTACTAAAATTGTGTGGGAAAGTTAGTGACTACGTTTCTTTGAAAAAAGTTTTAATGGCATTTGTCTACTAGTTGGATGGGGAGATCATCAGTTTGTAATGGTATTGCCTCGTTTGTTGAACTAAGACATGTTCTCGTGTTGTATACATAAATAAATGCATATATATATATATATATATATATATATATATATATATATATATATGACCATAGCTCAATTAGGTTTCATTTAAATACAAATAGAGACCTACCAAACTCTATCTGCAAAATACTTGTTGATAATACAAATATAATAGCATCATCCGAATGTATTTATTTGTACATGTGGATGATGCTATTATATTTCCTAAAAATAATAGAAGTATTATTAATAATAAAAAAAAAGAGAAAAAGCCAGCATCCAATAATATCAACTATGAACACGGTCACAATGTATTGACTGTGTTTGGAAAATAAAACATGCCTATAACTCTAGATACATACACAAAGCAATGCATATATTCAGTTAAAAGTAAAATAAAACTCATCCTTGATAATAGCTAAAAGTATAGCCAAAAGCTTGGAAAACATTCGGACAATTTTTTAATATTTTATGCACTGAGAAGAAAAAAAATACGAACACATGGAAGAAAAGCAAGCTTAAAGCTTAAAAGAGTAACGCCAAGTAACTCGTTAAGTAATAACAGACGTTAAAATGGTTAAAGGGGAGTAATCAATATGTTACCTAAAATATGGGAAGTGCATGTGATATTCGGATAATATATTTATTCAGAATTAAAATATTTTATGAGAAATTTTTTCCTGTGATTACAAGCTAACATAACTTCATTTCTTTTATTAAGTACATTTCGATCATTAATATTTTTGAGGATGAATTTTTTTTTCTAGCGAACACAGGTTGCATTGGTTGCCGCGGCCGGAAAAGGGTGTAGTTTTGGTGACAAAATTCCAATTTACTACCAGTGTATAGTCATCTGTTTAATATCCCAGTAAAATTTTGAGAGTACCGTGGTATTTGCATATTGCTTATTGTTAAGAGTCATTTTATGATGGTAGATTCTTGTTTTCCAGCTATTGGCTGTGGAACCGAAATAAAATTTTGTCTCGCCATTATGTTTAATGGTAACCTGTTAGATGACGCCTTTATACATACATTTGTTGTTCATCGGACAGTTAATGCCTTTTCGGCAATTACACTTTTTTCTGTGTTAATATTGCTATTGGTGTTGCTTAAGAATTTGTTTAAAGTTACGTTATTATGCTGTGCTGTATATTGTTCAAGGTTTCTAGTGCAGCTGTAACTAAGCTCAGTATTGTTTTACTTGAAGATTTTGTTGAGTAAAGGGTTATGACTGAGATGTTTGTGGATTAAATCTAGGAAAATCCTGTCTATGTTGATTTTGACATTACTGTTAAAAGGTGGGTTGAACCAAATTATGTTGTGTTTTCTATTCTTACGTTTATCATTGGTATTCTTATTAATGTTTGGAATGTATCCTAGTTTAACTTTGTTTACTTTTATTTAGTTCATCTACATATTTAGTTTTATATTTGTCAAAAATAATTTTGTTGTTGGAGTTAGTTGAGAGTCTGTGTTGTACAGATTTGTTCAAGTTTACAATTCCAGGTCGGTAGTTGGATTCTTTGTTAATGTATATATGATTATAAAGCTCTTTAGTATAATGCATGTGCAATCCTTTGGATAGATCGAAAGTAGTGTCCAGAAAGTTGATCACCTTGGCGTTGGTGTTACTGGTGATATTATGTCGATGATCCTTGAAGAATTTGAAAAGTTGTTTCCTAAACCGACAAAGTTTGTTGTGGATTGGCATTACGTCGGAGGATATGTCTGTCGTCTCTGTTTTGTTTTTTTTTTTTTTTAGCATTACGCCCCGAGCAAGGCGTGAAGCCACTAGGATGCAGGGGGTTGCAGAATATTTGGAGCGAGAGCAGATAGGAGTGATAGAAGAAAGGATGAGGAGAGGGATAAGTGGGTAGATCAAGGTAACTGGAGATGTCGATTAACATTACATTTGAATAGTTGGAGATTATAGCTCTCAGGGAAACAGTAATTGGGAAAGGTGTTCCACAGGCGAGAGGTGCGAGGTATGAAGCTATTGAAGAAGAGACGGCTATTGGAGTAGAAGAGCCAACTAGTTCACAAGCTATCATGTTGTCTTTTTTGTTACACATAGAACCAGTGTTCTTATATCCTATCAAATAGATAGATAGATAGATAGATTAGAAGATAGATGAATAGATCTGAACACAGATAGATAGATCTGAACAGACATAGATAGATGAATCTGAACAGACATAGATAGATAGATCTGAACAGACATAGATAGATATAGATAGATAGATCTGAACAGACATAGATAGATGGAATAGATAGATCTGAACAGACATAGATAGATAGATAGATAGATAGATCTGAACAGACATAGATAGATAGATCTGAACAGACATAGATAGATAGATAGATAGATAGATAGATAGATCTGAACAGACATAGATAGATAATAGATAGATCTGAACAGACATGATATATAGATAGATGGGTTTAGATAGATAGATAGATAGATAGATCTGAACAGACATAGATAGATAGATAGATAGATCTGAACAGACATAGATAGATCTGGTCAGACATAGATAGATAGATCTGAACAGACATAGATAGATAGATAGATAGATAGATCTGAACAGACATAGATAGATAGATAGATAGATCTGAACAGAGATAGATAGATAGATCTGAACAGACATAGATAGATAGATCTGAACAGACATAGATAGATAGATAGATAGATCTGAACAGACATAGATAGATAGATAGATAGATCTGAACAGACATAGATAGATAGATAGATAGATAGATAGATCTGAACAGACATAGATAGATAGATAGATAGATAGATCTGAACAGACATAGATAGATAGATAGATAGATAGATCTGAACAGACATAGATAGATAGATAGATCTGAACAGACATAGATAGATAGATTCATAGATAGATTCAAAATTATATAGAATATTTTTAGTTTTCTCGATAAATATGTTCTTTTTCCTTTATCCCTACTTGCATTTTGGAATAAATCTTTAATCACGATATTAAATTGCATAAATTCAAATGCATTGAACGCTCTTTGCGTAAAAGATTTGCTTGGGACAGTATATCGTCGATTCCTGCCATTATTAGAGATGACCAATATTTCCTTCGAATCCCTAACAAAAGATTATCTTTAAAATTCTAACTTTGTCTTCAAATACCACGGCATTCTTTACACATCGGCAAGCGTATGGCCATATCACGTTGAAATACTAGTTCTCGTACGATCACCCATGTTAAGCAACATCAAGCCTGGTAAGTACCGCTTGAGAATACCAGTAGCTGTAAGTTTAGATGCGCGGGTGATGTCATGGATAAAGCCTTGGAATTTGAAATCAGAGAGCCGAGTTCGAATTCCAGTCGGATTCGTTATATTCACTTACGCGCAAATAACTTTGGGAAAGGCATGAATCCACCCCTTCTCCATATCTATGGGTTAATTATTAGGACTTGTATTAATAAATCATTATTATTTCCAAAACAATTCTTATAATCTGAATGTTTTCTGGTTTTAAATAACCTGTAAACCGTTGATAAACCGTAAAAAACAAATCAATCGATTAATCACTCTACACATCGGTTAAATGAATTAAGAAAACTGACAAATAAGAAAAATATGGAATGTAAGAAAAAAATCTGTCGAATTTTAATAAAACAAAAAAGAAATTAACTTTCAAAGTTTCGAATTGTAAAAGCAAAGTTTAAGAATTTCATATTACCAAACCGATTCTACACTATTTCCATGATGACAAGGTGATGGGGTAAAAATAAAAATGTTCAACGTCTTTCACTTACGTCGCCTTCTCACTATTTTAATTACACTCTTAATTTCCCACTCTGATTTTCGTATATCACGCTTCCACCCACTCTCTCTCTCCTAATCTCTCTCTCTCTTTCTCTCTCACTCTCTCTCTCTCATTCATAATTTCAAAATTTTGCGTTATCTATGATAGAATTTACATTGTTTATTGGGGGAATTATTATACAAAACTGTCAGTTTATTTTTGCATTAAAGATCTAATTTTCTCAATATATACATATATAAATATATCTTTATATTGATATATTGTTTAATATATATATTTTTTCTTTAATATCGAATAGCTGAGAAAACGGCCTATAAAAATGAGATTAAGCCCATGCGTTTGACTTTAATCGGAAACAACGTTTTGATCATTCTCGCCGTGTGCGCAAAGCTGGTTCTCTTCAAATATTTCAAATAACCAATAAAAAAGATAGATAAGTCAGATTAAGACAACTATGCGTCATTTCTATTAAAAAGGGTTATTTTTTAGACTTTCATTGCTAAAATATAATGAAAACTTAACCAAATCGATAAATATTTTTGTGGAACGAAATCGCTTCAAAGTTTTACTCACTGAAGTCGTCATTGTATAGCAAACAGCACATAATGCTTACTTTTAAAATAGTTCTTATTTCGACAAAAGGGTTTCCCATTTGAAATAGATAAAAAGAACAACTGAAAGAAAGAGACAGATTTTGTACATATATATACACACACAAGAGACAATGGTTAAACATTGGAAGACATAAGGAAAAATCAATTCCCAAAATCTCCACTGCACCCTAAAAAGTTAATGGTTACTGTATGGTGGTCTTTCAAAGGGGTTACTCATTATTCATTCTTGTCTCAAGGGAAAGCAATAACAGTAATTTCGTGTTATGGAGAAATTGAGTGCATGCACGAAAAATTGAAAAAGAAACATCCTCGACTTGTGAACTGTTCAAAAGCCGCATAAACTGAATTATTTGCCTCAGCCTCCATATTCACCTGATATCTCGCCAACTGATTATCACTTATTTAAGCTTTTCATACGTAATGAAATATTCTTCAATTAGGAAGAGATAATTGAAGCATGTGAACTGTTTATCACATCAAAGGATGAGAATTTATTTTAAAGATGGATCAGGAATTTAGAGATACGCTGGAGAACAGTCATTCATCAATATGGTGCCTATTTCAACTAAATAAATTAGTTATTTAACATTTCAGAAGCGTTTTATTCATTTCTTATAAAGTGCGTCATTTCATGTGTGACAAACTAATACATCAACAAAAATAAGGTTACAATGCACTAGGCAAAATATATATCTGCATGTTCATGTACAGTGTAAGAAATGCATTGTTCTGAGAAGGACAGATTTTGTAGTTGCTGAAAAGTATTGTCCTGAAAAGAACAGTTTTGTAATCAGCGAAGAGTGTTGTCCTGAAAAGGACAGTTTATTGCATATCGTTGCTGCTGGCAAGGGTGGATAGAAATGGTTGGAGCGGCGGCCGATGGCGAACTGAAACTATATTTTATTGTATTAAAAATACAATTGTGGCACAAGGCTAAAGGTAAAATGGAATGAGATTGGTCGTCATTGACTATCCTAAACCTACCTAATCTGATTCGCGACCCATTCTTTCATTACAATTGCCACAAGAATTCAAGTCACCGATGTCATAAAAATTTAAAAATATATACAAATGCCTTTTTTGAAACCTTTTCTTATAAAAATATATAGTATGAAATGAACGGAAAAGGGATGAACCTAACAATGAAAATAAAAATGACGAGCTGGAACTCTTGTTGATAGCTGGTTCCCGGAACAGATACTACACTTTGACCCTAGTCATCTGGGCGGCGAAGTCATTATTTACCCCAGCCTCCCCACTGAGACGAGATGTGACACAAGGTTGGGTTTAATGTCGGGAACACTCGAGCCAAGGAAAAAAAAATGCCCCAACCCCGCAACCGTCGGTTGCACTGGCATCAATCCCTCCACTCTTTAGTACAATGAGGGAGGTGCAACCTTGGGCAGCTGATCCTCGGGGCAGGGCACGTCACAGTATTTTATTTTCCCCAGTTGCGTCTCTGTCCGTATACTCAAGAACTTTCTTAACTAGGAGACTCTAATTTTTCACCTGCAAAATACTACTACTTTGCACTCTCTTTTCAGCCAGAAATAAAAGCTGTTGAACAGTTATTTTCCCGCTGTGGAATTTTTGTTCATTCTACTCACACTGGCATACACTGGCATGTGTTTTAAAAATAAACGTTTTCATGTAAGCGACGGAAATTCCGAATATCCCAAATATCCCATAAATAAAGGTATTATAGAATAAAAGTCTAATCGTTTTTTAATAATAAAAAACGTTTTCTAATAATGCGACGGTCACATATTCGAATATCTTTTCGAATATAACTTATTAAATAAAGGTATTATAGAAAACTAAGAAGAAAGGACTAATCGTTAATATTAATAAGACAGAATACATGGTTTTCATCAAAAGAGACAACAGAAGCTGCGATATTGGAGTGGCCATAGATGCCAAAATCCTGCTCCCTGCCCACGTTGTGATTTGTTTGATCGAAAGAAATGTCCGTCCATTCACGGTCGACTTTTAATCGGCTGGGGATGGAAATTTACGGACAAAAAAAATCAATGACAAACATCGATTCAATGGTTGGTTTTTTATATAGCATAGTGAAAGAAGATTAAGAAAAGAAAAGAAAAAATTCTATACACAGAGAGGTTATATATTAACGTCTGTTTCGTCTCAGAAATATATGACTCTTGCGAAGGATAAAGATTTCAAGGGGCCAAAGTTATTTTCTCCTTCCAACCTTTTCATTTCTCTCTTCTCTCTTCAAGAATTTTCTCCCCGTCTGTGTTTTCAGCATAACTTCTTATATAGATAAACACGGCTAAAACGACCAACATTCATATTATCATGGTTGTTATGCTTCAACCAAAATCATTTTGTTTTCTAAATTCTCAGCTCTAAATATTTAACGATAAATAAATATTTAACCATTTCTCTGATGACTCAAATCTTAGTGTCTTCTTTCTAGATCAGATTTCCCCATCAGTAAACAAAATCCAGCCATGAGGTTATTCAATCAATATAACTGTGTGTGTGTGTGTGTGTGTGTGTGTGTGTGTGTGTGTGTGTGTGTGTGTGTGTGTGTGTGTTTCCCAATAATAATTAAGAAACTGCATCAGAAAAAATTTAAATAAAAAAAAAGAATCTGGGCATGAAATTTCTAAAAAAAAAGTTCCAAATCATACTTATTATAAAAACCTAGGTTTTGATAGTCCGTACGTTTATATATTGGATCGATTATCAAGATTTCAACAAAACTTCAGGACTAGTCCGCTCAAATTGTTTTGCATCAATTTGAAAACTTTCAAATGAAAAAAACTTAAATACTGAAAAAAAAACTGTGTTAGTGTTGGTGTGTGTGTGTGTGTGTGTGTGTGTGTGTGTTCGTTTATATATGAGATCGAACATTTTCGATTTCAACAAAACTTCACTTTTTTGGTAGGAGTGTTTCTAGTCTTTAGTTTTTCTTTTATTTTTAATAAATGCATCTTGTTTTATAATAAAATTCTATTCAATCGGTAGACTCAAACGATTGAAAACAATGTTTTTGTTTGAGTTTGGGTTTGAAAAATTCGTAAAAAAAACAAAAAACTGTTCTATAAACAATGGCATTTATGATGGTCGATACTTATCTATCTCTTACTGTTACATGGCAACGCCGGGCTCTACTGCTAATATCTTATAATTCTGTTGGTTCCGTTTTAATCGCATGGAAAGACGGAAAAACAGATCAATGATGTTACTTGGTTTCATTGAAAGAAGATAGAAAGATAGAAGATATACACTCTTTATATATCGTCTGTTTCAGTGAAATGGAAAAAGTTGCCAATTTTAAACCTTTTCATTTGAAAATAACGACCAACATTCATATTTATGATTGTTATTGCAATATTTTGTTTAAATTCTCAAGCTTAAATATTTAACGATGCGATAAATATTTAACGATTTCTACTCAAATCTACCACAGCCAAGAAATCAATTAACAAAATAATTCCATCAAAGGGAAAATCTTCTGTTCTTTCCTTTTGATAGTCCGTAATGAATCAAAGTTTCGAGTCATAATCACAATCTTTCAAGCTTGTTGAAAGTAGAAGTTGCTATGGCAATGAACTGAATTTGCCAACTGTTCTATTCATTCTCAATACGTGGTTATGAGAAATGTGTGGTGTAAGAGTTCAATTAACAAAGGCCCTTGGAATGTGTATGAATTTGTATAGAGTATGGCAGACATTCTTATACAACAATTAACAAAGGTGTTTCAAAGATTCGATATCATTTTTGATATGTAAATATTTGAGTAACTACATAGTCTAGGTAAGTGAAACTAAACAGCCTTTATGTTGAGCAAGATAAGATTTATTCATCAAACTTTGAATGAGAAATTCAAAGGTGTATGGATTTCATGAACGATTTCACAAATTTTCAATATGCGCACCGCCTCTGACATGGCACACGTCAATTCTGTTCTCTGCTTGAGTTCCTCTAAGCTTGTAGGAAGATGGGGGCATGCACCAGTCAGATAGCCACTGAGAAAAAATCACAAGGTGTGATGTCAGGTGAACGTTGTGGCCATTTCAATAGCACATTGTCTTCATAAAACATTAAACAGAATTTTAAACTTTCTACGTATGCTGTTAAAATTTGAGATCATTTGAACGAAATCTGGTCAAGTTATCAGATTACAAAATGATATCAATTTTTCTGAAATACCATATATATATATATATATATATATATATATATATACACAGGGTGTAGCAAAAGTATTGAACACGGTTTTTTATAAATTTCACAATAAAATATTGTTCAATTTGAATATTTACTTTAACTATTTTAATGAACATTGTCTAACTAAACATAAAGGAAAAATTGAGAAACATTATTTTATGTACTTTTATTTCCAATTTTCCAATTTGATAATGCAAAAGTATTTAACACCTATACAAATAATGCAGTAAAAAGAGTATTTTAAAACTATTTTCAGTTATTTTGATACGGTTTGTACTTTACCCAATCACAGGTTTTCTTCAATACAGTGTAACCCGGATATAAGAGAAACCCGGATATAAGAGAGATTTTCTCTGGTCCCAAAATTAGAGCCTGTGTTAATGTATATAAAATAGACCAAACCCGGATATAAGAGAAACCTGGATATAAGAGAAACCCGGATATAAGAGACTTCTTCTCCGGTCCCGACAACTGTCTTATATCCGGGTTACACTGTAATGTATTAACCAAGCAGGCCACTCAATCGGCACATAATGATAACAGGTTTGATAGAGTAGAGATTGTCCCACTATCGAAACTTATGAAAATGGTTAAAACAAAAGTATTGTCAAATGATTTGCGACAGAAGATTATAAAACTGCATCAAGATGGTAAGGGGTATCGAAAAAAAAAGTACAAGATTTAAATTTGCTTGTGTGTACAGTGGGTGATGTTGTTCGAAAGTGGGAAAAATATGATACTACTGAAAATATTAAAAGTAGTGGTCGTCCGCGTAAATTAAACGAGTCTACTTAACGATATATTGCCCGGAATGTGAAGAAACAACCATTTTTAACTCGAAGAGAATTTCAGAACGATCTGAAAAGTACCAGAACTGAAGTAAGTAAAAATACAATTAAGAGATCACTGAATCATACAGGCCTGTTGTATTCTAGATCACCAAGAAAGACTCCACTATTAAAACGTAAGCACGTGCAAGACAGTTTGAAATTTGTTATAAATTATTAAATTGAATCAGTTGAATTCTGGAAGAAAGTCATTTGATCAGATCAAACGAAAATTGAGATTTTCTGGAGAAACACGTGCACCCAAGCATAGAGGGAAAAAAGGAACTGAATGCAACCCTGTAAACACTATCTCAGCAGTCAAATATAGGGGTGGAAGTGTAACGATTCGGGGATGTTTTTCGTATAACGGAGTAGGGGAAATGGAAATCATCGAAGGAAGAGTGAATACATCAAAATACAAGAAAATTTTATCAATCCATCTATTAAAAAGTGCAACGAGTTTAGGGCTTGACCGAGATTTTGTATTCCAACAGGACAACGATCCAAAGCATATGGCTAAAACAACTCGACTGGTTCAATGAAAATAGAATTGATGTCCTAGAATGGCCGAGCCAGTCAACGGATTTCAATCCAACAGAAAATTTATAGCAAAAGTTGATGTTGAGAGTACAAGCAAGAGATCCCAAAGATATCGAAGAACTGAAGAAAGTCTGTGAAGAAGAATGGGTGAAAATCTTCACGCAAGAACCTCGTCGAAAACTACAGAAAACGAATAGAGGCAGAACAAAAATATGCTATTAAAATTAACAAATCGTGTTAAATACTTTTGCACATAGTCAAATTCAGAAATTGGTAATAAAAGTACATGAAAATAATGTGACTCAATTTTTCCTTTATATTTACTTAGACAATGTTCATAATATTTGAAGTAAGTATCGTATTACTCAAATTGAACATTTTTTATTATGAAATTTATAAAAAAAACGATGTTTTAACTACTTTTGCTATAAACTATATATATATTATATTATATATACATAGTGCTAACACAAGGTCCTTCTCATTAACAAGGTGTCTATCTGTGGACGACTGACATTGAAAAAGTAAAAAACTTAAATTGAAAGTTAGCGTTGGAAATCGAATCGAAGACGGATTGCTAGTATTAGTTGGAAATAAGCATCTAACTCAATAAGCTTAATTTGCAGAAAAGCAACTGTTCTATACTGGCATTCTCAATACGTGGTTATGAGAAATGTGTGGTGTAACGGAGAGTTCAAGTTCCAGTCGGGTCCATTACATTCAATTACGCGAAAATACCCTTGGGAAAGGTACGAACCAGTCTACCACAGAAAGAAACAGCAAACTACTTCGGGAAAATCTTCTGCTTAGTCAGTAATGAATCAAAAGAGACATAATCACTCAAGCGTGTATAGAGTATGGCAGTGAACTGACTGAGATTCTTATACGCAACAATTAACAAAGGCTGGAATGTGTATAGATTTCAGACATTATATACAGGGTGTTTCAAAAGATTCGATATCATTTGATATGTAAATATTTGAGTAACTACATAGTCTAGGTAAGTGAAACTAAACAGCCTTTATTGTTGAGCAAGATAAGATTTATTCATCAAACTTTGAATGAGAAATTCAAAGGTGTATGGATTTCATGAACGATTTCACAAATTTTCAATATGCGCACCGCCTCTGACATGGCACACGTCAATTCTGTTCTCTGCTTGAGTTCCTCTAAGCTTGTAGGAAGATGGGGCATGCACCAGTCAGATAGCCACTGAGAAAAAATCACAAGGTGTGATGTCAGGTGAACGTTGTGGCCATTTCAATAGCACATTGTCTTCATAAAACATTAAACAGAATTTTAAACTTTCTACGTATGCTGTTAAAATTTGAGATCATTTGAACGAAATCTGGTCAAGTTATCAGATTACAAAATGATATCAATTTTTCTGAAATACCATATATATATATATATATATATATATATATATATACACAGGGTGTAGCAAAAGTATTGAACACGGTTTTTATAAATTTCACAATAAAATATTGTTCAATTTGAATATTTACTTTAACTATTTTAATGAACATTGTCTAACTAAACATAAAGGAAAATTGAGAAACATTATTTTTATGTACTTTTATTTCCAATTTTCCAATTTGACTGTGTGCAAAAGTATTTAACACCTATACAAATAATGCAGTAAAAAGAGTATTTTAAAACTATTTTTCAGTTATTTTGATACGGTTTGTACTTTACCCAATCACAGGTTTTCTTCAATACAATGTAACCCGGATATAAGAAAACCCGGATATAGAGATTTTCTCTGGTCCCAAAATTAGATCCTGTGTTAATGTATATAAAATAGACCAAACCCGGATATAAGAGAAACCTGGATATAAGAGAAACCCGGATATAAGAGACTTCTTCTCCGGTCCCGACAACTGTCTTATATCCGGGTTACACTGTAATGTATTAACCAAACAGGCCACTCAATCGGCACATAATGATAACAGGTTTGATAGAGTGAGAGATTGTCCCACTATCGAAACTTATGAAAATGGTTAAAACAAAAAGTATTGTCAAATGATTTTGCGACAGAAGATTATAAAACTGCATCAAGATGGTAAGGGGTATCGAAAAAAAAAGTACAAGATTTAAATTTGCTTGTGTGTACAGTGGGTGATGTTGTTCGAAAGTGGGAAAAATATGATACTACTGAAAATATTAAAAGTAGTGGTCGTCCGCGTAAATTAAACGAGTCTACTTAACGATATATTGCCCGGAATGTGAAGAAACAACCATTTTTTAACTCGAAGAGAATTTCAGAACGATCTGAAAAGTACCAGAACTGAAGTAAGTAAAAATACAATTAAGAGATCACTGAATCATACAGGCCTGTTGTATTCTAGATCACCAAGAAAGACTCCACTATTAAAACGTAAGCACGTGCAAGACAGTTTGAAATTTGTTTATAAATTATTAAATTGAATCAGTTGAATTCTGGAAGAAAGTCATTTGATCAGATCAAACGAAAATTGAGATTTTCTGGAGAAACACGTGCACCCAAGCATAGAGGGAAAAAGGAACTGAATGCAACCCTGTAAACACTATCTCAGCAGTCAAATATAGGGGTGGAAGTGTAACGATTCGGGGATGTTTTCGTATAACGGAGTAGGGGAAATGGAAATCATCGAAGGAAGAGTGAATACATCAAAATACAAGAAAATTTTATCAATCCATCTATTAAAAAAGTGCAACGAGTTTAGGGCTTGACCGAGATTTTTGTATTTCAACAGGACAACGATCCAAAGCATATGGCTAAAACAACTCGACTGGTTCAATGAAAATAAATTGATGTCCTAGAATGGCCGAGCCAGTCAACGGATTTCAATCAACAGAAAATTTATAGCAAAAGTTGATGTTGAGAGTACAAGCAAGAGATCCCAAAGATATCGAAGAACTGAAGAAAGTCTGTGAAGAAGAATGGGTGAAAATCTTCACGCAAGAACCTCGTCGAAAACTACAGAAAACGAATAGAGGCAGAACAAAAAATATGCTATTAAAAATTAACAAATCGTGTTAAATACTTTTGCACATAGTCAAATTCAGAAATTGGTAATAAAAGTACATGAAAATAATGTGACTCAATTTTCCTTTATATTTACTTAGACAATGTTCATAATATTTGAAGTAAGTATCGTATTACTCAAATTGAACATTTTTTTATTGTGAAATTTATAAAAAAAACGATGTTTTAACTACTTTTGCTATAAACTATATATATATTATATTATATATACATAGTGCTAACACAAGGTCCTTCTCATTAACAAGGTGTCTATCTGTGGACGACTGACATTGAAAATAAATTTAAAACAATGCTCCGAGACAGACATTTAGGGGCTGATGATAACCGCGTACAGAACGGCTTGAAATAGACTATACCCATGTTGAGGTAATTTTTGATTTTTTTTGTTTTTGTTTTTTTTTGCTGTAAAAAAATACATATGCTCTGTTATAATAAATGCATCGAGCTCTCTGGGGATCAGTTTTAATAATTACTATTACTAGGATTCACCCAGATTATATACCAACGGATCGATTACCTATACTATATATATATTATATATATGAAGATAACAAGACAAAGTGGAAAAGCTTTCAGCTGGTGCGTTTCGCCGATAACGTCTGCTGCCTTTGTATAAAAGACAAAATTGTATATAAGGAAAAATGCATTGGGTTTTCTGCTGATAAGAGGTAACACTAAATCAAATTACCTTATCATATCCGATGATCAGACAGCATAATATTTCCTCCGCATATAATTTTTCTTTAATAAGATTTCTCGGATATTCAGGCCAGTAGATGAAAATAAATAAATATACTGTTTAAAATGAAAATAAATAAATATACTGTTTAAAATACACGGAGCGTATATACTGTTTAAAATACACGGAGCGTATAATCAAATATAGGTAGCCAATAAAAAATAACGTTTAAAATGGATGATTTAAACGAAATTGGGTGGTAGGAAAAATAAATTTCCACTCGAATCTGTTCCCGCTGACAACTAACGTTGAAACAGGAACAACGCTTCGCTCGGGACTCTTTTTCCTGCACACCGTAAACAACAGTACTATCGCTCTTTTTCTGGAACAGGGGTATAGCCTTCACCAGTCTCAAAGAACAAACTGTCCTGAAAGAAAAAGTCAGCTGTTTATATCCTTCCTTGGACTCGGACAAGAAACCGAGATCTCTCGCTGCGTTCTCGCCGATAAGGCATGCGTTGTGTCACTTCAGTATTGATTTGCCGAAGTTCGCCTCGCACGTCTATGATGTCTACAAGCACATGTACAGACAATTCGCTTTCTCTTGCTTCGGCGAGGTATGTCTCCACCACAGTGATGTGTGTGTGTGTGGGGGGGGGGGGGTAAATCAAACAGGCAGACAGACGCTTTCTGATTGTAGAATGTGATAAGGTAATTTGATTTATTGCCCCACATATCCTCAAAATTCACAACGCATTTTCCTTACATACAGTTTTGTCTTTCATTCTAACATGAAGAAGCCAAAAACAGCAGATGCTCTTGGCGAAACGCGTTGTTTATGGCTTTTCCACTTTGTCTCATTATCTTCCAGTTTTGTTTCGGATACTATTATACACCCTAAAAACACCAAAATTTCTCTCTCTCTCTCTTTCTCTCTCTCTCTCTCTCTCTCTCTCTCTCTCTCTCTCTATATATATATATATATATATATATATATATATATATATATATATATTCATCTTCTACGTGCAGCGCCCTTCAAGTCATTGGCGATCATGAATCTCAACAAATTCCTATACCTTGTGGCCCATAACAGTTTCACTTCCTTTGATAAGGTTTGTGCCCCCACCCCCATTTCCCCATTTCCCCATCCAAGCTCGTCAGGCAAGTGGCTCGCTTGCCTTCCCCTCTCTCTCTCTTGACCTCAGTATTCCTCGTAAGAATTAAGTTTTCCAACCCTCTTTCTTCACTGTGAATCCAAGGAATTCCAGCTGTCTTTTTCTGATCCTGAGTGATTCTATAAGTGTTCTTTCTGTTGCAATTTTCTTTAAAACCTCATTGTTGCTTACTCGCTCCGTTCATGGAATATCTAGTATCATTCTATAGAAGTACATTTCTGATGCCTCTAGTTTTTCCATCTCATCCTTGGGAAATTGTTTAACATTCACTGCGATGGATATCACCTCGCAATCTAGCATTCCTTTCTTTGTTTCTAACCAAATTTATCCGTTTTTTAGCACCTGTTTTAGCTTTTGAATTTCGTCTTCCCCAAGTCCAATGCGTGCTCGGATCTCGATGTCACATTTTACATCCGCTGTTCAAAAACTTCCTAGATATTTAAACTTCTACATCTTCTTGATGTTGACATCACCAATTTGCAACTCGCATTTTGAGCTTTTTTTTTCTCTTGCTGATGACCATACTTTATGTCTTCTTGCAGTTGATGGTTCGTCCTTTTTGTCTCGCTTTCTTCTGTCCAGGAGGTCCTGTTGTTTGCTTTCCGAGTCAGCCATCAGCATAGCATCATCTGCATATCTTATATTGTTAAGATTACTTCCAATGATAATAAATCTTAGTAAGGTCTTCAATTCTCTTAGCTTCGCCGTAGAGTTTAAATAAATCTGGGGAGAAGACCTTATCTCATGCCCATTTCTATTTTTATGTACCTACAACGAGATTTTTTAAATACAGTTCTCCTGGATATACAAACTTTCAAAAAAATCATTTCACTCCAAGCAAGACAACAAAGCCACTAAGACGCAGGGGGTTACTGCGTGTGAAAGAATATTAAGAAAAGAAAAGAAAAACATTACAGAGCGAGAACAATAAAAGAACAGAAATTAAAAGCATAGAAGATAATGGTTGACATTGCATTTAAAATTTTGAAGATCCACCTTTATTAGGAAGCAAGAAACCGGAAAAGAGTGCAACAAGTGTTTAAATTCATAAAGCCTAGGTAATATAGCGGAAAGTTTATATTTATTTTAAGTAATACAAAAATGTGGTACAAGGGTAAAATGGTGGACAGAAGATGGCTGGTCTTCAATCTGTCTTACCTTAAACTTAGCTAGCCAGGATTACTCACCTAAACATACCACAATATTCCTTACACAAAACAACACATTCTTACTTACCATTCTTACTACAGCCACCATAATACCTCAATATATCTATGAAGTCCTAACTAGTTCTCATATTGTTGTGGATTCCGGGTTGAAATCCGGTACCAATAAATAACAAACGCCAGGAATGAATATATGAAAATATTGTATTAACGTAATAATACAAACTGGTAAAGCAGGCTAGTTGTTCCAGGAATACGGGTTAGAAGCAAAATATATATACAGTCTTTGGTATTGAAGTGTCCCTGTATGACTTCTTACTGAGTCTACGTGCTTGCTCACTGTGACTCCTACAACGCTGTTACCTCACCCTCACTCTTCCGGTTACCTACAACCTTTTACTCTGTCACTCTGGACTCGACTCCGACTCTTGCTCTCTCTTACTCTCGTCTCGCTCTTGCAGTAGTATATGTATATACTGGGTGAGTTCATTTGTATAAAAAGGGGAGAACCCCTCAACACATATGTTCAATGTGTCTGTGGTGAGAGAGGAGATAAAAATAGCAACATTTAAAAATGAAACCCCAATAAATATTTACAACGTTTACAATATAGGAAATTTCATCAGAACAATTTTCATAAAAGTATTTATAGAACAGGCACAGGGAAGCTATATTATGGCAGTGGAAAATTGACTGAGACCGGGATGCCAGGTCAGGACCAATGACATTGCAGTTTCTTTGGAATTTATCAAGGATCTTTAAATATATAGCAAGAGCATCGGACCGTATGTGGCAGCAATGTTCTGCCATGAATAAATGGTAGGCTTATACATATGTAAGATAAAGTGATAAAGATTTTCTATCACGATAGAGTGAACCAACTTTCCTAGCAGCATACCTAGCAATTTATCTTTCAACTTCATGTCAGCGGAAAATGTTAGCCTGAAAAGGTACAACGATTCCTTCTTATAAAGGTTAGCATCAGCCATGCTGGTGGAAAGCAGAAAGGTTTCTCTCAGACGATTAATAGAGCAGTTTCGTTTTTGGAGCCGTTAAAATTAACAAGCCATTCCTTGCCCCGGTTAACAACAGAATGTGGGTCATTTTTTAGATCAGCTGCCAATTTGACCTTATCGAACCGATCAGACTTACTATTTACGCAGAAATAGTTGTACCACATGTATAAATACCGATTTGAGAACTGATGCCACCAGGAAGGGCGTTGATGAAAATTAAGAACAACATAGGTCAAAGTTCTGGAAGACGCCTGCATTAATGCATAAAGACTTAGAAGAGTGGCCGTTCAAGACAACTTTCATTTCGTGATTCGATAAAAAGGTTTGAATCTGTTTAAACATTGGTCCAGAAATACTATAACCTTGTATGTTAAACTGTGTTGCGATTTCCTGTGTTTTATACTCTTCTGTTACATGACGATGCTGTGTGGCCTAATAGTTTTTTTTAGCATACCAAATGAAATCAATGAATCAAGTTCGAATTTTAGCCGAGGCTACTCATGTTATATTTAAACTATACAATACTTAAAGAAAAGGGTTAAACTTAGATATATTAAGATTACGTCCTTGGTTATCCATTGAAACTGCTATCCACCGAAAAAAGAAAAGAAGCCAGCCCCCACCGCGGGCCATTTAAAAGATAGTTCGCGCAGCGGATTGGTTGTTACAAACATCCAATCGGATGTGCGGAATACATGATCTTACTTCGTCTAATTCTTTAAAAAGGCCAGAGTAGCTGTTAGCGTTTGATTGTGAGGGGGGATCAGGGATTGATCTCCCTTGATTGGGTCGATTTGGTGATGGGGAGTATAATGTTGAAAGACCCGAAACTCCCTGATGAACCATGTCAAAACCTCACTGACGACCCCCTCGGGCGCCTACTTAATTTTTGAACTATTCAACTAATAGTGATATCCTTAGGAAAGGTATATATCCATTTCTCCATTGACAGATATCTTGACGATAATCTCATAGCTATAATGATTCATAGCGAACAGGGTGGGTGAGTGGGATATAGGTCAAACCACTTGGCAATAAATACCTTGCCACTAAGGCAGTCGAAACAATAAAAAGCTGTTACACTCAAAAGGAGCGTGTCAGAGTTCAGTCAGCCTGTTTTATTACAGTAAAATATATGGCACATGTTATCGAGGCTTGATCTCTTTCTCGCTCTCTCATAAAAATGTTATCGTTTAATTTTAGTCTTGCACGCCATTTCTGAATTTGTTGCCGCATTAAGAAGATTAGATAATTGCTGATCCTAAGCCGAACGCGGAAAACTCGATAAATTACAATGCCGAGAAAAGTGTTAAGGGGGGGTAATATTTTCATTTTTGGTAGAAATCTACATATCTGTCCAGAAAATGAACACCCACAAAACAGACTTTCTGATGATTTTCTAAGCATAGCTTAGATATGGCACAAGGCCGAATGTATGGATCACCCAGTGAAATCATTTCTCAGGCGTAATTGTTCTAGCGAGACAAGCTTGGGAGCCGTTACACCACGTTGAAATGTCCAAATGATTCTCTGAGCATAGCTTAGATATGGCACAAGGCTGAAAGTATGGGGCACCCAGTGAGGATTGAATTCACTACCCAGTCATAATTGTTCTAACGAGAAAACCTGCTACTCATTACACTACGCTGAGATCCCCAAATAATTTTCTAAGCGTAGATTAGAAATAGCACAAGACCGAAAGTATGGGGCACCCAGTGAGGATCGAACTCACTACCTAGTGCTAATTTTTCTAGTGAGACATGCTTGCTATCCATTACACCACGGTGAGATATCCAACTGATTTTCTAAGCGTTGCTTAGATGGGACAAAATTTCTGATGAATCTTAATTATTCAGTTAATGATTGAATAAGCTCATGCATGGAAAGTTATATGACAATAAAATATCTATAGACATCTTCCTATCGCATTGTTAAATATTTGAGCTTAACAATTTTAATAAAATATTTAAATAACAATTATAAATATGAATGCTGGTCGTTATTTTAAGAAGTAAGGGGGTACAAATGAATAATTTGAAATTGACAACTTTTTTTCCATTTCATTGAAACGGGTGTTAAACACTTCTATCTTCTCTCTTTCTTTCATTTTCTCACTGAAACCAAGTAGCATTTTTTATAAGTCTTTTGACTTTCTATGTAATCAAAACGGAATATTCAATTATTTATTAGGTATTGGCAGGACGTAACGGTCGTGCTATCTAATGAAAGGAGGGATAAGCACTATTATTATATGATATTCTGTAGTGAATATAATATTATCAAACTACCTACAAAGCAAGAATAACCAATGGTTAGAACAAAAATGTATTTATCAGAATATTGTGGATCTAATACGATCTTATAGCAATGGAATAAACAAAAAAAACTATTCAGCTAAAGATTAGGAAACTCTTAAAATATTTAAAACATTTTATGGTTCAGTTTAATGTCATGTGAAGGAATTTTATTACTACAAGAAAAATTATTTAAATTCAGGAAAGGTTACTCTTTCTTGTGTTTTCAAAATCGATGAGAGCTTCGGTTTATTTCTCCTTGCTCTGTTCCAAAAACAAATTTCTTCAGAAGCGAATGGAATGAGTCTTGGTGACAAAAAACAGATCATCAAAATTCAAATGGGATGTGTTGAGGGCGTATTCAGCGAGTAGTGGCGTGGAGCGAAGCTTGATGCTTAATAATTGGGTAATTTGGAGCCAGAATATTATCACATAATAAATAAGTAGTTCTTCTGGTGAGGAGGGTGGCTAGAGGCACAAAAGGATTAAAAACAAGATCTGTGAAAAGGCTGGATGAATCTTCTTGTAGAGTCAATGGCCATCTAGCAAAATGTCTTAGGACACAGTAGCTATGTATGCAGCCAGTGCGGTAATGACACAACATCACTGGACTCCCTAGATTAAAGGGCCAGACAAACCTTCAAGTTGCAGGATATCACTGACCTGGAGAGGGATGGGCTTCGACAGACCTACTTGCTCAAGAAGCATGAATGAATACCTCTTCGGCTTTCGGCCTTACGATCACACCCAATCATGGAATTGGGGATGATGATGGTAGTTGTGGTGATGGTGTTAGTGGCGGTGGTGGTGATGATGATGATGAACCAAGTAATCTCCATATATCAGAAGAAAAAGCTTCATATCCGCAGACTTTTTGTGACTTTGCCTTCGTTTGGAGATGAAAAGTCATAGTTGATATTTAGTCACTGAATTAGATGAGTTAAATCTCTATCTGTGCCCATACACAAACGGAATAAGTTAAAAAATATACTCGAACGGAATAAGGTAAAAAGCATACTCGAACAGAATAAGGTAAAAAGCATACTCGAACAGAATAAGGTAAAAAGCATACTTGAACGGATTAAGGCAAAAGCCATATTCGAACGGAATAGGGTAAAAGGCATATTCGAATGGAGTAAGGTAAAAGGCATACCCGAACAGAATACATATTCTAATAAGTACTTCTTACTTTCTCTCTTTACAGCAATCTCATTCAGCAATCCTCTGCCTTGAGTGACACTTAAGCCGTGTATTAGAGGAACAAAAACACAAAAACATTCTAAAAAGCTGTCGGCTAGACAAGGTTATTAACTCTTTGCAGAATGCATAAAGTGCTAAAAGAATTTATAACATGATTTTTATAAAGACATTCTTCTGTTTATCTATGTTAATTTGCCTTGTTTTTTAAATGTTATTAATAATTGAGTTAAAAAGATATAACTTTGTTTATATAAACCCGAAATTGTAATATGACCAAAAAAAAAATGATGTTCTGGTTCTTACACTTCACTTCTTAGAATCAGTTTCCATTAGTTTTGCCAGAAAGAAAAAAACAAGCAAAAACACTTCTTTTTTTTCATTTCAACTATTAAATCCATTATTATCCATGGAATTTTAAGCCTTTTTCATTTGAAACACGGCATTACAAAATCATTGGATTGTTTGTCCTTCACCAACATTCTAGTCAGTTTTCATTTGACAGCGAAGTTAATGAAAGGAACTTCTGCTGTATAACATTAAAGTTATTGTTTTTAGATATCACTCTTTGACAAAGAAAAGGCTCTTGGGACTTTTATTGGGTAAACAATCATATTAAAAATAAAAAGACGCATGGATACAAAATACAACAATAATTATTTCTATGACGTTTTCTTCTTTTATGTGCCGTGTCCCTTCAGGGCGTAGACGATTATGGTTCTCCACAACTTCCTTTTCTTTGTAGTTCTTTTTTTATTATCTCTCCTACTCCATGTACTGTTATCTATTTAGACAGGTTTGTTAATCGCTCTTTCACTCTGTTCCGTCTTACCTTCAATGGCTTGTCGATGTCAAATTCTCCAAGCTTTCTTTCCCCATTACACGTTCCAACAATTTCAATTGTCTCTTTCTAATTCCAAGTATAAGTGTCCTTTTTGTCTCGATTTTACTTAAAATTTCCCCTTCTCTCACATGATCCATCTATGGCATTCTCAGCATTCTTATGTAGAACCACATCTTTGTTGCCTAAAAAATTCCTCTTTTTCTATGAGGAAATTGTTCAGCATTCACTGCCATATTGGATTATTGACATTACATACTTTTCTGGATATTTCTCTTTGTTTCTAATTATTTTTTTGATTCTTAATACTTTGCTTAGCTTTTGCAAGCCATCTTTCGCTATTCCAATGTGTCTTCAGATTACGGTGTCACATGTTTTGTCCTCTGTTAAAACACTTTCTAGATATTGAAATTTCCGTACGTTTGTTCTTGACATCTCCAATTTTTAGCTCGCATCATGAGCTGTTCCTCTTACTGACAACCATACATTCTGTCTTCTTACAAGTCATAGTTAGTCCTTTCTTCGTTCTTTCTTTTACTACCTCCAATTCATAATTTGCATCTAGAGTTTTTTTCTGTCTTCTGACAATTGATGAGCAGTCCTTTCCCTCTACTTTCCTTTACTACTTTGTCTTTTTCTTTCGATGACGTAATAAGCCTTTCTTTGTTCTTAATTGAAAACATCAGGAAGCATTTTCGCAACTACCCCTCTTTTCGTAACAAAGAGAATGTCCTGGCAACAGTTCCCTCGTTACCAGTTGATGCTTCGTTTTATAATCACCCGCTTGGCGATGTCGGTTTTTTAAATAAGAATACTTTTAAAATAAGCTTAGTGGGTCACCCTGTGCGACTCTCCGACTTGGAAGTATAAACATCTTCCTTTTTTACTCTTTTTTTTTAACCTTGAATCAGACTAACCTTAACTTTTTGTATGAGACGAACATCACAGTAACCGTAGCAAGATATAAGCATGACACACCGCTAAAAACTTAACCGGCTTAAGATCTCGTAAACTTAACATACCGCGGTAACAGTCACAAGATTCTCTTGACAGCGTGAGAAAACGGCCACACGACAGTAGAGTTCTTTTTTAATTTCCTTGGTTAATCTAATCCGTCCTTCCACAGTATTGAGGTGTTAATATATCACAGATATACAAATCACTATAGTATAACTTGGAGAGTGGAAAAGCAGAACATATTTCCTCTCTCTTTCCAAACACAATGTTAAAGCGTTAGCATATTACGAATAAATTAATACCTATGGTGGACTTTGGAGAGTGGAAATGATCGACATATTTCCTCTTACTTTTAATGCATTCCATTAAAACATTTATATCTATTTGTCTATTGTAGAGGACCGTTGGGTGATGGTGAGTATGTAAACCACACGTAGGTAGAAATTTTCTGCTAGCCGGTCCAACTACATGAGAAAATTGGACTTTAATGAAGTCCAAAGAAGACAAGGAAAAACAAACACAAGACCGATAAATATATCTAAACAAATATAAGTATTAATAACAAAGGTCACAAGTTACATGGACAGAGTGCGTGTGGTGAATATTATGTGTGTGTGTGTGTTGTGTTGAGTGTTCGTACGTACGTGTAATGTTCTTAGCGTGTTCCCAGCATTTGGGAAACGCTGTATCTGTGAGAGCTCACATATTGTTGTTAGCTGAAAAGAGATTTACCTCAAGGTGGCGGCCCAAAGGTCTGGGAGGAAAAGAAGTCGAGGCAAAGGGTCAGCGAGTATTTATAGTCAGGGGAGAGAGCCCCCTGGTGAAGGGTTAAGGAACTAAAGGAGGAGCTAACTCCGACACTATAAAATGTGTTAGATTAAAATATAAATAGTTATTTAAAACAAAAATGATACTAAATTAAGTTATAAGGAAAAAATTGCTTTTGTTAAGTCGTGTAAATTATTTATATAACAGAAAAGTGTTACGAATTCAACTCTGCGTTATTGTCTCTCTCGTCAGTGACAGAGGAACTTTAATTTTTGCAAGATCAGCACGCTAACCAATGCATCATCACTCGCGTTCTTTTTTTTATTTTTCCATAGATCTCTCCTCCTCCATTCTCTTCTTTGTCTTCTCCTTACACTAGCGACAAAATTAGTTTGGATGCTTTGTGATTGTCTCAAATACATTCTCAACTTGCAGAAGTTCAGACAATTACGAAATTATCGACCAAGGCAGGAATTAGCCGCTCGTAAACAAATTTACATTTGAGTGTTTTTAACCTTTAAAAACGTTGTCTCTTTAAAATCTTTTCCAAAGCAATGCGAGATCAAGGCAAAATTAGACTTTCCACTAACTGTGTTCTTCAGACCGGAAGTTATTGGCTAATGTGCAAGAAGTAATAACAAATAATACTGACTGGAGATTGATGACTCACTCGTACAGCCAAGCTAAATGTAAGAATAATATGGCATTTAGGAAGAAATGATTGAAAGACGAAAAGTCGATAATATAGATAAGATAAACAAAAACAAAAAGGCATCGGCGCCTCTCGAATTTTCAGGCAAATCTGTAATGTAGAATAATTGAGGACGATAAGATTAAACATGGCCGTCCACTGTGTCGCCACATTTATCTGTCGGCGTAGAAGAAAACAGGAAAAGGCTGTTGTTGCTGAATATTGATACCGGAAAGTTGTATGACATTTAAACATTCCTGTAACTGCGATCAAGAAAGAATTGGCTGGCGCGGGGGGGGGGTAGAAAAGCCAAATAAAGAAAGTAATGTATTTGTTGTCTCTACATAGATGACAGAAAATCTGGATGGCTGAACAATGACTTACAAACTTTTACTTCACCGCATTACTTGAAAGGAAGACGACGATCTGTTTTTAACATGCAGAAAGGATTACTAGCTTTTTTTTTACTCCTCTCAAACATTCTTGAGATTTTTTTTTCTCTTTTTCACCTTAATTGTGTTTATTTGTCTGAACCTTGTGGGAAAATGAAATAAAATAATAATAATAATAATAATAATAATAATAATAAAAAGAAAAGAGCCGAATTTGGTTTCGCCTAACGTCGCTAGGTGGCGCTGTTGCAGCCTATAAAAAGGTAAACATTTTCTGCCTCAATCTCTTTCTCCACTTTTGTGAACCACGTGGTAATTACGTGCTCACAGACGACTGAACTCTCTTGCCACTTTCCGACGGGAAGGGACAACTCAACACCGCCGACTGAGTGCCAGGACAACTCAGCACCAGAAAAACATAACTGTTTTTTTATAACCGAATAAAAAAAATCCACAAATCTTCGATACCTAAGGTTTAAAATTAATTTTTTATAAATGAAAAAGCTTTCTTGAAGCTTTTTTTGTGGGTCATTAGTAACGTCATGAGTTACTTGAGAGAATAAACACGTGTCTCCTGGAATAAGCACAACAAAAATGGCGAACTCAGTATGTGAGTCCACGTGAATAAATGCAAAAAAACAAGCACCAATACATGTACAAACAAATGATAATGTATTAACAAGAAAGATATACAAGTGACAAAGACAACCATGTGTGTAACAAAAGAATGTGAAAACCTTTTTGGTTCAAAGTATGTGAAGCAAGTGAATGTACGTACGTACGTACGTGTGTGTGTGTGTGTGTGTGTGTGTGTGTGTGTGTGTGTGTGTGGCTTGTTCATGCGTTTCCTAATGGGAAACGCGTTTTCCCGCAAGAGACTTACATGCCGACGTGTAAGAGGATAAAATAAGACTGTGAGAAAAATATCGCAGCGTCCCCCACTAGCGGTTTCAGGAAAGTAAGTGAATTTAACCCCACACTTTCATTTCAGCTTTAATTAAAAGCTAAAGGATTAAATTTACTATTTCCAGTAAGCAAAATACACTGATGTACTTCAGAAATTATATTGATTGGAATCGATTTTTTTTCTAAAATAGCTGATTAGCGCCCTTTTTTCGTCGTCTTTCATCACAATGTAATTCTCTGTGTTAGAAACTTCCAAAAATAAAATATACTCTTCTGAAATTTCATTTGAGAAATATTAAATGATTTAAAGTATAATTAATCTGATTTGAAAAAATATTATTTACTTTAAGTTTAAAATAACACTGTAATGTATTTTTAAAACAAAACAGTAGCTGTGTTTTTAACCGACATCGCCATGTTTGACGTAATTGTCGAGATGATGACAGATGGTGCCGTAATGATTGTTGTTCTACGGAGACTTTATCTGTAAAACATAATTTAAGGAAATGACTTGAGCGCCTTTTTCATATAATTTTTAAGTACTCAGTAATCTTAAAAATGTTGGAAAATATTCTCTGTAATCTAATTTTAGGAATGTTGACTCTAAATTTGCTAAAGTCATCGTTCTTATTTTCTAATAATGTTATGTATGGTCGACCATACTTTAAAAAAAATAGGCACATTACATAATATTTTATGTAAAAAAAGAAAAAAATATTTTTAAAAATCTTGGTACAAATTGTCTTTATTAAGCTTTTCACTTTTTCATTAGTAAATATAGTTTTCACTTAATAAGAATAAAGTCTAACCGGATGAAAGTAATACAGAATTTTAAAAGATTTACATATTATAGATAATTATAATTAAAATTTAAAAAAAAATGAAAACAATTCTTATAAAATTCATTATTCTTCGAAAAAATTTTCTTAAGACAATTTTCTGTGTACAATAGTGTGTATGATACAAATATAGTTTTAAAGTATGCTATATTCATGGATAAAAGTACTCATTATCAGAGATAAAGCATGTGTAAATATAAAAGAGAGACGACAGTCTTCAGGCCATCTTCATGGCCTGAAGACTGTCGTCTACACATGCTTTATAAAATTGCGCTAAATCATGAAACAAACTATTGCCTGTCATTTTTCTACATATATACACTGCTGGCCAAATCTTTAAGCCACTGAAAATATAGAAAAATGTACATTTTGCGTTGTTTGATTTAACCACATATTTGAGTAGAGCTTTAAAAAATGAAATGAGGAAAAATTAAAATTAAAAACTTTTTTATCATTTAATAGTGAACATTTGAATACTGCGGAATTAGGTTAAATACTAGCTGGTCAAAGGTTTAAGATATTACTTAAACGAAATCCTTAACAGAGTAGGAAATGCCCAAGAGAACATCTCAGTAGTGAGTTGTACAGCTGCCATTATGAATAACTTCAAAAATTCGCCTTGGCATGCGATATAAGCGTCTGCAGAAGGCTGGGGTTCTATTCCAAGTGCTAAAGATGGCTTCACGAAGATCATGCACTTGTTGGAATTGATGTCTATTTCTATAAATACCCAATAGGGTTCAGTTCGGGGGAACTCACTGGATGATGCAAACCAAAAGGATCACGTTATTCGCCATGAAAATGTCTTTTATCCCGCAGGCATTATGGATTACAGTTTTGTCCTGCTGAAAGATTTAGTCATTTCCACACAAGCGAGGTGCCTTCAGTCAATCATGATGCACTCTCTCCAACATGCCAATGTAACCTTGCAGTGATTTGACACCCCTGTATAACCTGAAGCTCCATTGATCATTGGGAGGAGTTAACACTCCAGATTATGATAGAACCTCCTCCACTGTATCGCGTAGAAAATGTCTTCAGTGAGATGTCCTGCCAGTGACGTTGCAAGCCATCTGAACCATCCAGGTTAAATGTTTTCTCATCAGAGAACAAAACCTTCTTCCACTTTTCTATGTCCCATGTTTGGCGCTCCTTAGGAACGTTTAGCGAATCTGTTTTGTGGTGTGTGGTGTGAAAGGAGGCGTGAACTTTGAAGTCGTTTATGGCTTTTAAAGCCTTTCTCTTAAGGATGTCTACTCAACGCCGACGAAATTTTCTTGCGCCAACCACTTGAAATTTTTGTTCCATAAGAAATTTGAAACAGCAGTTTTACTACGTTCACTTTCACTAGTGATGACACGTTGAGAGATCCCTTGCTTTTGCAGCTCGACAATTCTGCTACGTTGAAACTCTCAGAAGGTCATTGCCATGTTTTTTACATAATGTAACACAGGGGTTATCAGTGGGAGATGATGACTGTGCTTGAACACAAATGACTAAATTTCGTCATGTGTCTACCAATTAACGTTTAAATATGGTTTTAAACTTTTGACCAGCTTGTATTTAGTCAGCAGTATATATATATATATATATATATATATATATATAGATAGATAGACATTAATGTATATTTGGGCAGCAACCTTTCTTTTAAAATCTTTCGTTAAATCTGATGGACAAGGAAAATTTTATTAATTTTTTATTTGGTTTTCCCAGCGTTTTTACATTTTTCCGTTTGTCCATATCGTCCACTGTCCCAAGTGTGTTCGGCCACTTTCCCATTTTCAAGGGTGGGGATAGTTTCTTTTCATGTTTTGACTGTGTAATATAAATTCCAGCCATCCCAAACATGCAAATGCTCGGAATAAACGCTCCTACTAATATTCAAAATCTGCACAAATAATACATTTCACACATATGAGTCATATTTAACGATATATATTTATATATATATATATGTGTGTGTGTGCGTGTGTGTCTGTGTGTGTGTGTGTGTGCGTGACTGTGTGTGTGTGTGCGTGTGTGTTAACAAATAAACATATACCTACGTTTGATTTGGTTGCCCAATTCATCAGGCACGAGATATCACTTATTGTTTTATTGGTATATGTGTATTTATTAACATATATTTATTAACTCTGTCTAATTACATTGATCACTATTATGTCTACACCTCTTGGCTAAATTTGGTAATTATTTATTTGTTTACCAGCGTATGCACGCCAGCACACACGTATACGGTCGCTAATATCTAGTTATCTCATTTACCTAACCCTATACCTACACACACACACACACACACATACATATATATATATATATATATATATATATATATATATATATATGCTATCAAAATCTTTTAGGTGAATTTTTTATCTAATCTCTTCTTAATTCAAAGTCTCTAACATACATTTCTAAAAAAAAATCGTTTTACCACCAGTAGCCTTCTTTTTGTTCTGCACAAATTTGCAATTTCCGATTGCATTGGCTTTCTTTTGGAAATGCATTTTTCCGGAAGTAAAATATTCTTTCGAATTCAGCGTTGTGAAAGATAATTCCAATGTTTTAATGATATCACTGAATCTTCAATCAAAAATCTTGTTTTTAAACCTTTTTGATTAATTCTTAACTATCTTTGCTTCCTGGATCCATTTTCTCCCCATTCCACTTTTCTATTGATTGATATTCAATATAAATACGATAGCCTAGCCTCGAACCGACATCATAACACATTTCTCATTCAGAAGCAGTGTGAAACATATACACAACAATGCGAATTTATTTTACCAATTTACATGAGCCACTCACAAAATTAAGCCTCGTGATCACCACTATTCTAACATTTGACAATGTATTTGTTGTGGATTCCGGGATGAAATCCGGTACCAATAAATAACAAACGCCAAGAATGAAATATAGGAAAATAATTTATTAACGTAATAATACAAACTGGTAATGCAGGTTAGTAGTTCCGGGAATACGGGTTAGTAGCAAAATATCTATACAGTCTTTGGTATTGAAGTATCGCTGTATGACTTCTTACTGAGTCTACGTGCTCGCTCACGGTGACTCTTGCTGGCTACGTTTGTTCGGTCTGTTAACTTACTCTCACTCTTCCGGTTACTTACAACTTTTCACTCCTCCTCCTGTTCTCTCTCTGGTCTTCACGTAGCAGTAGTATATGTATATACTGGGTGAGTGCATTTGTGTAAAAGGGGGAGGACCCCTCAACAGTATTATTCGGACTAATGTTATAATAACCTTTGTTGTTATTATACCAACATTTCAGCCATATTTCTTCGTGTGTCTATCGATCCGGGTAACCTTGAAGGAATTTCAAATTGAACTCTTTATTTAATATATTTATTTAATATACGAAATATTAATTATATCTTGTTCTTTTCAGTTCTACTCTATTATTGCAAGCCCTATTACCCACAGGACAACAGCCTAGTACACTTTGTTTCGTTAATTTGGTGGCATAGTAATTTTTCAATCCCAGGGCAGAGTAATACAGACATAGATTCAATAGATACAAGGCGAGTAATAAATGAATATTACTAAAAAGAGCATGGTGAGATATCACGAGTCATGGACAACGGAGCGAGAATATTCCCCATAGATTAAATAAAAGATTCAATTCGACAGTCCTTGAAGTTTTCCCGGAACGACAATATCTGAAGAAAGCTGAAGGACTGCCGGGATGATGAGATAGTAACAACAAAGCGTTCAGTTGATTGATTGCAGAAAATGTGAAGAGCTGAATAAAATTAAAAATTAATAAAATTCGTATTAGCGTAATATCTGATGAAATGACTTTGTAGCACTTCTATATATTTCCTCTTGCAAAATAATAATTTTTTTTGTTTTGTTTTTGTTTTTTTGTTATTTTTGTCTGTTGCCAAACCTCTGGGTTTGGGAACACGGCTTGTCGACCTATCTGCCTCCAGGTGGAGAGGAACCCAGATGAGGCTATGCCGAAGGGCAGAGTCTCGTCTGGTGAGGTAGGCAGCTACCCGACACCGTGTATAAGGGGTCTACGGGAAATTTTTGCCCGAGCCTACGAGCTCGGAAAACCCCACGTAAAAAACGGCTATGTGCCACACCCCGCTTTGTAGAGAGGTAACGGGTAAATACCGTATCAGCGTAATATCTGATAAAATGACTTTGTAGGTCTTCTATATATTTTCTCTTGCAAAATACTATTTTCACTACTTTTGCTGGCTATATGCTTGTAGGTATTCGCCTGATTTATTGATCATTATCACAATAATCCCAGTATGTTTATATTTTTTTATCTACCGTATATATTCTCGTATCATGCGACCTTTGAAGTCCTAATTTTGATTCTATGGGGTTCTACAGAAGGATGCTAAGGATATCATGAACCGAGCATGTGAGTAACGATGAGGTCTTAGAGAGGTTGCAAACAAGGAGGAGGCTTATACTTAACATCAGAAAGAGGCAGCTGAAGTTTCTAAGGCACATTATGGGGAAGGAGGGCCTGGAGAATCTGATACTCACAGGTCGAATAGAGGGAAAGAGAAACAAGGGAAAACACCGCGTAAGATACCTGGCGGGCTTGAGCAGGTGGATGACAGAACGTGGTCTGGGGGAGGAAGCAGAGGGAAGAAACTTTTTGAGAGCCACAGAGAGAGGTGAAGAGCCATGATCGCCTACGTCCTGAAAGGATATGGCACATAGAAAAGAAAAAAATGATTATACAGTTTGGTCAACGGATTAGCCAGGGCCAGCAGTACATAGGCTTATTTTATATCTCGTTAAAATCAGCTTCAAAATTAGGTCTTCAGATGTCGCATGATACGCGTACATCGATATATTTGCACTATTTACATTGGCCGAACAATATAAATACTGTAAATTTCTCAACCGGTGCGACCGGGCGAACTAATGTGTCCAGAAAATTAACCAGCTGGTCCCCAGGTTAACAGAAGAGTAATTTATGAATTATTTTTTATATTTAAAAATAAATCTTTATTTTAAAAAAGCTAATGACAATACAATGTCTTAAAAATAAATACTTATTCTTTTCCTATTTTCCAATTTCATTATTACTTTTTCGTTATTAAATTTCAAAGTCCGCTCCAAAGTTTTTGCTATTCTAAAAAGGTGCGCCCTGAAGTAAAGAAAAAGGTTGAGATTGGTGTAAATAGTTAGAATAGCTCATCTCCGAAATATAGATAGATGCTACATCGAAATGTGTCTCATTTTTTTTTATCACTCCAACCCCAAGCAAGGCGATAATGCCACTAAGACGCAAGGAGGCTACTGAGGGTGAAAGAGAATAAGGAGACTTTAGAAGAAACCGGAAACCTAATCGTAAACAGGAAACACGGGATAAAACTCCACTCCTGTTAAAAAACGACCGTGGAGGAGAGTGAACCGGGCGGGAAATAAATAGTTATTTTATGAAATTGCTGATTATTATTATTATTATTATTATTATTATTATTCCAATGAAAATACAACACAAATATCTTTTTTCCTCAGTTTAGCTTCCTAACTGTGAACAAAAGGGCAGAACTTTTACTAAATGTCTTCTCTTATGAAATGTGTATAATCAGATTTGAAGTTCTTATTAACAACGTTCCTTAGTTCCACAAACTCTAACCCTCACAACTAAGACCTACATATACTGATACGAACCATCCTTATTCCTTTTGTATTCAGTTAGTAAGAAAGAAATTCCACTCGAACGGCTTCTTCCCACGAACAGATATTTTGTGGAAACGACTCCTAAGAGGACGCTTTCCTAACCACAACAATTTTAGCCTCTTCAAGTCTAGGGTTAACCGTTATTTTTCCCAAATATCTTTAAAAACTGCGCCTCTTACTTCTTGCCCTTTGCACTCATAGAACATCCTCCATCAGTTACCCCCTTGCCTTTGTATAGAGTGAACATTAGAATAAACAAAAGACACACATTAAATAAGAGTCTGAATGTGTTACTATTTTTCTAATTTTGAGAATCTGTCAATATGAATCTATTTAAATTTCATCTCAAATTGAACGAACTCTTAATGGAAGCTATCCTCGAATATCTTCTCCCTTTTAAAAATAATATGTAAATTTTTAAGTCTGGAAAAATTTGTCACCCATATTTTTGTATGGAAATGGAGATATGATGAATTAGGACCAAAATCCTGGTCCCAAGGAAAAAAATTATAATTCCATGAAACCTTAAAGTTATCTGTTTCTTAATATAATTAATATTTGCTCTGTTTTACACTAAGCTCTCTGGATTACATCCTCCTTGGAATTATCCATACGGATTACCAAATAACTTCATTAACTAACTAACTATATATATATATATATATATATATATATATATATATATATATATATACACACACACACACACACACCGGGTTTGATCAAACAGTATCGGGGCTGCTATGGTAACACAGCTAAAGTCCGTAGAGTGAAGCCGTTTGTCACATATTGACCTTAAACTCCTTTGTGCATACACACTAAGTTATAACGTCCTCGCTCACACTTCCGTTGTTTATAACAATGCTTGGACATCTCACCACACGAAAAAGGTTCCACTAGTGACCAACGCTTGTGTAGAAGTTTTTGGCCAAGGACAACATTCCCCAGATCCGTCAAACACCATTTTCCTCATATCTCGCTCCTTGTGACTTTTACTTTTTTCAAAATATTAAATTCCACTTGAAAGATATAAGATTTCAAGTTGTTGAGGAAATCCAAGAGATTGCAACGAAGCAGCAGCTCGCTATTTCAAAAAATGGAATTCCAGAAATGCTTCTATCAATGGAAACGACGTTGTATAATGTTTGGGGCTTCAGAAGGGGACTACTTCGAAGGAGATTAAATGCCGAATTGATATGTGTTGTAGTTTTTTTTATAGCACCAGCCCCGACACTTTCTGATCTGACCAGTTGCCAGAAAAAATCTAAAATAAGATTACAAATTTCAACAAATTACTGTTGGTTTAATTAAATTCAAAATTGTATGCTTGTATCTCCTGAAAATAGATAAATTAGCGATTTTACCACAGTTCGTTACTCCTGAGTAAGACGATACAGTTCATACGTCAGCAAGACCCCTGATCAGGAGATCGTAGGTTTTGAGGAGCGTGGAACCACCTCTTAATTACTGTTGTTCCCAGGCCAACCCTGAACCGAGGTGGTAGCACCTGGTACAGTTATATACAAATAGTGAACACCCCCCCCAAAAAAAAATCAAAACACAAGGAAAATATGAAAATAAATCTTTATAGTAAAAATACCAGTAATAATATTTTATAGTAAAATTACCAATAATATATTTAATAATAAAATGACCAACAATATATTTTATAGTAAAATTGATGATATCAAAAAAATAAAAATAAAAAATTGCTATGATTAAATCTAATTTCTTGCAAGAAGAAACAATTATTCTTTCCTCGTTTGAGTTTGTAAGAAATATTTGTTAAAAAAATACAGCCAAGTAATTATAATTTAATCATGATAATGTCATTCACTTGAATTTAATTATAAAGTTTGAATTTTCATATTTAAATATTGGCTTTATATATTATAATTACATATATTAATTATATATATATATATATATATATATATACATACATATAATAGAATTCCACGCTCCTCAAAACCTACGATCTCCTGATCAGGGGTCTTGCTGACGTATGAACTGTATCGTCTTACTCAGGAGTAACGAACTGTGGTAAAATCGCTAATTTATCTATTTTCAGGAGATACAAGCATACAATTTTGAATTTAATTAAACCAACAGTAATTTGTGGAAATTTGTAATCTTATTTTAGATTTTTTCTGGCAACTGGTCAGATCAGAAAGTGTCGGGGCTGGTGCTATAAAAAAAACTACAACACATATCAATTCGGCATTTAATCTCCTTCGAAGTAGTCCCCTTCTGAAGCCCCAAACATTATACAACGTCGTTTCTATTGATAGAAGCATTTCGAAATTTATTCAACATCGTTTGAAAATGGAATTGAAACATGGCAATTTCTATCACAATAAATACATATTTTTAAAAAATAAATATATATATTATAATTACATATATTAATTATATATATATATACATACATATATTATATATATATTATTATTATTATTATTTTTTAAAATATGTATTTATTGTGATAGAAATTGCCATGTTTCAATTCCATTTTCAAACGATGTTGAATAAATTTCGAAAAATTGATTTACTCTATTTATAAGCCAAATAGTTTCATATAGTTTAAGATGGTGGGGGAATGGGAATTCAAGATTTTTTATTAACTGGGTTTTGGCCTTTTTTATGAATGAAGATACAAGTATATTTTTATGTGGCAAAGTGAAAATTGGTTAAGATTAGGTGGGGGCGGAAATTTCTGTCGGTTGATACAGACTTCCTTTTATGCGAACGTATCATCACAGTCTGTTTTTTTTTGTTTTTTTTTTAATTTGGAGTTACACTACAATATAATTGGCATTTTTATGTATTTTCTTATTTTTTTAAACTATATCGAGATTTTCTTAAAGGGATTTTCAAATATGATTAAGTCATATTATTTATATTTTTATTTATAAACATCTAAAATACTATATTATATTTACTAATAAACTGTATATGGTATTGTAAAATTAAAAGATTAGAATTTAATTACGGATTTATAAACTATTTTATTTGTGATCAAATAAGATATATAATTATAGAAATTATTTTATAATAAATTATTTTTAAGGAAAATATGAGACAATGTCTACAAAAAACTGATACTTCATTTCTTTGATTTAATAAATTTTTATTTTTCAGAAACTTAATAATATATAACTTTTCATATAGGCACAAAGGATGCACACACCTTTTTATATGAAAACAAACAAAACTCGACACTGTGATTTGAAACAGACAAATATTTATTACATTAACATAAAATAATATAACAGAATACAAGTTTTACAAATACGTTTGCAGAAAAATTTCCTATTGAACGCCTTATACGACAAGATAACAAATTTAAAAAATAGTAATATCGCTCATGAAAAAGGTATAAATTTTTTAACCAACTTTCAATAATCGAAAAATCATGAGAAGACACAATACAAATTCCTTTTTAAAACGGTTCCAAATATACAAATATTTTATTATTAACAGGTCTTTTGGGAATGTACATTGCAGTTCCTTTGGAAACGGTTCAAAATACACATTTTTTTAAAAATATGCACCTACTTAATTGAAAGACTGTTGGGACCAAGTAAATGGTTAAGAAATAAGAAAAACCAGGGTTGCAGATATATCATATAGGGAGTACAGCAGAAGAGTATTACACGACTCGTGAGTGCGTGTTGGTTGACCAGCGTTCAATCTACTCGACTATTATATTTAACAGCACCTACCCGCGAGGGATGTATGTGGCACAATGCCGAGTTTGTCGTGAGTTTTGCGAGCCCAAAGGCTCGGCCAAAAATATTCCCTTAGAACCCGCATAAACCGGTTCAGTGTCTGTCTACCTCCCCGGACGAAACTTTACCCTTCGGCAAAGCAAAAGTCCGGGTTCCTCTCTGCTCAAGGCAGAGATTTCGACAGTTGAACAATCTATTCGACTGTTAATATTTTACAGCCCCACCACGAGGGATGTATGTGGCAGACTGCCGAGTTTGCCGGGGGTTTTTCGAGCCCGCAGTCTCGGCCAAATATATTCCCTTTCAACCCGCATAAACGGGTTCAGGGCCTGTTTATCTCCCCGGACCAAACTTTGCACTGCGACAAAGCCTCGTCCGAGTTCCTCTCTGCCGAGGCACAGTGTTCGACAGTTACGAACAGTCTGCTCCACTGTTAATATTTAACAGCCCCCACCCAAAGAGGGGTGTATGTAGCACATGGCCGAATTTACAGTGGGTTCTTCGAGCCCGTAGGCTCGGCCAAAAATATTCCTTTTGAAGCCGTATAAACGGGTTCTGGGCCTGTCTACCTGCCGAGATGAAACTTTGCCCTTCGGCAAAGACTCGTCCGGGTTCCTCTCTGCCGAAGCAGAGAGTTCGGCAGTTACGAACAGTCTGGTCTAGTGTTAATATTTAACAGCCCACCCCACGAGGGATGTATGTGGCACAAGGCCGAGTTTAGCGTGGGTTCTCCGAGCCTGTAGGCTCGGCCAAAAGTATTCCTTTTCAACACGTATAAACGGGTTCAGTGACTCTCTAACTCCCCGGAAATACTTCGCCCTTTGGCAAAGCCTCATCCGGGTTGCTCTCTGCCAGAGCAGAGAGTTCGACAGTTGAACAATCTCGTCGACTGTTAATATATAACACCCCCACACGCCACAAGGGATGTATGTGGCACAAGATTGAGTTTATCGTGGGTTCTCCGAGCCAAAAATATTCCTTTAGAGCCCGTATAAACGGGTTCAAGGTCAAGGCCTGTTTACCTCCCCAGATGAAACTTTGCCCTGCGGCAAGGCCTCGTCTGGGTTCCTGTCAGCCAAAGACAAAGAGTTCGACAGTTGAACAATCTACTCGACTGTCCACGCCCCACGAAGGATGTATGTGACAAAAGGCCGAGTATACCGTGAGTTCTCTAAGCCCGCAGGCTCGGCCAAAAATATTTCCTTAACCGCATAAACGAGTTCAGGGTCTGTCTACGACCCCGGACGAAAGTTTGACTATGGACAAGCCTGATCCTGGTTCATCTCTGCTCGAGGCAGAGAATTCGACAGTATGAACAATCTGTTGGACTGTTAATATTTAACGCCCCCCCCCCGAGGGATGGATGTGGCACAAGGCCGAGTTTGCCGTGGGTATCTGAGCCCGTAAACACGGCCAAAACCTGGCCAAAACTTTGCCATTCGGCAAAGTCTCGTAAGAGTTCCTCTCTGCCGAGTCAGAGAGTTCGACAGTTTGAACAATTTGGTCGACTCTTAATATTTAACAGCCCCCACACGAGGATGTATGTGACGAAGTTTGGGTTCTCCGAGGCTCCATGGGCTCGGTCAAAATTTTCCACTTCGAACCCCGTATAAACAGGTTCTTGCCTATCTACCTCCCCGGACGAAACGTTGCCCTTCGGCAAAGCTTCGTCCGGGTTCCTTCTTGCCGAGGCACAGAGTTCGATAGTTAAGGTAGAGAATTCGACAGCAATCTGTTGACTGTTAAAACGCCCCCGAGGGATTGCCATTCGGCAAAATCTTCGTAAGAGTTCCTCTCTGCCGAGTCAGAGTTCGACAGTTTGAACAATTTGGTCGACTCTTAATATTTAACAGCCCCCACCACGAGGGATGTATGTGACACAAGGCCAAGTTTACCGTGGGTTCTCCGAGGCTCCGTAGGCTCGGTCAAAAATTTTCCCTTTCGAACCCGTATAAACAGGTTCTTGCCCTATCTACCTCCCCGGACGAAACGTTGCCCTTCGGCAAAGCTTCGTCCGGGTTCCTTCTGCCGAGGCACAGAGTTCGATAGTTACGAACAGTCTGATCGACTGTTAATATTTAACAGTCCCCTCACGAGTGGTGTATGTGACACAAGACCGAGTCTACCGTGGGTTCTCAGAGCCCGTAGGCTCGGCCAAAAATATTCTTATGTAGCCGGATAAATGGGTTCCTGGCATATCTACCACTCCGGATGTAACTTTGACCTGCGGCAAAGCCTCGTCCGGGTTCCCTTCTGCCGAGGCAGAGTGTTTGACAGTTACGAACAGTCTGGTCGACTGTTAATATTTAACACCCCCAACCACCCAAAAGAGGGATGTATGTCGCACAACGCCGAGTTTACCGTGAGTTCTCCGAGCCTGTCGGCTCGGCCAAATATATTCCTTTGAAGCCGCATAAACCTCCCCGGACGAAACTTTGCCCTGCGGCAAACCTCGTCTGCGTTCCTCTCTGCCGAGGCAGAGAGTTCGACAGTTAGGAACAGTCTGCTCCACTGTTAATATTTAACAGCTCCCACCACGAGGGATGTATGTGGCACAAGGCCGTGTTTACCGTGGGTTCTCCGAGCCTGTAGGCTCCGCCAAAAATATTCCCTCAAAAGCCGCATAAACGGGTTCAGGGACTGTCTACCTCGCCGGACGAAACTTTGCCATTTGGCAAAGCCAAAGTCCGTGTTCCTCTCTGCCGAGGCAGAGAGTTCGACAATTGAACAATCTGGTCGAATGTTAATATGTAACAGCCCCCACCCCACGAGGGGTGTATGTGGCATAAGGCTGAGTTTACCGTGGGTACTCCGAGCCCGTAGGCTCGGCCAAAAATATCCCCTTTGAACCCGTATAATCGGGTTCAGGTTCTACCTTCCTCCCCGGACGGAACCTTGCCCTGAGGCAAAGCTTCTTCCAGGTTCCTCTGCGCCGCGACAGAGAGTTCGACACTTACGAACAGTCTGGTCGACTGTTCCCCCATTTGGTCAAATGTTCCCCCAAGTCCCTCTCTCCTACTAACAAATAAGAAGACTGTTTTTTTTTTTGACCGTGAAAAGAAACATCCACAAAAATCAACTTGCACGCACCTTTACAATATAAAGGTGTGTGCAAGTTGATTTTTTGTAAAAAAAAAAAAAAAATCTTGATTGTAAAAATGGAAATTGTCATTTTAAATTTTACCACAATTATTAGAAGTTTTTTTGCTATATTAATTCTAACTCTGACCACTGACAAATGACGGGTGCGTAACTTCAAAAATACAACTGTTTTTAACGAACTGAAGAAAGAGCCATATACTCAGACGCACTTCTTTAGCATTTGCTGTAATAATTACTGCATTTAAACATAGAACTCTTTAATTTTCGAGGTAATTTTTTTATAATTATTTTAAAATGGACAAATATAAATTACTGCGCCAGTGCATCATGTTAAAGTAACAATAGGCAGAATCGAATGATTGATTTTCTTTCAGATACACAATTTAACTTCGACATTAGCAATTCAAAAACAAACATTTTTTCCAGTTACTACAACTTTAAATTCTTAAGTTATTGCAAAAATTCCTTCCTCTGTGCTAGCTAGGTACCTCCAATAATTCACTGAAAAGAAGAGCATAGCATGATGAAAAAATGTTCTCGTCAAAATGTTTATTGTTAAAGAGGAAATACCAAAGTAGTTTTGATTATTTTATTATTTTTTTTATCCTTTTTTTAGCACGTTCGAAATTTTAGTTAAAATCTCGTTTTTCTTACGTCAGCGGAAGCAGCATAGATTAAGTGCCTTTTTGCAGTAAAAAAAAAACATTGATTTGGAAATTTTAGCAAAAAATTAAATGTCGGATTTTATTGAAACTTTTATGACTTATTCACAAATAAATGCAGTTATTTCAGAAACTTTTGTTTTAGAAAATCTTGGTAGATATTTTTTTCATCTACCCCCCACACATCTTACTAAAATTTCCAGAAATTAAATTTTGTCCCTTTTCATGGTTATATTATTTAAAAGTAGGACTCTTTGGAGAATGCAAATCAGTATTTTTTTTTTCAAATATTTACTCATTTATCGAAAATAAGTAAATTTACAACCAAAAAATATTTTAAAATCAATAAAACATTAGATTACGGAGAATATTTTCTTACATTTTTAAGATCGCTGAGTACTTAAAAATTATATATTAAAGGCGCTCACGTTAATTCAATTACTTTTTTAACGCCTAAAGCCCTCACAGAATAACATTAGATAAATATTAAGATGTCAAACCCGCGAACGCTACTAAACAGCTACTGTCTGGTTAAAAATGCATTTCTGCGATATTCTAAACTTAAAGTAAATAATAGTTGTTTCAAATCAGATTAATTATACTTTAAATCAGCTATTTCTCAAATAAAGTTTGAGAAAAGTAGTCTTATTTTTAAAGGTTTTTTAAGAACGAAAATTACTTTGCAATGAAAAATGGCTATAAAAGGGCACTATCAGCTATTTTAGCAAAAAACTCACAAAAAACCTTCCAGTCAATTTAAATTAGTTTTAAATTAGTTTTTTGAAATACAGCGAAGTATTTTGCCGATTGAAAATATTAAATTTAATCTATTAACTCGAAATTAAAACTAAAATAAAATCTTTAAGAAAGATGTTTCATTTTTAAAAATTAATTTATAAAGACAACTACAATCATAGGACCCAAATCATTTTAAGAAATTTTATCGATAGCAGATCGTATCGACGTCAGTGCAGAAATTGTCTAATGTAAATTTCTGCAAGCATTATTTTTGCCGATAGCACCTTTAATAGCTTCACAAAAATACGTCATCGCTACTCAATGAGACAAACTCGTGGATGAGCTAATGCCCTTGAATGGAAATTTTTGCTGTAAAACAGGAACAAATAATGCCATATTTGTTGGGGAAGTCAACAGTTAATATTTATTTGGAACACCATTTAAATTAGATGTGTGTCCCCTAACGAATGTCGACTCTTTTTTTATCATTTCAAAATCAATCAATGCAACACATACATGGATAAACAGAATAACAATAACGCTAATTTTATTTGTATGGTTTCAACAAAATGATTGAGATACAAAAAGAAAAAAAAAACAAAACAAGTTGATGTAATTTAAAGTGGGTTGATAGAAAAATGTGCGAAATGAACGTTCCTTTCAAATGTCTGAGTTTAAATAAGTTCTGTATATAAGTGTGTGAAAAGAAAGAGGAGATTTATACACACAGTGACAGAGAGTGGGGGCGTCCGATGGGTGTGGTTTTAGTTTTGGTCGGTGAAAAGTGGATAGACGATTAAAGTCAGTGTCATTGAAATTGCCGGTAGATGGAAACGGTCTGACTGAAAGCGAACTGTTTACATTGTTTTACAAGGTTCAAGGTTAGAATTCAGCATAGGATTTTCAAATAGAATTTTTTGATTGGTCTATTATTTTTCTTCTCCGTCATGTGGTATGTTCTATACTACATCAGCAAAAACAAAAAACATAAGCTTCAATGAAACTGATTTTGTAATTTTTAAAATCCAAGGTGCAAACATTGTTTTCTTGTGCAAGTATATGTGAATATGTGTGTGTGTGTTTGTGTGTGTATGTAGTTTTAAAGCAGGCACGTGCCATCAGTAATTACTCGGGGTAGGCAGCTTGTGACCGTTATGTAGCAAATCTACAAAAAAAATATATATTTTGCATCTTGTGCATAATAATTAAAGTAATCTTCATAATTTTGTTGGATTAGGTGCATACTGTGCCACAGAAGAAAAATGTATCTGCTGCTCTATTTTATTCAGGGTAGGTACTGCCCACCTTGTCTACCCAGACGGCTTTGAAGTAACTTTCAAAGTTTATCCAAAACACCAGTCCCTGTTCCCTTAACATGGAAAATTAATTGGGCAGATTATATTACAGCTTTTTTTTAAAATACATTTCTCCTCTATAGAGCAGCAAAACAGATTTCTTTAAAGCCTGGCCGTAACATTTTATTTTCAACATAAGCTGCATTAGATTGTTGCGGATGTGTGATGTGTGTTGGAGAGGAATAGAAGGTTTGAATTATCAGAAGGCTTAAAATTGTGTGTGTTCAATAATCTTCCATCCACAACAATTAATACAAGATAGAAAATAAAGATTCATAAACATATTGTTTCAAAACGTAACAATTAAATTTATTAGTGTTTGGTGTACAAGCATAAGAGCTGAAGGTGTGATAGAGTTATGTCTCTTAGATTTGGAAATATTTGTATTTGAGCTCATAAAGTGAAAGTAATTATTGAACTGTAGTTTAGAAGAATAAAGTTCCTTTAGCATGTTTGGAATTGTGAGTTGTAAAGTTGCTAAAAGTTCAGAAGAGATTTCAGAGTTCGTACTTGCGTGAATGTTGATAATGGTCTTTAACGTCTGACCACAAAGGTTAAGACGGGAGTTCTTGAAGATTACATCTTGGTAGCAAGGAATGAGACGCGAGATAGAGTTTACACGTGTTTTGTTTTTATAATTTTGTTGTACCACGTGACAGGCTCAGATGGAAAACGCGGGAAAACAGATTTGTCGCGTGGGGGTTATTTGATTGGTCAGAACTGATCAATCAGCGAGCTAGTTTGAAGTGGATTAACCAATGAATGCTTGTCTATGTACTGTGTTTATGTAATGTGGTGGTAATTATCATAGAGGAGGAAGAGTGCATTTTCCAATGGGTATTCCACAAGATCTTAAAAGTATTGTCTCTTCAGCTACAAGAAAAATACATTAGAAAGTAATTACATGTTTGACCTAAATTTATTTATTTTGGATGACCTTAAAACATTTTCAATTAATATAAAATACTTCAGTAAACTATATCAGATTTGACCATGCAAGTCAATGTTTTCACGACAAAATCAATGTTGGTCGAATTGTTATAAGATACTTGTATTTATATGATAAATATGTCATGTGAATTCCAACTTATATCTGTTTTTATTAGAAATATTTACGATAACTTAACTGATGGTGTGAAATTTTATTATGCAACTTGAAGGTTGTTCATCATATTGTAAACAAATACCGTATATATACTTGCGTATCATGCATCTTTTGAAGACTTAATTTTGAATCTAATTTTAAGGGGATCGGATCATACACGAGATATAACATCAGCGTATATACTGCTGGTCCTGGCTACGTTGTTGACCAAACTATATATCCATTTACTACTGTAGTTAAAAAGTACAGCTGTATTAAAAAAATAATAATGATTTTAATAATAAAACTAATGTTTTACTCTATCCAATAATAATGCATGTAATATTCACATTTTAGTATCGTATTAAAATACAAACATAACGACTATGCATCTCTCTTCCATTGTTTACATTTTTAAGCTGTTTAGCGGTTTTTCGTTTGGTTGCTTAATGGCTGTATGACGCAACGAGTATATCGTTACTAACGATATTTTTATCATTCTCTTTTACTTTGTTGCAGGCGTATGCAGATCATGTTTTAGGTCAGAAAAAAACATGCCTCCTGGTATATTTATCCCACAACTATGGCGGACTCAGAATGCAAATCTGGGTAACAACACGAAAAGTAACAACAAAACTATATATATATGACAATGTACTATAATTATTTTCTTTTTTAAAAATATTCCATCGCGACACAGAGATTTCTATGTTTCAACATTGAAATTAAAGTTGTAAATTTAATTATAAAAATTAAGCTTAAAATCCAGAGTTTCATTCCATTGTCAAACGACGTTAGGAATAACTTTCTAAGAAATTTACTTAATTTATAAGCGCAATCTTAATATTTTGAGTTGTTATAGTTAAGGAAAATTCAATCTATTTTGTTTAGGAGTAGTTGGGTTTTAATTTCCCTAGACAACTTGTGTATCAAATACAACTACTTACAAAGTCAGGTTAAGTTTAGGTGGGGTGGGGACGCCTACTCACAAACATAGACATCCGTTATTCAGCATGTCATCTGGGTTTTCAATGAAAGTTTAATTTTAATAATTAAATATATAAATTTAGTTTCAGTTTTGAAGCATAGAAATTTCTGTGTCATGATGGAGTCATATTTTTAAAAAAAGAAAATAATTATAATATTATACTCTTCTGTTTGTATCAAACACTGTTTTTTTTATAATAAAAATAAATCTTACTATTTTCTTATTATTTTAATATATGTATATGACAATGTATGTATTAACAAAACAAAGGTAAATATAGACAAAAGGAAATTGTTGCATGTTACAAAACAATGAGCATGAAAGAAGAAAACATTTAAACTAGTGAATTGTTTGTGTGTTTGTAGTTTGGTGTAGGAGAAAGTCCTAGAGAAAATCAAGTGAAAGGTGCATGTGTTCGTTACCCATTGAGGAAAGCGTTTTCTTCATTTAACCTACATCCTAATGTTCCTGAGTGAAATAGGAAAAAGAGAATGACAGAGAATGTTACTACCTATTTATTGGCTGAAGGAGCGCCCTCTAGCAGCGTTTTTTTAGAAAAGTAAGTGGGATAACTCCACAACTTTTTAGGTCAAAGATGGGATAAAGAGATAGAGGAAAAGTGGTTACTCTACTGTAATTTGGCTTCTTGACAAATGAACTCACATGATACACAAGATACATGATAAAATCATGTTTTATAAGTGAAAATTTGGTGGTCACACAATACATGAGATTCCTCATTTCACATATACATATATATATATATATATATATAAGATAGTTATTGATATTTATTTTTAATTTCAAATATCTTAAGATTGCCATGTGTCATCAGAAAGATGTAAAGTTATTGACTTATGGCAACATAACAATGGAAATTGTGAAAAAGTTGAACAGAGATCACACAACAATCAAAAACGAAAACATTGACAAGAATAAAACAAATAAGATGAGGATAATAGTCCGAATAATGAAAATAATGTAAATAATACTGTGAATGTTACAAAAAGGAGATTTGAGAAGAATTAAAACTAGGGTAAATAAAAGCAAGAAAAGTGTATTGCTCAGCATGAAAATATTTGTAAAAGCTGATATTTTCAAAGTAAACAGAAATTAAAATACAGAAAAGATTAAGAACATTGGCTAAAGACATAAAAGCAACAAAATTACCTGCTTTTAAATAAATGTCACAATGATAAACATTTAAGTTCTATAAAGAGATAAAGTTCTATAAAGAGATACATGAAAAATGATTTCTCAACAATCATATTTTAAACTGTATTAAAAATAAATAATTTCATTTGCCCATGTTTGTTTTGCACTGTGATTTTCATTGTTTTGTTTATGTGTTTTTGTTCATGAAACGTTAAATTATGTTTCAAAGTAATTTATTTTTCAAGAGAATTGTCCATAAAATATTTCCTTAAAACTTTCTATACTGACATTGATTATACAAAACTAAAATTAATGTGCTGGGTAATTAAACTGAAGAAAAATATTTGGGGATATTTTAATAAATTAAATCTAATAATTTACAAATAAGGAAATTTCTTGACATTTTGAAATGGAAATTCTTAAAATGATTGTTAAGATTTCTGCTATTGATTTTACAAACAGTAAATAGCTTTTTAAAACATCAATATTTCCAATTCAATATATTATAGACTAATAGTTTTACAGAGAAATATTACCAAACTTTAGAAAATGTAAAGCTAATTGACCGTTTATATACAACATACCCTTCTCTATAAAATGATTATAATTATGAAAATAATCATTACAGTGATTAACAATCAAAATATACATACATTTTGTTAAACAATGTGGAAGAGGGGATTAATTAAAGATAAGGAATTAATCTTGATTATGATAATGAACTTATATCTGGCAACAAGGCTTAGAGATTAAAGGTTGAGGAGTGTGGAATCACCTCTTAATTGTTATTGTTCCCTTGGCCACCCTAATCCGGAGTATTAGCACCTGTTAGGGTCCTAGCTACAGGCAAATAGTGAAGCCTCAAACAAAAACACAACACTATGAATGTATAAAAATACATTTTTATAGTAAAAATACCAGCAATAAATTTTTATATAAAAAATTACCAACAATACATATTAATAGTAAAATGACCAAGAATACATTTTATCTGTATTTAAAGGCATACAAACGCATTCAAAATATATTTAGATGAAGCCATAAAATTGTTCAAAATATTTAGATTTCGGCATTAAATAAGCCATAGAGGTTGATATGCCGCTAAATAAAATCAACCAAACAACCAACATGAAAGAACTCTTTCATGACATTAATCAGTGCACAGATTGAGAATCCTTTATCTGAAACTCTTGGGACTGGAAATGCTTCAGTTTTCAGATTTCTTCATATTTTAGAATACAGGCTATTTAATTTCTATACAACATCTACAAAATGGGACAGCTTTGGAATGGAACCCAAAAATAAACGCAATATGCCTTTACATTTCATAACACAGCTGAAGGTAGTTTTATATAAAATTTAATAAATTTTGTATACATACAGATACAGGTAATGACACTAGTCATGTAAAGCTCACACGGATTTTTGAGAGCTGAGATTAAGATTTTTGAATTGTACTTTCTGTATGTGTACAAAAAACATGATAACTACTTACAAAGATATATATAAACACAGGACTTTTTGACATTTTGAATAATATATAACAAGAACTAAGAAGGCAGTAGATAATGATTAACATTGCATTTTGAAGATCAAAGTTAACTGGGAAACAAAAAGCTGGAAGAGAGTTCCACAAGGAAGAAGTGCAATAGAAGAATCTATTAGCATAGAACTTACGGTTACATCTAGCCAAGCCATTTCATTTGTAAAATGGTGAGACCTTGCCACCAATCTAGTACTGTACTTAAATTCATAAAATCTAGGTACTATAGAGGAAAGTAATATTTATTTTGCAAATACAAAAATATGGCACAAGGGTAAAAGGTGTAAAGGGGAAGGCTCATCTTCAATCTGTCTTATCTTAAACTTAGTTAGTCACAACTACTGAGCAAAACATGCCACAGTATTCCTTACATAAAAACAACACATTCTTACTTACCATTCTTATAACAGCCACCATAATGCCTCAAAGTCTCTATGAAGTCCTGACTAGTTCCCATATGTACAATTTGTCTGGTGGGGGGGAGGGAGAAATAACAATTTTTAAAAAATGAAATGAAACCCCAATGAATATTTACAATGAGGAAAGTTTATCAAAACAATTACCATAAAAATATTTATGGAAAATTCACAGGGAAGCTGTTATGATGATGGGAAATTGACTGAAGCCGAGATGCTAGGTCAAGACCAATAACATAGTAGGAGCACTAGATCAGATGTGGCAGGAATATTCAATGCAAGTCAGATAAAATAGTTTTATGGAGTAAAGATCTTATTACTCTTGTATACATAATTATAATTTTATGCTGTAATTGTACCCTCCCTTGTGAATTAATTAAATTCAAGAGTAAAAAAATTACTATTTACATTACTGTTGTCCCTCCTCATTTTATTGCCATATTCACAATTTTTCAGCCATTGTACGTTGTTGGAATTTCGAACCAAACCCTTTATTTAATTCACCGGGGGTTGGGGGTATACACTTCTAGTTCCACGTGCCATGCCTTTTCTGACTATATCAGTTTTCAATTAATTCCCTTTAGTAATTCACTCTCCAAGTTTTTTGGGTTTTTTTTGTTCACCTCTGCTATTGAACTAACAACTCTTTGGGTTGTTACTTTTGGATTAATTCCACCAACGCTTTTATCCACTGGGTCAACGTATATCACTTGAAGAAGGCTGGAGCGTACAACGGCCAAAACGTCAAGAAGATGACATTTAAAGATGAGGACAACAGTCCGAATAATGCAAATAGTTACAATACAGAAATATAGACCCCACCCCACAAAAAAATTATATTTATGAAAGCTGTAAAATTTTTAAACTTTCATTTGAACTCTATCAATCAATGATTGACAATTATTTTATGACCGAAGCGACTAATTTTCTTTTGTTGCGATCATTACTAAAGGGGAACAACTCGTACCAAGTTTTTCAGATCTAAGGGGAATAATATATATTCGTGAAATTCTAAGGAGGATTATCAGGAATCTTTTTGCGGACTTTTTATTATCTTTTCCTGGTGTTATGTTCTTAACATTGGTTATACGCGTAGTGTAACTCCTTATCGGTGTGAAAAGTGAAATTGATATGACGAGTTCAAATTCCATGTTAGTGCGTTGTATTCATAATGATCTTGGGAAAAGCATGAATCTGCCTTTTTATCCCTCCAGCTAAGGGTTTAAAAGCAGAGTAGACTGGGAACTCTAGCCTTCAGTGACAAACTAAGAGATGGAAAACTGAATTCCAAACAAAAACACAACAGGAAACCACTCCAACTGCCATATCTTCTCAGTAAAGATGAAGACGACATGGCAATTCACAGATGATAAAGAAAGGAATCCGTGAGAAGTTATGATCGCCTATGTTTTGAAGAGGCATAGCATTAAAAGAAAATATTTTTGTTCTTCCTTGTTGCAACTAGTCTTCAGAAGTAATTTAGTACCATTTTTCTGTTGGTTCAGTACAAACGGAATGTGCATACCTCATATTAGTAACATTAAAGTGATAAGTGCAAATAAGAAGTACGTATGGCAAAGTTTAACCTTTGTACCTGCAAAAAATGATGTGTCAAAAGGACTGTTTTTCTCTTGGCACTGATATTAATGTATCATCCCTTGACTTCCTCAGCAATGTTTATTATTTAAAAAATCTATATTTAGGATTTTAATAATAAAAATTATCCTCTTGGATTGTTTTATATCTCAGATTAATTCTTGTTTTAATTTTCCAAATTTTTTATAATTATGATCTAGGTAAAATAATGCCTAATCAATAAAAAATCAAGGCCTGAAACTTCATTTCCAACTCATTTTTTTTTTTAAATTTTAAATCATTTCCAATTTTTCTAAAGATTTGCATGAAGCATTCCTAGAAAATCTGCAGATAGATTTTACCTATTGTCAGCCAAGTGATGACTGATGAAAGCATCTTAAATGAAGAATGTATACAAAGCACCTTGACCAAAGCAGTTGGTAAAGCTGCCAAATTGTGTTCTTTGGAATGGTTTGCAAAATATCAGCTAATTACTAATCAATTTAAATACCTAAAATGTCCATGTGAACTAAGCAGAAATGATAACAGAGTGAACAAATACATATGGAATTGTTGTCCATACCAATAGAGAACATTTATAGGAGCCAGTTCTTTTTATTCAGATTTCCTCAAGTTGGATCTCATACAAGTGATCGTCTTTATTTACTCCTAAAGCAAAAATATTCTTTAGTCGGATGCAGTTGTTGAATCAGGAATTTAAAAGGGTAAGATCAGTGTTGTTACTGTAGCACTGGTTGGCAGTAAAGAACAGTTATCCCACAATCAGATTAAAATTGGTGGCAACTGAAATTGGAAGGAAGAAATATAACAGGACAAGGGTGCATTAAGGACAGTGGATATTTGTTGGGGTTGAAAGAGACTGTGGAAATGTGTTTTGTTCAACCAATTGCAGATGAGACATCATCAACACTGCTTCCTGCAATTGAAGAATAAATTTTGTGAGGAACAAATATAATTCCAGCTGGTTGGCCTCCATACAATGGTATTGAGGAAGTTAACAAGTTGAGGTTTTGTGTTGTTGGTTTTTTTTCAGTGAAGGTGCATGCTCAATATATAAACAAAGAAGATAAAAGAAGCATACATGAAAACTAGTGTTTCTGCTACAGATTATTATTTCTTTTATGTTGACTGCATTGAAACAAAGTTAAATGTCTCTTTAATATGTCTGTTTTCCTTTTTGATTCAGAAATTATTTATTGGAAGTAAGGATATGAATGAGTAAAGTTAGTCAAGCTCAAATCAGCCTTGTGTTGAGTTGGGAAAATAGAACGTCTGCTTCAAGAATAGAACTGCTAAAACATATCCAAATGGTATTATTGGAAAATGGAAAGAGTTCCATTGTCAGTGAATCAATGAAACTAACATTCCCCAGTGGGAACATAATTACCACATGGTTCACATCTTGAAGCAAAGTGGAGAAAAAGAAAGATTCTGTCCTTTGCAGAAGTGGGGCCATAAAATCACATGTGACCAGAAACCCTTTCCAGTTTCTTTATAACTTGCATCATGGGAAAATTAATTAATTATTTTTTTATTATTTTATTTATTGGTTTTATTTCATTTTCCCACAGTATCCCCCACCCCCAAAAAATCTGATAGAAATTATATATATTCTGTAATTATACACAATGAAAACTTTGTCCACCCAATGAATGGGGAGACACACACTCAAAATATTGATTGTTTTTGGTCCTGCTTAAAATCTAAAATTAAAAGAATGTTTGATCAAAAGGAAGCAATATTCTTAACCTATTTCAGTGAATTTATGTGTTGAGAGCAAAGGAAAGAAATTTATGTGTTGAGAGCAAAGCAAAGAAATTTATGTGTTGAGAGCAAAGCAAAGAAATTTATGTGTTGAGAGCAAAGCAAAGAAATTTATGTGTTGAGAGCAAAGCAAAGAATTGGCCATGAAATGCATTTTTGCAAAGTGTTTAATTACAGTTATTTATTGTTATGTGTTTATTTAAATATTCTTGAATAAAAACAAAAGGAAAACTTATTTTAGATGATGCACTTCATCCTCTGAGCAGCATTTCTCAACAGGAGTTCCTCGGAACACTAAGGTTTCACAAAAGGTCCCCAAGTGTTCCACAAGAACAGGTGAGATAAGCTAATGCACTTTTGACTTTTTATTTAATTTCATATATGTAATATTACTAAATACACACAATATATTCTTGGTTATTGTAATATAGACATCATCCTATCTAACCTATTATGTTATTAAAAAATATAAGAATCATTGGGAATATGTTTAGTGATGTCTGTATGGCACCAGTGTGAAACCACCTTCACTAGTCAGTGCCCACTCAGCAAACAGGACCTGTACTTAAAGTTACTTATTTCTTTATTTTTACAGAAATACCTAATCACCTAATGTGTTTATTTTTTACGTCTGAGTTTAGAATTTCTTTGTGTGATTGAAAACTCCCTGATGAAGTATTAAAAACAAACAGTATGAATTTTATTTAGCATTACCGAAAAATTTGACAAAGAAGTATTAATTTTTCTTTAAACCAGTTATTCAAAAATATCTACTATGATATTTATCATGTGAACTATGATGAAAATAAAATGAGAAAGATATGGTGTATAATTTTGTTTTTTTGCAGGGGGTCCTTGAGACATGAAATTTATTTTAAGGGTTACGCAAGGGTAAAAAGGTTGAGAAATGCTGCTCTGGAGGCAAAAGCAAGGATTTTATTTTGTAGCAAGTATTTACATACAAGAGCAAAAATGTTATTGGTTTTTCAAAACTTTAGATTTAAGAATGCTCTTAAATATTCATTTTCTTGTTCATAGACATTTCTATAAATTTATGAATTAAAAAATTATTTTTATATTTATTGCTTTGTAAATTGGTAAATGATAAACATTGTATTAGTTGGTTTGCATTTTTAAAATGTTGTAAATATAATATTATTCTTGTAAATAAACTAAATAAATGAATAATAAATAATGTTCAATATTTTTGTTGTCAACTCTCAAGAACAAAGAAAATGTATAAATTCACTTTCATATGCTTAGGTTTTATTAAAATTCTAAACATCACTATTTGAAACAATAAATATTGTCAAAAGAGTGAAGGTAGTATAAAATGATAGCAGTGTCAAGGGAAAAGGTTTTCACACACTTTTGGTGGGGTGGGCACAGAGATTAAACTTTGCTGAAATTCCAGTCTTCCTTATTCTCATATTAACCCTACCAGCCTTAGAATTTCATACTTAATTCTGTGACTCTATGGAACCGCGAAGTTTGAGTTAAGAAGAAAACAAAAAAATGTAAAGTGATTTCCCAAATCCACTAGACACAATATACAACCCTAAAATATTAAAAACAACAAAGATGAAGATAACAGTCTGAAAAATAAACAGGATAAGGAAATAATCAATTTAATGATATAATTATTTATAATTTATTATAAAGCATGGACTTTTTGCTTGTATTCATCTTATAGCCAATAAATCTGCTGGACACTAAGGGTTGAAAATTAGTCTATCAGGGAAGCTTGACTCAATGAAGACCATTGTAAGTATCTATATAAATATTTATCTATTCCTAAAAAATACCAGTGGCAGGACTAGTGGTTAAGCAGTTAGTAGGCAGAGAAAATGAAAGTAGCAAGCAGAGTTGAAACTCTGAGAGAGTGGTTCCCCAAATTTTTTTTCTCTGGGCCTCATTTTTAGAATGAAAATTTGCTCATGTCTCAAAATTTTATGTGATAAAAAGTATATTAAAAAATAACAAATGACAACTAATAGTGCATTAAATATAATATATAACACAAATAACTTATATGATTAAATTATACAAATTTAATGAAAGACATGAGCTTGTTTTTGACATGAAATCTCCTTTACATTAAGCCTAATTTGAGATAAACAAACTCTCATCAGCAGCTCTATAGCAAAGAAGGTCCAGAGAGAGAGAGAGAGAGAGAGAGAGTTAAAGGGAGATAACCATGAATTCAAAGTCAAAACATTATCATAGATAACTCTCTTCAATTTGCAGAGCCTAGTTACTATATTCTTAATAATTGATATAATGCAAAAATATCACGATAATAAAATTGGTCAATAATTATTTACAACTATTTATACTGGGACTCATGCATGCAAATTACAAGTAATCTATAATAATATTTTAAATTTTGATATCATATTTATTTTTGGCATATAATTTTTTTTAAACTGCTTCTAAATCTTTGTCTTTCATTCATTCCGCCTCACCTGTTATCCTCTTCCTCTGCACCTATGATGCATGCTGCACTGTTTGGGAACCACTGCTCTAAGATAATCTGTATTCACTTCACACTAATGACTTAGAAAAAGCATGGATAGGAATAAATGATGCAACTGATCGCTACAAGATTCTCCAAATGGGAAGAATGTCAGTTCTCTGCAAGCCTGTAAAAACGACTTAGGCCAGTTCATCACCCAGAATGATGCCATGTTCTGTGAGGATGGAATCATGGACCTGTCTCAGAGATGGCAAAAAATAATGCATCAAAATGATACACGTCATAGAATAAATCATTATCTTTGAAATTCACTAAAACAACGTTACAAACGTATGTACTAACTAAATATTTTTAGCACTCAGTAAAGAATACAGAAGTAAAGTGTTAGTATTGGTATTTTCTTTTTTTGTAAGAATTAATTCACTAATTCTACTATAGTTAATTATTTGCATAAAGCATTAATTTATACTGATTATTAGAACATCCAACATTATGAATAATTATAAAAATCACTCTAAAATTAAAATTTGATAAAATCACTAAATTCTCCACTCGTAAGCAGATTCATCAGAAAAACATATTTTATAACTTGACCAATTGCAAACAAAATATTTACTTTTCTTAAATATATTATTAGAAGTCTGCTTGGCCATTCTTTAGTTAGCATGACTATTACATCCTGTCAATACCTCATAAATAATGGACTGTTCCATTTTGATTGCATGGAAAAGTGGAAAGACAAAAAAGATATATCAGAGACCTACTTGGTTTCAAAGAAAGAAAGAAAGAAAGTGCTGTGGAGTGATTTCACAGTGGAGGCTTGTATTTGTACTAAGTCGGTCCTAAAATAGGTTTGACGTACAAAACGTTAGGAACTTGATATAATAGGTATAATGCAGAGTAATCTATTTGTGGTCACTGATACTTTAGTATTTGAATAACCGTCATCCGACATCGACTCACTGAGCGACTCCCACGTTACTCTTACTACCCTTACTTATTATAGGTGGGAGAATCTATTAACTATAGAATAGGTGTGTTCCACTATAACAGAAAGAAAGAAAGAAAGAAAGAAAGAAAGAAAAGAAAGAAAGAAAGAAGTGTTTAATGTTTCCTGTAAATGCCTAATAAATAATGGACTATTCAATTTTGATTTAGTGGAAAGACGAAAAAGACATATCAGAGACCTACTTGGTTTTAGTGAAAAAAGTGAAAGAAAGAAGATAGAAAAGTTTAATGTCTGTTTCAGTGAAATGGAAAAAGTTGTTGGTTTCAAATCTTTTCAATTTGTACCTCCTTACTTCTTAAAATAACAACCAACATTCATATCTATGATTGTTATTGCAATATTTTGTTAAAGTTGTTAAGCTCAAATATTTAACAATGCAATAGGAGAAATTTTATGGATATTTTATTGTCATAGAACTCACCAGGAGCTTAGTCAATCATTAAATTAAGAATTAAAATTCATCAAAAAAATCAAATAGGAAAAACATGAAATTTTCATGGGTTTTTCTAGTCAATAATGAATTTCATTAGAAAAAAAAGAATACTGAACTGTAATATCAGTCCTTCTATATGGCAGTCAATTCTGGACAGTCTCCTCACAGATGGAGAAGAGACTTGAAGCAACAGAAACATGGTTCTACAGAAGGATGATGAGAATAGCATAAACCAAACATGAGAGCAATGACAAAGTTTTAGACAAAATGGAAACAAGAGGGACATTTATACTTAACATCAGAAAGAGACAGTTGTAATTTCTAGGGCAAATAATGAGGAAAGAATGCTTGGAAATTTTGATACTCATAGGGCAGATTGAAAGCAGGAGGAACAGAGGAAAACAATGCATAACCTACCTTGCAAGCTTGAGTAAATGGATGGCAGAACAGGGTTTAAGAGAGATAACAAAAAGACGAAATTTATCAAGAGCAACAAAGAGCAGGAAATTATTAGAAATTATATATATATATATATATATATATATATATATATATATATATATATATATATATATATATATATAAGATACACATCAAAGGCCATTCACTACTGTTTATTCATACGAATTGGATTGGATACGTTGTATTTTTAGTTATTCACCGACAAGGTAAGTAACTTTTATTTCCTTTTCAGTCACATTTTATTCTCTCCCCTTCATGGAAAATTGCATTTTTTATAATCTCTCTCTCTCTCTCTCTCTCTCTCTCTCTCTCTCTCTCTCTCTCTCTCCACACATGTTTGAAGCACACTAAGGCTCTTCTATCAAGGACGAAATTTTAAACTGCTGCATTAAAAAAATTATAATTCACAAAATCTTGTTCATTCTTTACTTTTCAATAAATTTATGGAAGTTTAAACAAGGTTGCATAAAAATTCAAACTTCCACAAATTAAGCTTAGGTTAGATTGATTTTTTTTTCTTTTTATCAACCCTTTGTGGGTCATTTAAAGCCAAAACACATTTTGGGGATTGTAAGAATAATTTTTTTTTTTTTTGCGAGTGAATTTTGCATTAAAAATTTTTGTGGAGTTAACAATGATTTTTTCACATACGAGTCCTACTATTTAACCCATAAATGGAGGAGATGAGTTCATGCCCTTCCCAAGGCTATTTGCAGGTAAGTGAATGTAAAGAATTCAACTGGAATTCAAACTAGGATCTCCAATTTCTTATTCCAAACCACGACCTATTACATCACTTGCACATACACATAAGCTTAGGTATGCTGGTTATTTATTAAATCTGTATTATCAAAGAACTATGGATGCTAATCACTTTCACTCCCCCCTCATGACACTAACCCATTTGTAACAGAGCCAAGGTAAAATATGATAATATTTAAAAGAATGAATTAAAGTCCTTATTTTTTATTTGAGGAAAATTTGTTGCAGGATAGCTTGTATATTTTGGGTAAATATTTAGTCACCATTATGTTGCAGGAATCAACACTCTGAAGAGTAAATATTTACAGGCTCCTGGAAAATTTATCCTACAAAAATTATTGGTGGACTCAATGTGAGTCCAAGTAAAAATAATATGTAACACAAAACAATATAAAACAAATGACAACCAATTTGTATTGACAAAAGGAATTACAATTAGAATAAAGAAAGAAAACATTTAAAGACTAGTTTCATAAAAAATATTTAAACTAGAGAATGTGTTTTTGTGTGTGTGAAAATTGATAAGCCTATATGATAGACACATGTGTGAAAGAATACAAAGTAATGAGAAAAAAGTAAAACCATGAAATTGAATGCACCCCCAGTGGGGGACAATTTTTTCCCACATGCAAATACATCTTATAACCAGAGTTGTAAAAGAGAAAAACGAATAGGGAGAAAAATGTATGCATTTTTATAGGCTTAGGGAACACCCCCAGAGACGGGTTTTTTTTTAGAAAAGTCAAGTGGGATAATGCACAAATTAAACAACAGAAAAACACCATGTTAAATTGAATTTTGTTATTTTCATGAAAAAAATTAAATTACGTTCATTTAGCTACACTGAGAAATCTAAGTCATTTGACCCTATTGCAATAACTGCCATATTTATTTTCAAAACAGAGGAGCAAATTATTTTTAAAAATTGAAACCTTTTAATTATAACAAACTATGAACATGAAACCATTTACTTCCCCTGCTTACATCCATACAACAACATTAAATCACTACATATCAAATATGCAAAATTAATGACCTATGGTATATAAAGAAGTAAAGACCAAATTTACTGTTTATAGTGCCATTCATTGTTGACTCCATTTGATTACAGTTGACTATTATCATAGTTCTTTTTTGTGTTTTGAGAGTTCATACAGAGTTGTCGTGTTCCTTCTGGTTGACAGAAATTAATTCATTGCATTCATCCTTTCTTCTTCTTACTCTTCTGGAGTTGTATGTCAGGTCAAACTCACAGCCGATGAATCACCAACCCTTGTGTCTCAAACTGCTACCTTGAATCATGATCCTCTCCACTGTGGCATCTCTCATCTCGTACATGGTTTTCTTCTTTTTATTGGGGCTGACACATCCATGTTTCCTGTTTGATTTTTGGTAGGATGTGTTGTCATTAGTTGATTTTTTTTATGACTTTCACTGACCCACATAAACTAAGTCTGGGTTCATGTCCATTACCAAAAAAAGGAACAATATAAGGAAGGAAAAGAAAGGAAATATATAGAAAAGAGGAAGAGAGAGTTTTCTTTGTCACTCACTCAGTAAAGAGGAAAGTGTATATTTTCATATGGTGTTATTACTACCTAATCCTACTACAGATACATTCATGCAATTAAAAATACAGATCACTAACAGTTCCTAGTAACTTACAAAACAATAATATTTTTAATTATTTTTAATACTTTTCAGTTAGAGCAACTTGTGAGTACCTCAACTAAGTCAGCATGCAGCAATAAACAAATTAAGGCTATTTGGTTTATTCAAACTCTTGTTCTCATCTTATATAGGTGTTATTATAGACATGACATTTCAATCAAATACTTTCTAATCCTGAGTATGTTGATAAAATACATCTGGTAGCAAGGCCTCTGACCAAGAGGTTTTGAGGAGCACAAAGTCAGCTCTTAATTGCTGTTGCTCCGAGGTTCGCACTGACCCATGGTGGTAGCATCTTAGGGTCCCAACTATGAGGAAATCATGAAGCCCCTCTCCAAACAAAAACAAAACACTATGAAAGTATAAAATACATTTTATAGTAAAATCACCAACAATACATTTTAAAGCAAAATGACCATTAATATATTTTATAGTAGAATTAGTGACAATTCATTTTACAGCAAAATGACCAACAAAACATTTTATCTGTAGTTGAAGGCAAACAATTGCATTCAAAATATATGTAGTTGAAGCCATAAAATTCTTCAAAATATTTAGATTTCAACATTAAATAACTCATAAAGTTTGATATACTGCAAAACAAAATCAACCAACATGAAAGAACTTTCATGATATTAATCCATATAATATCTTAAAATTTCTTAATCAAACTATATTGCAAAATATAACTTCAACAAAACTACATCATAAAACACACAATAACACACTTCCTCTAATAATTATCTCCACACAAACATATATATGCACAAAAGCTGAGTATCATCTACCATGTATTCATGTAGTTGTAAAAGCAGAATAACATGTATCATAATTTTATCATTTCAAAGCTTCCTAGAAAATTGTTATAGTGGAACACACCTATTCTATAGTTAATAGACTCTCCCACCTATAATAAGTAGGAGTAGTAAGAGTAACGAGGGTAGTTGCTCAGAGAGTTGGTCAGTCAGTTGATGTCGGACGACCGTTAGTCAGATACTAAAAGTATCAGCGACCACCACTAGATTTCTCTGCGTCATTACCTATTATATCAAGTTCCTAACGTTTTGTACGTCAAACCTATTTTAGGACTGACTTAGTGAAATACCAACCTCCACTGTGAAACTACTCTACAACAAAAATTAAATTTCGGCATTAAATGACCCATAAGGTGTTGATATGCCATTAAACAAGCAAATCAATCAATCTTTTTAGCCATCTTCTGGAATCCATTATTTGGGCTGTAATATCGTACATGATGATTATATTTATTTTTGTTCTTGTGATACCAATTTTTGTTTGTTCCTGCTAAATCAGAGTAAACTGTTTCACTACATTGATTGAAAAACATTAGATGACAGCAATATTTGACTAACCAATGTTTGTATTTACTATATCACCACACAAAAGGATATTAGTGGTGTATATTGCTTGACATGTATTTGTGATTAAATATAGAGAAAGGCATAAACAACACTCAAAGTTCATCACATTTGGATTAAAAAAGGATGGATAGTCTTTTTGTTGCAATAACAATACTTAGACATAAAGATGGGCACAAAAATAGACCTTGCAGAAGTTTCTCTTGTGAACTGTGAGGAAACATTTTAGAAAATTATCCTTTGAGAAGATTTCTCTGCTTCTCCTCACTAGAATTTACCATAAAAGATGATCTTGCAGATCAATTTATAATTACATCTATTTTAAATGTCACTAGACATTGTCCCTCCAGAAAGTATCTGATTTCTCCTGCCATACACTATCTTTAAAATTGTCAGATCATATCAAAAATTAAGTATTACTGCAATATCTGGACTGGAGCTACACAATACTCACATTCTAGCCTTGACAGAGATCTGTTTGATTACCACCTCTGTCTAAAATCACATGCAAAATGATCTTTGAATAACTTGCTCATCTTCCTTTTGACTGTGGAGCAACAATATTATTTTTTCTTTCTTTTGCAAAACACACAGCATGTAAGTTCTTCAGTAACATCAACTGAAGATGGTGTTGAACTGTCAATAACTCCAACAATAAAGTTCATTTCTTTTGTAGGAGATACTGCTTCTGACTCAACCAAAAGCAATGGCAAGCAACATTTTCACATATAAATGACAAGTAGGGATGAAAGGAAACAAAATAAATTTCAACATGGAGATATTTTCATGTAGTTTTATATAACTAATAAATGATTAACAAAAGAGAGAAAATATACTAGTGTGTAGACAACTGAAAAAGAAAATCATTAAAACTTGGCTATTAGGAATTGCATGTGTCTGTGTGTGTGTGAAAAGTTCAGCCACTGAGGGGAAAGATATTATCCCCAGCAGAGGACAAGGAGCATATCAACATTGCTACATTTTGGGACAAAAGAAAGAATAAAGAGAGAAGAAGGAATAGGTTTGTCCTTTTGCAGTACATATACAGCACCACCTAATGGGAATCTTGGCAAACCAAGTGGAGGTATTTGCCACACTTTCCTTACTTTTCTGTAAACATATTTGCTAATACATTTATTAATTGCCGTTTGTGTCTCAAATTTTTACCTGGACTCACATAATCCTGCAAAATGTTGCTTGCTGGACAAATTATACCAGGAGTCATAAAACAATATTCCTTTCTGTTCCACAACAGTTCAAAAGTGGGTGATGAATTATTTTCAACCTCTTTACCCATAGACAAAGTATTACAAGCTTATTGCTACTCTTTCTGTGGCAAATGTTTAAACAAGCTATATTCTCTAGTTCCATCAGTTCAAACCTTTACAGCTAGGATCTGTCATGCCATGTACACAGAGTCAAATCATCCCAATTCCCTTCATATTCCACTGGTAAGGAAGAAGTTCCACTCAAATACCTTCTTTCTTAAAATTTCTACTTTGTAGAACAGATACCTGAGAAAATGTTTCCCCAATCACAGTGTTAACTTCTTCAAGTAAGTACCACCAAAAATTCACTAAAAAAAAGTGAATACAGTATGAAAAAAATGCCTCAAACATAATAAAAACAAAATTCTATCAGAAAAATTTTTGTACTGTTATTAAGACTTCAAAGCATTTTTTGATGTAAAAATTATATTTTTTATCCTTTTTAGAACCTTGGAAATTTTGGTTAAAATCTTGTTTTTCTGGTATCAATGCAGGACCTTAAATTTTTCTGGGAAATTTGAGCATCTTTTTGTGGTGAAAAAAAACACTGATTTAGAAATTCTTACAAAAATCAGATAATTGTTGGATTTTAATGAAACTTTTAGGACTTATTCAGAAATGAATGAAATTATGTTTTAAATAATTCCTTTCTGGAAAATCTTTATAAAAATAATGATTTTTTTTACATTTGTTACCTGCCAATCATTTAATTTTATGAAATCTCAAGAAATTCTTTTTTGTACTGCTTAAGCCTTAATGTTTAACATGAAATTTTGCAGATATTGATTTCATTTTTTTACATTTTAATTAGAATAATTTATTAACTTTTAAATTCTGTATTAATTTGTAGTGGTCAAGAGATATTGTTATTAAATTAAAACTGTATTTACTAATCATAAATAAAAAAAAGATCACTACAATTCAACAACCCCCTGTATTTTGAAAAGAATATAAAATTGTTTTTATACGTTGATTTTTGTAAATATGGATGTCCATACACAACATTATCAGAAAATCAGAAAAGTCCCTAAAGTAAATTTTAAATTTATTAGTAATTTTCTAACATTTCCTCAACAAGCATCTTCATACCTAAAATTCAATAAAATATTAGAATGCTTAAAATTTTTAAGATTACTGAGTAGTTAAAAAAATATAAAAAAGGCATTCACATTGTAATCATGTAATTTTTTCAATTATGTTCTCCTTACTTAAATTCTCCAAACATCACGCTGTCAAAAAATCATTCCGTCTTAAAAATGATGCTTTTCAGTGATATTTTAAACTAAAAGTAATGTTTCAATTCAGTTTAATTGAACTAATCAGCTAAATTTTCTCAAATAACGTCTCAGAAAAGTATATTTTATTTTCAAAAGATTTTTTAATAAAGAGAATTATGTTTGTTTAAAGATCTGTCAATATGGATAAATTTATAGATTTTAAGGAGAAAAAAATTCCAATCAGTTTAAATTCTGTTTGAAATACACCAAAGTATTTTGCTTATTGGAAACATTAAATTTAATCTATTAGCTTGACATTAAAACTATAAATTAAAGCTTCAAGAAAGAATGTTTTTTCATTTTTTTTTAAACGCATTTTTAAACTTAGAACTTAAGTATCAAATTTTTGGAAAGGTAAATCTTTTTTATCTATTTTTAGCCTAATTATTATTTAGCCATATTCCTAAACTATGCTTTTTTCATGCCCATAAAGCAATCACATTCAGAAACGCTCTTGAGTGGCTCTTGGGCCTTGTATTGGGCGAACATTTAGTAAAAAAGGAAAAGAATTTTTTTCTTTTCTTTTTTTTTTCGCATAAGAAGACAAACTGACCTTTACAGTACTGCAAGATAGGCATGAGTGAAATGAAATATTTATTTTCTACTAAGAATTTATTTATTTTCTGCCAATAAAGTCTGATTGATAAGTTTATAAGTTCTTCATCTATGATAGAAATAATTTTTTAAAGCAGTAATTTAAAAAAAATACTTTACAACTTCGACGGAATTCGAACTTATACAAGTGAAACCTTCATTCTTTCAGTATTCATTGTTGTTTCGTATTTATTAAAATATCATTTTAATGTAAATTTTCCAAAACTTGATTTAATTATAAGAAATTTGTTTTTATTCTTAAATAGAATTTAATTATAGAAAATTTTCATAAACGTTGGCTTAAATTGTGATAATTTTAGTCTTCTTACGAAATACGAATCGAAATATAAAGTCATGCTCTTTTTAAGTATCTTGCTACAAATTTAAGTCGGACGTGGATTGCAAAACATAGGGCAAGTTTTGTTTATTTATTTTATGTTATTTTTAATTGTTTTAATGTCGATAAGAATGCACTTTTTTAGAAGAAAATTGACTTGTATTGAAGCTGAAATTATAACGTTTACTTTTGTTTGCCTTATTTATGGTGTGAGTTCACGCTTTTTAAGCACGTGTATTTTGGGGCAGTTTTTAACCCTTAATTCTTAGCCAAACGTTTTTTTATGCACAAAAATAGTTGATTTGTATATTTTTATAGTTGTTTTTGAATCGTTGATTTTATAATTTGGACTTAGTTTATTTTATTTTATTTATTTTTTATAAATAAGGGTTTTAAAAATAGTTGAAATAAATTATTGCATTTGGGATGTTTGACTTTTCAAATTGGCTGTAGGTCCAACTTTTTTATTTTTATTTTATTTTGAAATTAAGAATTGGTTTCAGATTTTTGTATTATATTTTTTACTTATGAAAAAAATAGTTGAAGCCTATTGTACTGCATATCGGGTGGTTTTTTTTTTTTTTATCATGGTAATAAATCGGTGTTTAAACACCGATTTATCACCATATATTCCTCTATTTTCTTTTTTAAATTTTACTGTTTAAATTAAACAGTAAAGTTTATAAAAGAAAATAGAATAACAGTTTAATGCAGAAATCGTTTGAAGTTCTAAACTTTTTTCTTTTTTACAAAATAAATTTATATTGTCACATTTTTCCCTGCCTAATAACATTCAATAACTGATGTTGCGTCATAGGCATGATTTAATTTTTCTTTCATTTACATAAAGTGCTAGCATAGTCATTTTCTGTATAATTTATTTTAGACTACAACAGTATTTTTGTAGTTCAATAATATCGGTATAGTATACATAAATGTTTTGTACATGCTTTCCTATGGAGAACTTTTATAAAAATTTAGCGTATCAAAGGTGATCACAAAAAAAACTGTTTCGAAGCAAGGAATACCCAACTCGGTTGTTTTTTTTGTTGTTTTTTTTTTGTACATATGTTTGTTTTATTTGTATTGAATGAATTCTAATTATTAATGCTTAACTGAAATATTGTAATTTTACTTTTTAAATACTTTCTTTGTATGTTGATTGCTTTTTTTTTTTTTTTTTTTCTCTCTTTCCTCAGATGGTAGAACTAACATATACACTTCCTTTTATTGAGGAGGATGATAATCTTTTTGAACGTTTCTTCTACCTTCTTCCTGGAGGTCCTACTAAGACCCCACTGACAGTGACACCAAAAGATGAAATAACCCCTAATTCTACACAGGATAACACTGGTGATTTCACAAATCTTTTTTCTGTTACTATGAAAACTTAAAGACAATGTTTTAAAATTTTTCATTCTTTCGAGTCGCTCATAATTCTGTACCATCACTCTTTCGTTATTAAGCTTTTAATTTATTTTAGTATTAATTTTAAGCTTAAATTTAATATTTCCAATTAGCAAAATACTTTGTATTTCAAAGTGATTTTAAATTGATTGAAAATTTTTTTTTTTTTTTTAAAAAGGCTACTCGTTCAATCATCACAACATAATTCTCTTTAAAGTCTTTAAAAAACAAAATAAGCTTTTCTGAAACTTTATTTGAGGAAGATTACCTGATTTAAAGTTCTTGAAACAAATATTACTTTTTAGTTTTTTTAGTTTGAAATATCACAAAGTATTTAACCCGGGGGCGAGTGTTTTAACAAGCACACCTTTATTTAGCTAGCCAGTAATCTTTAAAAATTTAAATATTCTTTCTAAGCAATCTATTGTATTTTAGATAGTTTAGCTTTATAGCGTAGCTTACAAAAACAGTTGAGGAATTGCTAGAAAATTACCAAGAAATTTTAACTTGACTATAGTTACCAACCACTCTTATTTTCTGATAATATTGTGCTTGTACATCCATATTTACAAAAATCAACATCTTTATGCACACATAAAATAAATTTAAATTTTTTTAAATCTTGCGGGTTGAAGTGTAGTAAGCTATTCCATTTATACTTACTAGTCTTAATTTAGTAACAATATCACTTGACCACTACAAATTAATACAAAACTTTAAAAGATTTAAGTTTGTAAATTATTCCATTTTTTTTTTTTTTTTTTTTTAAATGAAAACAATTCTTGTAAATTTATTAATCACAAAAAATCACTGTATTAAGGCAATAGTGTCCATAATAATATTCATTAAGCAATTAATAGTTTTTCTGATTAAATAATGTCTTAAGTTTTATTGCATTTTTTATTTTACAATTCAAAGCATGTTCTGTAACTGGGAATCCTGCTTAACCAAAATATTTCATTATTTAAATTCTCCAAGGATTTGGCCTTATAACTAATATAAACATTAAGTGCTACAAAAGAATTTCATTGAATAAAGGAAGTGGTGGGGGTAACAGATGAAAAAAAAAATGTATGTATGTATGTGTATATATATATATATATATATATATATATTTCTTTTTTTCACTGCAAAAAGATGTACAAATTTATGGTCTTGTGTTAATATAAAAAAATTGCTTAACCAAAATTTCCAAGGTTCTGTCTAAAAAGAACTTCTTTTTTTTTTTTTTCTTTTTTTTTTAAATTTTACACCAAAAAAATTCTTTGAACTTTTCTCAATAAAAAATTTTGATAACACTTTAAGTTTGGGGCATTTTATTATGTACGTCCACGTTTTTAGCAAATTTTTGGAGGTACCTAAAATTATTAAACTGTTAAGCTAAATGCTTGTGCGAGTATGTATTTAGAACAGTATTTCTCAACCTTCTTTACTTCAAGACATCTATGATTTGTGCCACAGTAGTCCTTGTCTGCTTTTTCTTCTTCAGCTCCTCTCCTTGGACCATTGTCAATGAGTATTCATTGCAACTGATTGTGCAAGCTATGCTATATCTGCAATCTTACCATAACCATTTGAATAGTATTGATAAAAGGATAAATTGTTTATCTTGGTCCTTCAAAATAAAGTACTTCAAGCCAGCTTACCCTAATGTGTGTAATTATGAGGAAATGGGTATCATTCTTGCCACATGTCACTGATCTCCTGTTTTGCCTCATCAATGTATATTATTACAGTTTTAGTGTAATTAACTTTGACAGTCACAATATTAATGCAATAAAACCAGGTTTGATACTTACTTTTCCTTTGAACGGTTATTGAAATTGAGTGGCATGTCATTTGATGCAAGTAGATTCCCATTTGTACTTTAATGAAGCAGAAAGTGACATTTCATTATCAATCTGTCAACATATCTGTAAATTTCCTTTCATTGAAAAAAAAAAAAAATTTCCTGAAATGTTTACATATATAATGAAAGATTTTTTTTTTTCTTTCTTTCAGAGGAAGATGATGCTATTAGCCGTGAATTAAGACTTCAAAAAAAAATTAATTCCCTGCAAGGTAATTCTTGAAATTCTTTAATATGTCAATAAATATACTTTTTTAACAAGTATTCACTATAGCATATACATAATGCATAACTTAGCATCAATAATTTCATCAATGTCTAAATTATATGCACATAAAAGCTACTTAATTATATTTCATTTTAAACAAATGTGTAAAATATTTTGAAAATATTTTCATTCTGTTCTTGTAAGCAGAATATCAATATCTTGCCTTTCCTGTGAATTCCTTCACACAGCTTTTGAGAATAAGGTGAGGTGTCAATAAAAATGTTCTGTCAAAACTATAAATTGTAAAAAAAAAAATTTTGTGGAGAAAATTTTGTTTATAAAACTTATCCATTGTAGAGAACAGGATAATGTTGCTTATACTTTAAAAAACACCATTTTACTGTAAAAATCATATAAAGGTTCATTAGTAAATGCACTACATTGATTTTTTTTTAAAAGGAAAAAATACCCCAAATTAGTCCAATATTATTCATTTATAAATGATTTTTTTGTTTAGTGCCCATCTGTTTTTCACTGAAAAAATGTTAAATAGTTTGATAACCTCCCAGTTGACCCATGTATACATTTGGAGTTTCTCTTAAAGAACATAAAATGTATTATTTTTTATTTATGATTAGTAACATGGTTTGTACATGCAAATGTTTTGTTTTGAGGTAGTGGATCACTTGATCTTCTATACTTGAACAGACTCCTGAACATCCGTTAAATTTGGTGTGGCGTTATTAGTGGTAAGTGGAAAAGTGTGAAGCAATAAATTGATATAGTATCCCCCCCCCCCCATTACAAACACTTGTAGTCTTCATTTTATTTTAAGTATTTTTTTTCCTTTTTTATGAAATTCAAATGAGATCTACTTCAGTTTTAGGTTTTAAAACTTTAGCAGTCTGGTGACTTTTTTTTTTTTTTTTTTCAAGCAAAACGTTAGTCCTGCCATTGCAAGTTGAATATCTTGGTTGTGTAGCCATATCCTATGGCAACACCTAAAACAATCTAGACTAAAATTGAAAGCCAGAAATGTTAAAAACTGCTTAACTTTTGGAAATGACCATTACAGGTAATTTATTGACTGAAATGTAAACCATTTTTAAAGTAAAGAAAAAAAATGTGCCGAAAGTGCATTTTAGACAATTTTTTTTTTCTTGCAATTAAAACTTCAAAGATATTTAAATTATTGCAGTTTTTTTAATACATGCCTGGAGGTATATATTCAGCTTTATCAAGATGATGGTTTAGTCTGGCACAAGGCCAGAAGTATGAAGCACCCTTTGAGATTTAAACTTACTTAGCCATATCTTAGTCAATGCTAATTAGTATAAAGTGCTTTGTTAATAGCAGTGACATAATCAGGGGTGAGGTGGCTGGACTAACCAAAAAGACTTGAACATAATAGTTTGGGATGAATTTTTGTTGGGTTTTATAAATATAATGTAGGAATACTGGATAGTTTGAAACGTTTAAGATCGGGAGAGGGCTAATTTTTTTTTTTTTTTTTTTTTTTTTTAATGTGAGCATGAAAAATTAACCCATTTTATATAAAATATCCAAGAGTCATAATGCAACAATTTCTTGAAATACTGTTAGCTTGAATTTTTCTATTAAATTATTTTTGCTTCTAAGTTGTTTTCGTGTCAAGAGTTGCGTCCCTTAGAATTTTCTACTACATAAAAATCACTCAATTATTTTGAGATTGTTCATTTTTATGGACAGTGGAAGTGAATTGCTTTGTACATATTGTCTATTTCTAGGTTTTTTCTTTTTGTGCATTTTTCTATATTGTAACGTCATTTGTTACTATGAAATATACAGATGCAATGTAATTAGACTATATTAATTTTTTTTTTTTTTTTCCCCCAATTCCTTTTCAGCCCAGAGAGGTTCTCTAAATAAAAATGCAATTCGAGAAAGACGCCGTATGAAAAAGCAAGAAAAGAAATTGCAAGCCAAGAAAAAGGCATTGACAGGAAAGAAGGAAAACCCTTCCAAAGACTCCAAGGTTAAAGGAAAAAAAAACTCCAAGAAGCAACCGGTGGAACCATCGGACCAACTGCTGTTTGGGGGTCTCACAACAGAGAGTCAGATGAAGAAGAGGAGAAAGACCATAACAGGTTTGCATGGCAAGAATTACAAGCAGCTGTTAGTGAAATTAGAGAAGAAAGAGGAAGAAATCAAGAAACTAGAGACTGTTGACAAGCAGGCAGCCAATGAAGTATTGCAGGAAAAGAAATGGAAAGCAGCCTTGGACAGGGCTTCAGGACAGAAGGTCAAAGATAATCTTGACTTGTTGAAAAAGGCTTTGAAACGTAAGGAAAAGTTGAAAGAAAAACGAAAGAAAGCATGGGAAGAACGAAAAGAAAATCTAGAAGAAAAATTAAAACGCAAACAAGCACGAAAGAGAGCGTAATATCCAAACAAGGAAAGATTCAAAGAAACAGACTAAACTGAAAAAGGCTTTGAAAAAAGGACGGATAATTCCTACCAAGTCTTAATGTTTAGAATTTTCTTGTCCCTTTTTTTTTTTTTTTTTTTAAAAAAAATATATTTTTTAATGTTAAAAAATGTTGTTTATTGAATTTGGTATAACTTATTTATGCTGTTTATTCTCTCCCAACCCCCCACTATATTTTTAGTTTGGGTTGAAGGGGAAAAACTTGTTACTCTTAATTCTCTTCATTCCAGATTCAATGTGCCTTATTTTATGAACCTGGGTATTTTTTATGAATTTTAGCAAGATTTGTGAGGAAATGCTTCTCTAAACTGTCCCCATTTTTTTTTTTTTTTTTTTTTTTTAAGAACTTAATTTTGTTTATTCACAATGTATCTAGTTCTTTTCACTTAAAGATAATCTGTACAAACATATGAATGAATTATTTTTAAAAAGTATTTTTAAATGGCTAAGATTATTGATCTTTTCACAAACATAAATTTTTGAGAACCAAAATTTGAACACATATTTGCTAAAATTATTATCCAGGGAAATTCACAACAAAACCAGCATTTTTACTTAGTTTCATCTAATTTTGTGATTTATCTGACTATTGTAATGATTGAATTGTAAATAAGATTATCTGCACTATTTGAATTTATAAACTACATATCTTGCATTATTAAATTTTCAAAGAGAAAATCAAATCAGCATTTATATTTTAACAGATGAAAAACTGTAAATTTTCTTTTAATCAATTGTACTACTTTTAATCATTATTTAAAAATGGATAGCAAAATAATTGTCTGAAAATATTTATGAATTATGGGAAGTTTGGATTTCTTTCACAAACTAATCTACAAAAAATAAATGCATCTTCACACCGTCTGTTCATTTCTATATAATATCTTAATTCCAACAAAATTTAGTATTGTCCTATTTCATAGTTACTCCCCCTCTCATATGTACCTAATTTAATGATTTAAAAAAAAAATGGTTGTGCTTTTTCTGTTCTCTTGCTTAAGGAAGGCAGAAATAAATCTATTTTAGTATTTACATGTTTTATACAGCAAAAGAGATAACTGGAAAAGCTTAAAATTCTGCTCTTTGCTTTGGTTAATGCAAGAAATGAATGTTTGGATGATGGTTACATAACAAAAACAATATTGTGTAAATTAAGTGGTCAAGGGAAAAAGAATTTTTTTTTTTTTTTTTTTTTTTGTAATTGGGAGTTATTTGAATTCTTAGGGCCACTAACATGAGAACAAGTTGGTTCTGATTACCTCATTAAATATAAATGGAGAATAATTATACTGTAAAATAATGATTGAGTTAATTTTGAAGACTTCATTGACAATAATTATTATATCACATTTATTGTAAAACTTGTTCTAGTCTAGGTTGTGTTTTACAGATTCTTTCAGATGAGAACTTGTGGTCTTAAGTTGTTTAAATTAAGTCAATCTCTGGTTCTCAGATATCAACCTCAATTGTACTCCTACTTCATTGATAAGTGGCCTTGGAATAAATTTGTATCATTCTCTAGGGGAATTTGGCTTTGGTTGAAATGTTTTAGCCACAAGTTGCAAGGATCAGTCTTTTTTTAAAAAAAAAAAAAAAAAATTTAAGAGATTAGCATGAACAACTGATTTGTAGCATCTTTCAACATTTATTTCCTCTTTTCAAAATCATATTCATTACTCAACCAATTAACAATAGTAATTTACTAAGGGAATCTTATGTGGCACAAGGCCAAAAGTATAGAGCACCTAGTGAGAATTGAACTTACTACTTGGTAGTAATTGATATGTCAAGACAAGCTTGCTGTCCATTAAATCCTATTGAAGTGCTCACAACCAATTAACTATTTATAGTACAAAAATTTTAAGTGCTTCAGGTCATTGTCATGTAAGTCTCATCCATTTTTCACTGACCAGCCACAACCTCTTGGCATCCTCTGGGTTAATTACATTTGATGGTAATGGACTCTCCTGACAATTCCTGAAAAAAAAAAATATTGCTTTTTCAGTTAGGATGTGCATTAAGTGTAGAGAAGTAATTTTGAAATGTCTGTGGTGCACAAGTGAAAAGATTTACTCTACTAAATTTGATTACACTCACTCTCATCATAGAGAGGTTAATAATAAAACTTGCCTAAATATAATCCATAATTACCTGAAGAATTTTCCTGAAACTTCTTCTATATCTTTGTTGACACTGCAATAAATAGGTGTCTGGGCTCCCTGGACTGGGTTCTTCATCATTATCCACTGGAGAGGGCCAAGGAAGAAACTGGAGATGTATGACTTGTTGATGCTCAAATGTGAAGTAATATTTGTGCGAACCAAGCCTGGGTAGACGGCATTTGCTGTTACACCAGTACCTATCAATGGGAGTGGAAAAGATAAAATAAAGACAGCTGCCAGAGTATGTATTGTTCAGAAAGCACCTTGGGCAGGTTGATTTTGAAACCATGGTATTGCACTCAATTTGAAAGTTGGGGTTTGATATCTTACTTATTATAAAACGCAGATTGTGTGTGTGTAACGTTTATATATTGGATTGAATTTCCTACATTTTTTTAGCCGATTTCAACAAAACTTCACAGGACTACATAAAATTACCTTGTGGTGGTTCTAACGGCGCCAAAAATGGGAAAAACACATTGCTTTTTTAAACAAAATCAATTTGAAAACACGATTAAGACACATCGTGAGAATGAAAGGGGGACAACTCACCCACGAAAATGTAAACAAAAGAGCATAGCATGATGAAAAAAAAAGCCGAACTTGACGAAAAAATTTTATCATCTAATGTTCATATATTATTAAAGAGGAAAGATCAAAGTATTTTGGGGTTTTTTTTTTTTTTTAATCGTTCTTAGCACGTCTGAAATTTTTGTTAAAAATATTGTTCTTTTTGGTCAAAAAAAAAGGACAGATAATCATTTTCAATCATTTTTTTCGATTTGATAAAATAGGGAAAGATAATTCCACGTACTTTAGGGCCGTTTTATCAATTCCCTTTGCAATTTGTTACAAGGCAGATCAATAAGGCATTGGTTCTATTTGAAATTAATTCAATATTTAAAAGAAAGTATTAAGAAATAATTTAAAAATGCCAACGTAAGAAATCTGATAGACAAAAAACAACAATATTTCGAAGATGATAATTATTAAGGAAAGAACACAGTACTTGTAATAAATTAATAAACCCAAATAAAGTTAACATTTTTTTGTATTAGAAACAACGAGTGGAAAATATATTCTAATTATGAATCACCACAAGCAAAATATGCAATTTTTTTTACTGTATTCAATAAGTAAACATCATAAATTGTAAAAGATTACAGAGAAAGGCTATCTACATTTTTCAACAAAACTTTTTTTGGCAGGTAGTGTTTCTTATTGTCTTGCACATTTTTTTTCTTTATTTTTACATTCAGAATGCTTTAAAAATTCCATTTACAAGACAATTGTTTATAATAAAATTCTATTCACCAATCGATAGACTCATAACGATTGTAAACAATGTTTTTGTTTGAATTTGGGTTTGACCAATTTGTAAAAAAAAAAAAAAAAATAATTAAGACATGCGTGTCCGTCAACCTTAAACAATAATCTTTGTCAATTTTATTTTTTGGTCTTTATGATCGTCCATACTTGATCTATCTCTTACTGTTACATCCCCGGGCAACGCCGGGCTCTACTGCTAGTAGTAAATAATGACACAATATTTTTTTTGAGGAAATGTGTTTAAAGATTGAGTTTAGGTTCAAAATCATAACATTGCAATTTTATTCCAGTGATTAGTGAAAGCCTGACAGCACAGCCTCATAAAATGTATAATTTACTGAAGCTTTACAAATTATATAGGGACAATATGCATGGCACAAGCACATTATTACTAAATTATTGTGCCACCAAATAAGGCCTTCATTTACTTTAAAGGAAAAATCTAGATACATTATGATGCAATATGTCTTACAGTGTGGCAGTTTTACTGTGATTTTCTATAAACAATGCAAATTTAAAACATTGTCTTATTTATTCTCAGCCATATTATGGTGTTATATACACTTTTATCTATTTTTTGCTTTTATTTATTATGTGGCCTTTTTTGTAATATTTTACTTTTTTTTTACTTATCGAATACAGTAAAAAAAAAAAAAAAATAGAATAAATTTTACTTGTGGTTATTCATAATTTAGAATTCTGGTTTGAATATATTTTTCATTCAATGTATCTAATACACAAAATATTAACTTTAGATTTATTCTTGGAATAGTAAAATTTGAAGTCAAATTGTAAGCAAAAACCTGCAGAAATTAGGTGTTTCTGTACATTTTTTTTCAGATTATCTAATTAAACTAAATGCTCAAAAATTGGTAAAAGCTATGAATCTCATTTTGGTGGCAGTATTTATCACATCACCCCTCACCACAATTTTGATTTTCTAAAGAAAGTGAAAAATCAATCTGCCCTACTGGCCAGTTTCCCCACAAACTATTGGTAAATGTTTTCATGCAAACAAAACTACATGGCTTGTTAGTCACATGACCTACATTTTTGTAAAGCCTATTCTCCAAAATTGTTCTGTTTAAAAGATTCACTAAACAATAGGTCTTTAGGCAAACAACTTCATCTCGAGGAAGATTTTTATATATATATATATATATATATAAAAATTACTTCCTCTACTGAAGTTAAAAATTATAATTTTCCATTTTTGCTTACCAAGTATAGTGGATGACACAAGGCCATACCTAGTTATACTAAATTTCATCCAAATTAATCAGATTTCAGTTTAAGAACCTTTCAACTCATCAAAACTAATTAACTTTTTCTCCCCACATTTTATTCATTAAATTCAATGAAGCTTTCAAATGTTCTTTTCCACTGGCCAAATACTGAAAGAGATTATTTCTACAGTGTGAAAATAATTGGTTTATTCTTCATTCAAAATTTCATTAGTAATTAATCCAATGGATATAACTTTTGAATTTCTTACCTTTGAGTTGTTTCTCAAGTTCAACAGTAAAAAGAACTTTGGCTAATTGGCTTTGGCAAAACGCTGCTTTATTGTCATAAGTCTTGGCACTGTTCAGATCAGTCCAGTTCATAACACCATCTCGGAATGCATAGCTGCAGATATTTAAAATACGGCTGGGTGCCGACTTCTTCATTTTATCCATTAAAAGAACTGTCAACAGGAAGTGACCTGAAGAATTAATAGAAAAAATTCTGGCTTTAAATTAAGAATCAATCTTGGTAACTGAGCTACAATTATTATGACTGATCAGTGGTGATTTTCATGAATTTAACAATATAATACAAAGTAAATTTTACTTGAATTAGTCTCATAATTCAATAAAAGTGTCAATATCTATGACTGTTTTTTGTTCTTTTAGCAACAATTGTGACATCATTTATAAGACACGTTTTAGATTCTGAAATATTTAACTTTATTTCATAAAACTTTACAAAATTTAATCTTATTCTTTCTTCCCTGTTGTGCTTCCCTAAAACAAAAGTCTTAAGATAGCAATTGCATAAAAACTGTGCACTTAATATCAAGAAAAATAGTGGAAGACTAAATAAATTGGGTATTTCGTCAACATCAGCTCATTTTATGAACTGCTACCCCCAAGAAAAACAATTTGAATGTGGTATGTAAACTGGATGTAATTGTACATTACGCTGTTCAGTGTCCTATGGCCATATCTGGTTGTGGGACTGATGTTGATGGTGTGATTCTGTATTAATAATTATTTCCTGGACTGTACTGGTGTTTTCACACATTTTCATAATAGCTGATGTAAAAAGAACTGTGAAGTTTTCTTTTTTTTATTTTGTGTAGAGACTGCTGCTGAAACTTAATCCTTTGAGAAGTTTTTAAGAAAAAAAAGCTTCAGATAAAACGTGTGTATGAGAAGTTTTGCATTTCAAATATTGTGATCTGGCTGTTCCAACAAAAATCTAACCATTAATGAGATATCAGGAGATTGCTTTGTCTGAGTGTTAACAGAAAATTGGGATAAAATGCATTTCCACAAAATTGGTGCCTCATTTGTTTTGAGAGAATCAAAAATGATTTGAGAAGGTGAGTTTGAAATGACCCTCAGTTTTTGTTTGTTTTTTTTTCTTTTCAAAATTGTGTGAGAATGAATCATAATTCCAGTTATTGTGTAGAACCTCTTCATACAAAAAAAAAAATGTTTTACTGACCTAAATAATTAACTCCAAACTGCTGTTCGAATCCATCTTGAGTCAAGGCTTTTGGACACATCATGACTCCAGCATTGTTTATAAGAATATCAACATGAGGTTCATCTGAAAATAAAGAATTTTTTTTTTAAAATCATTTCACCCCGAGCAAATAGAGCTGCTAGGATGTAAGGGGTTAGCGAATATGAGAAAAACTACTATTAAGGAGAGAGGACAATAAAAACACAAGATAACGATTGACATTGCATTTAAATTTTTAAGATAAAAGCTGACTGGGAAGCTAGAAAGAGCTCTACAAGTGAGAAGTGCGAGAGCAGAAACTTAGCATAGAACTTGGTGTTATGTGTCTATTACCTTGTTGAGTTCAATCACTCTTAGAGTGAATCCAGATGCAGATTACTACTGTATTTTATGAGACAGCTGCTAAATATGGCTTTTGTTGTCTCTCACTAGTCCCCACATTCTGTTCTCACATTTATACATGGTAACATGTTTAAAAAAAAACATTTCTAAAATAATTTAATTCATTTGTGTATAAGTCCTGAAAGTTTCATTAAAATTCAACAATTATTTGATTTTTGCAAGAATTTCCAAATTAAGTGTAACCGGAAAAATTGACAAAAACACCTGTTTAAAAATGTGTTTTCCATTGTTTTTTTAGTAACATTTTGAACATTTTTATTTGCAGTTCAATTCAATGATGCTGAAACATTTTTTTATCAAATAATCTCCATCTAACAATTATTTGTTTTTGATGGTATATTTAGTTATGATATTTAACTTTTTTTCATAATTTGAAATTAGTTGAAATCAAATATAACATGACTGATTTCTTTTTTGCTGATAAACATTCTAAAAACTATGTTATTTAATGAAAGCTGTTCTTTTATTAAACAAAAAATTAGATTGGAGGTTTTCTTTCTGTAAGGGGTTGCTGAAAATTTCTCTGCTGGATTCAATTCTCAAAATCTGACCAAATTACAAAATATCAGAATTTGTGTTTTTTTGGATTGAACTTCTTGGCCAAGCCTAGATATTTTCAGCACACACAAATAGCAAAAGAAAAAAAATCTTTTAAAAATAAAAATTTTAAAAAATGTATGTTCACACTTTATCATAAAAACAGATCTGTGTAAAAATATTTCAGGTCTTTTCCAGGACTATGCTAAGAAGTTTCAAGGACTGAAATTGACGCAAGTGTTGAAGGCTAAAACACATCTGAATGCAGACCTGGTTATATTACACATTTTGTGTAGCAGTCTACACAGTTTGGAGTTCCACTACACTTGAAAATTTGAATTACACACTTTAATTCTTATTGCTACACATTTTAGCTATCTAGACTACTCATGGTTTGTGAATGTCATAAAAATTCTTGACTGCTGCACATTTCCTGTGAAGTATAATGGGTTTGGCTTGGTTTATTTTATTTTATTTTACAGCATATCAACCTCAATGGGTTATTTAATGCCCACAAGATTTTTATTATCTGTCTATATTTCTGACTATCATCCTCATCTTTGTTGCCATATTTATCACAACGTTTTGGCCATTGTACGCTCAAGCCTTCTTCATGTGGTTGGAATGTCGAACTGAACCCTTTATTTCGCTCGCTGGGGTAGACTGTTCTAGTTCCACATGCCATGTCTAATGGATATCAGTTATCTCCTGTTAATTCCCCAAGTTCTCTACTGCCTTAACCAGGTATTGAACTCACACTCTTTGGGTCTTGTCACTGGATCTAACTAACGCCTTTATCCACTTAGGAGATAACTGACATCCATTAGACATGGCATGTGGAACTAGAACTATCTACCCTACCGAACGAAATAAAAGGTTCAGTTTGACATTCCAACCACCTGAAGAAGGTCAGAACATACAAAAGCAAAAACTATCATTCTCATCTTTATTACCATATTTCTCACAATGTAAATAGTGTAAGATTTTTATTGTTGGTAATATTTTTTTCTTTAAAAATGTATTGCTGGTAATAATTTTTCCTCAAAAAATTTATTGCAAGTATTAAAACCTATTTTTACACTTTCATAGTGTTTTAAACTAGTTTGGGGGTTAACTATTTGCCCAGAGTTGGGACCCTAACAGGTGCTACCACCCTGGGTCATGTTGGACCTGGGAACACCAGCAATTAAAAGGTGGTTCCACACTCCTCAAAACCTCCTGATCAGAGGTCTTGCTGTTGGACGTAGTTTATCGTCTTACCCAGGACAACAGATGTAATTTATCGTCTTACCCAGGACATGGATGGGTTTGGGGGTTAACTATTTGCCCATAGCTGGGACCGTAACAGATGTTACCACTCCAAATCAGGGTGGACCTGTGAACACCAGCAATTAAAAGGTGGTTCCATGCTCCTCAAAACCTCCTGAACATAGGCCTTGCTGTCAGATGTAGTTTATCATCATACCCAGGACAGTATAATGGTATTAATGAACAAAATTACAAATAGAAATTTTCACAATAATACTGCATATTTTAGCTACTCCTACAACTCATAAAAAGGTATAAGATCATGAGAAATAGGTTAAGTGCTGCCAGAGTTTCAAGAGGCTAACAATTACAGTTCTTTAAAAAAAAATTATAATAATAATAATAAAAAATACAAAGGAATATCAAATACTTACATTTATTTATCATTTCTGCAAAAGCTGTGATAGAAGCAATGGATGCAAGGTCTAGTCTTTGGCAACAGACATTACGGTTAGCAGTTTCCTCAATGATCTCCTTCTTTGCTTCTTCACAACGGTCAAAATCTCGACAAGCCATAATGACTCTGGCACCTATATTCAAAAGACAAATGATATGATAAAATGATTAATAATGCACAAGGCTTGAATTCACAATTTTTAACAATCACTCATCTATCACTTCTATGTACTATAAAGAGTACAGGGCTTGAATTTAATGTTGTCCCATTGTCCTAGGAATAATAAAATATTATTTTGGGATGGCTGGTTTGATCTTTGAAAAAGACACCAGGACAATACAAAATTTTTAATTATTCTAAACTAATTTCATAAAATAAAATTTCATACCGGTCACCAATAATGGCATACACACAAACAAAAATAATTAACTAAACTTAGGCACTTCTTTTTAAACTGGTGAATGAAACCCAAATGAAAAATGAAGGTTGAAGGACTTAAATTTAGATAAAAGTTGTATCTATGCTGATGACACAGCCATTTACTCCTGCCTCGATAGTAAGTCTGATCTGTCCAACAAGGTCATAATAGCAGCCAATATCCAAAACCTCAAGTTTGTTGTTAAGTAGGGCAGAAGATGGCTTGTTAATTTTAATACCTTCAAAACTAAACTTCTCTCTATTAATCATCTGAAAGACCCCTCTCTGCCTTCCATTGGTATGATTGATGCTAACCTCAAGGAAAGTGACTCATTTTGCCTTCCTGTGTTGACATGAAATGAAAAGACTATATGGAATCCATTTCTAGGTCAGCTGCTATGAAAGTTGGTTCAGTGTATCATGAAAGACAATTTTTCTCTTGAAAATCTATCATACATATCTATAAATCTACCATTCATCCATGCTTAGAATATTGCTGCCACATATGATCTGGTACCTTTGCTATTTACCTTCAGCTCCTTGATAAAATCCAAAGAAGAATCAGCAATATTATTGGTCCTGATCTGGTGGCTCGGCTTCCTCATTGTCAGGCTGCCTCTCTGTATCTTTTCTATAAATACTTTCATGGTAATTGTTCAGATGAGCTCTTTGCTATGGTATCTAGACTTTTTGAATTTAAGCACAGTACTAGACTGGTGTCAAGATCTCATCAATTTACAGCTGAACTGGCTAGATGTAGGCATAAGTTCTATGCTAACAGTTTCTTTTCTCACACTTCCTGCTTGTGGAACTCCCTTCTGGTTCTATGCTTTCCAGCCAACTTTAATCTGCAAAAATTTAAGTGCAAAATCACTCTTTTCTCTCCTTGCTCATTAATAATGTTTCTGTCCCCAATTCTTCCACACCCTGTTACCCCTTCCATTTTAGTGGCTTCCTGCCTCGCTTGGGGTGATACCAATAAAATAGTGTACTAATTTATGATACAAATAAAAACAATTACTGGATAGATTTAAATAAATAATATTTACATGAAAAGAGAATGAAAAACTGTTTATTTAAATCTAATGTTAACTGCCCAAAATTAAAAAAAAATGAAAAACAAGTTTTCCATAATCAGATTTCTCATATTTGGCTTTGTTGGTTCCAATCTGTATAGGAATGACTGCAAAAACATCTCCTTCCCCAAATTTATAGACAAATCGTGCAGATGCATGCTCGCATTTATTTCTAACCAATAAGATAGGTTCCTCAGTCTCATCTGACATATTTTTTTTTTTTCTTAAGGTCAGAATGCTACAATCACTTGACTGTATCCCTTTTGTGTGTTAACACCATTCTTACTTTGTGAACTTTTTGCCTTATTACTGTTGCTTTGCCTACTTTTGTCTTGCATATATATTGTTTGCTTAGTACTATTTTGCACTGTTATTTTTCTTTGTTTTCTTGTTATTTATTGGAAACGTTACCAATTCTATTTGTTTGGCATTTTTGTCAATTACACTTAACCATGGCATATTACTTTATAGGCTTAATATTTATTCCCATCAGCAGTTGTAACTGTTCTGTAAAATGTCCAAATAATATTTATCATCACTTACTCACTTAACTTTAGAATCCAAAATATCATCTCCAAAATTATTGGATCTAAATGAGACTAAAACATCTACCATTTCAGTTTCTGTAGAGTTTTTCATAAGCACTGACCTTTTTAGATTATAATGATTTCACTTTAAATTTAAGCATGCTGAGCAGTAGATCCTTTGCTGTTAGGCCTTGAATTAAGTTTTAACAAACTAATAAAACTTAACTACTATCATTTACAGTCTATAACATATAAGATACCGGTCTACTCTTAATATCATAAGTTACCTGAAAAAGTTTCTAGTTTGGTTTAGTTCAATGGAAATCTCTAAGAGGAAAAGGAATCCTAATCTCTATACTACTCACCTCTATCAGCTAATCCAGTGGCTATAGCTTTTCCAATTCCACTGTTGGCTCCTGTAATTATGGCTGTCTTTCCTGCAATCCGCTCTTCACCCTGATAATGTACTCCACCCATGTAGTCCCTGTCAGAAAAGGGAATAAATGAACAACTAAAGCAGTGTTTCTCAACCATTTTTACTTCAGGGTGGACTTGTAGAATAACTAAGACTCTGAGATGCAATTTTTAATAAGGAAAAATTAGTCATTAAATTTGAAAATAAGAAAATAAAGAAGTCTCCTAAAAAAAGCATTTATTTTTAAGACATTGTATACTTACGTATGCTTGTGTGAAACCGGTGCAATCTTTTGAAATGTTTGGCCTGATATGTGATAAACATACTTTCATTTCCTCATCAATGCATCTAATATTTTATCTATTTTTGCATTTAATGTTTGTAAGTGCAGAAAATCCTAATTCACAGATGTATGATGTGGAAAATTGCAATAAAATATTCAATGCTTTACTAGTGATTGAAGGATATTCTTCTTGAATGGAAATCCCAAATTGATCAATGGACACCTTTTTTATGCTTGATTTGTAAGCCACAATCAATAGATATAGTGACCAACTCCTCTTCTGCTGTTAATGATAATTCAACATCATTGAAAAAAGAAAAATGTAATAAAGATTTTTTAAATATAAAAATAATTAATAAATTACTCTTCTGTTGACTTGGGTTGCATTTAGCTACCTTTCAGGCCACATTAGCGTGCCTGGGTACACCGGTTGAGAAACGATGATCTGATCTAAAAAATGTGTGCATGCATTTTTCTCTAAGAGATCAAGTATGATCACATAAACATTGCTAAAAATTTATCAACATTAATGTGGATTTTTATTGTAAATCACCATAGTTCAAATGAAATAAAAACGGTAGAGGGTGACTTTATGATTAACATATTTCTGAGAAGGGATTATGAAGTCAAATTGTCATACTAGTAATACTAAGTAAATGTGTAAAAAGTTCTAATTGCTGAAATAACTGCAATGCCTATTTTCTATCAGCAGAAAGGCATATCAATTTGATTATCAATTTAGAATGAAACTACTTAAAAAAAAAAAATCAGACTCCATTTCCCCAATACAAAAAATGCTGAAAAGTTATTTGCCTATCCCACTTCAATAAATCTGACCAAATGATCAAACATCAGATATTTTTTTAATCTTTTCTACTTATGGCTGAGTAATTTTTAGTACTTTCTTGTATATCACATAGGAAACAGCTCATACTATATTAAGGCATATAGCAATACTAGATACAAGTTGGCACAAAACAAGCAGAAAATTTTCCTTTGTGCATCTAACACTTAGACAAGAGAACAAGTTACTGTTAAGCTAAAAACAATTATAATTATCAACAAAATGTTCATTGATGGTTGAATGAAGTGAAGTCAAAAGTAATTAAGAAGACTGACAATTCATAGGCATTATTGGGATTTGGTTTGTTTAGTTCAGTTTTACAAACTGAGATTTAAAAATGAGATAAATCTTATATTTTCATAAAAGGTTCAAAATCAGGGTTAGTAACTAATTTTGTGATAAACTTTCTAAAACAATTATAGAAAGGTAATCATACATCTCCCTAAATTTGTATAATTTTCTGCTTTCTTTTATTTTTCTTCTGTTACTTTCTTTTCTTTTGGTTTCAGCTTCTTTCTTTTCATAGTCATCACTGATGGTGGCTTTTAGATTTTTTTGTTCAGATTCCAGAACCAGCCAAACACTTCAGCTTTCTTTTTCTTCTTCCTTTTCATCCAAGTTCAGCTTCCAGAAACAGCTGACATCTTCCTTAAGAATTACAAGCTAGACTTCTTAAATAGCTACACAGATCAGCTCCAAAGTGAATCAGAAATTAGATACTATGGGATCACAATCTATTTTCTCCATTGATTAAAAAAATAAAATAATTTATCTCTTTAAACCCCACCTGATGGCAAACTTTATTTAGGCTGGTTTTTTGACCATCAGACTTGAAATTATTTTACAAATTTTTGAAAAACAAATTTTATCCATGTATCCTTTTTATAAACCATCAGATGGTGCAATAAACAAATCTACTCTATTGTATTTTTTATTTACCCTTTAATTATTTTTATATGATTTACATTTCTTTTTTATCATATTGTTATAGAAAAGAAAGCATCACAGCAAAAATTGATACTTTCTTTAGAAATTAGAAAGTAAAAAATTAAGAAATAAAAAGGTAAGGATCCAGTTTGGTGCTAAAATCTGTAAGGAATAAAAAAATTTTTTGAATTCTCACCTAAATAAAACCAAATAAATAAATATTAAACCAAAATACTTACTTGAGAATAGTAATTCCTCCAATAGCAGTGCCAAGCACACTGAATGGAAATAGAAGTTTGGCAAGAGTTCGTTTTACTCTAGAAGCCATTTTGGCTTAGAAATGATGGGTGAACTGGACTTCAACAGGTAAAAGAAAATGGAAAATCAATAATCACAAACTCACAAGTCAGCCATCTTGAACTGCAAGAGAAAATAGAGTATAAATTGACATTATTAACTAAAAAGCCCATAAAAAGATAATTAACTTTTGATATTATTCTGTCTACACATCAATAAATGTAATATTTTAAGATTAATAGGATAGTGCATTATATAATATCATCAAATTTCTCATAACCTTTAATAAACAACAAGGAGCATGAAAAGTCAATCTTATATATCTATAATTCTCAAAATGTGTGTGTGTGATTAGATGTTCTTTATGTTTCCACAGTTTTCATCTGATTTCGATGAATTTTTTTTTGTTTGATAGATAATGCTTCAGTGCCAGTTTTGAGTCCAAATCGTTGGCAACAATGGCTCTCCACTACTTCCTGTCCATTATAACTCTCAGCAATGTTTTACTATTTACTGTTCCTGTATATACATCTTTCATAAAAACTTTAAAATAAATACTTTAAATTATTACACTAATATTATCTATATCTATAATTCTCAAAATGTGTGTGTGTGTGTGTGTCTCTGTGTCATCGGATGTTGTTTATGCGTTTCCACAGTTTTCATCCAATTTCGATGAACTTTTTTTTTTTTTGATAGATAATTCTTCAGTGCCAGTTTTGATTCCAAATTACACATTCTCCTTCTCTTGGCCAAACAATCAATCTCCCTCAAGTGACATTACCTTTTCTGGTGCATAAAGCCTACTACTACAGTTTTAAGGCGTTGTTTTCATTGTCATTTATAGCTGTTCCCAATTTAAATTTTTTTATTGTCCTGCCAGTTTTTGCATTGCATTCACCATAGTAATAAGTAAGCTTGCTTTGTTATTACTCAACATTTATTTTTCCAACCTTTCCTAAAGTTATTTGAGCTTATTGATCCCTGTAGCTTTTCAACATTCTCCTCTGGTATTTGCCCATGCATTCCATTTGACAATTCATATTTGCCTAAGACATGCCACCAAAGAAAAGAACTTGCCTAGGTCACAAAACTGCTACTGCCAGGTCCACCATGCAAATAAGAGATAATGAATCGTCTTTAGAACATTCAGTTTGCCTGTCTTGGAATGCTTCAATCAGAGCCACTGAGTCTGAAGATCAACGTAGACATCAGCTTTCTAGAAGAGCATACCTGAACACTTCTGCGTGCGAGGCTGAAAATGATCAAAGGACTCAACAGCTGAGGAGAAACGCCTCTTCAACTGCTGCTGTGCGTGAGGCTGAAACAAGATTGAGAATGCAAAAACAGCCCTTTTCAGATTGTTAACCATGCCATTTGGGGACGTGCCTCAGTTGCACCCAATTGTTGTTACTACTCCTAATTTTCGGGTGGGCTGACTTTAAACTTAAACTGCTGCAAATGAACAGTAAAAATTCCCAGTAATGAAAGACCCAGTTGACTGCTAGTATTTAGTAACTCAAACAAAGATACTTAACAAACAGTTTGATCCATGGGTTTCCTATTCTTAAAGAGCTAATTAGATGACCTTAGAGAAGTAATATCATGATAAAGGCATTTTTAATTAATTTACTTGTTTTAAATTAAAAAATAATTCAAAAGCCACAAAGAAATCAAAAAATAATTTTGAAAAAGTATTTTTTATTATTTACATTAAGACTAATATGCCCATATTTATTGTTATTGTCACAACATTTTGGCTGCTATGCCTTTCAGCAGCTAGCTGCCAATCTGGGTATATTGTCAGTATCCAACTACCCAGGTTTTTGTTGTTATCTGAGTACCAGGATTCCAGGCATTTAACAACACATCTTAATGAAACATAAAAAGGTTATTCTCTGAAGGAAAAGTAAAAGTGGTACATCAATTGAAATAAAATTTATATATTCTTCCCAGAATATATCGAGGGGGGGGGATCATGAAATTGTTTTTGAAACTTGAGAAGTAGTATGTTTATATTTTTACCTCTGTAAAAGGGATCCAAAATTTAATCTCACATAGAAGTGCAATCCTTTGTAAATGCAAGGTTTTCATTGGTTAGAAAATAACTTTGCACTGGCTTGTGAAGGTCTTTTGCTTGAATCTGCAGGAGTGATGAAGGGAGTTATTATTTTCTAAATGGTGCAAAAATAACACAAAGTCTACAACAATCTTCACCAAGTATTTTGGCTAGCAATTACTGTTTATCTAACCTTCTGATTTGATTTGTTTATAGGATTTTATGGTTGATATATATATATATATATATATATATAAATTAATTCGTATTTACCCGGCCTCCCCACTAAGGCAGGATGTAAGACAAGGTCGTTGTTACATAGGGAGCCCATGCATATTAACCAAGGACAAAAACAGCCTATTCCCTGTGACCACTGTCATGCTGGAATTTAGACTTACCCCAACCTCTTTTAGTGCAATGAGGAAGGTGTTGCCGCAGGGTTAGAATCGCCGGGACTAGACAGATTCTCCCATTTGTAAAATAAGGATATTGTTGAGGAGGGGTAGATTGTTCTCACTCTACTGTCCATGTTTAGGAATATTGTGTCCCTTTTTTTTTTTTTTTTTAATGTTCAGTTATTGTTTGCCCTAACCACTGCTGAGTCTGTGTCTGTATTTTATAATTAATAACCAGGATTGAACGAACCAACACTTTCAACCACTATCCACTAAACATGGATAGCGGAACGAGAACAATCTACGTCGTAAATTAAATAAATAAAGGGTTCCGTTCAAAATCCCCTGAAGGTTACCAACATCGACACGACAGACATCTGAAGAAAACCGGAAGGTACAACAGCCGAAACTTTGTGATAATAACAACAAAGATGAGGATAATCCGAATGTAAATAACGATAAATCCTCATGACAGAAAGTTTTTGGTTGTAATTTCTCTCTTTGACTGATTTTGAATGCCGCTAAAGAAGGAATTCTTGTCAAAAAGCTGATTTGCTTAGTTTTTACTTTGTCTCCGCACCGTCAGCTCAAAACATCAAAATGTACATTCGGAAAATGTTTATTTTCCGTTCAAGAATGTTTTTTGAAAATTTATGCACCTTTATGTGATAAAAAATAAAACAATCAAACCAAAATAAGTTAAAAAGACGTTGTTAAATTATATGTTAATTCTGAAAAGTTTACCTTATTAACTTACCAATAAAAAGCATCTTTTTATATCATAAAGGAAAGTTAATTCCGAGAAGATCAAATAAAACAAAACAATTCATTATTAATCTCTAAAGTAAAAAATAATTTTCCGATACACCAACAATTAACAACAATCATTCCCCGGTCATGACATTGCTGACATTAACTTACCGGGAATTTTGTTCCTTCAACACCGGTCTAATTACCGGTGCTTTTTTTTTTTTTTAACAAAATCATTTTTTTCGGTAAAGAAACACTCGGTATATTTTGAAATCTGACGGAAAATTTCACTGTTAAATTTTAATTCATTTATTCATTAAATCTAATCACAGAAATTCAAGTAAAATTAAAAATCAATAAAGACAACATTTAAAAAGTCTAAGGCATACACAATGTTACACAGTTCTTTATTTTTCAAATTGTTGTTTCTCTACTTAATTGAGTATAGATAATGAACGAGTACAACAAAACCTTTGTAATATTTTTTCCATGTAATTCGAGTTATTAATTCATTTTCTTTGTACTGAATAATTGCTGTAGATCGGTGTGGAAAGATCTCGTTGGATTACCGCCCCTTGACGATAATCACAGGCGGCGCGATATTTAAAAAACTAACACACGTTTCCTTTCGTTCCGATAGACACGAGGTATGCATTGTAAGTACTTCAGAGACACAGACTGAAGATTGTATTGAACTGTTCATAACTTTAACTTCGTTTTTTTTTCTTTATCCTTCTATATAGCATGATTTTTTGTTAATGCATTTATTAATTGTTGTTTGATTGAATACTATATTTTTAGTTCTTTTTTACCCGGACTCACCACATGAGTCTTTAGCTGTCCGCTACCACTTTTTCATTAATGTAAATTTTCGTGCAAAAAGCGGATCACATCTTCATACATGTTTCTGAAAACCTGAACTTCTCATTGAACAATAAATATTAAAATTATCTCGTATATCTTTACGTACATTGTTCTCGATAAGCAACACAAAACATATCAGGCTCCAGACTGAGTTTTGTAAGCGCTTTCTGAGTGGTTAACAGATATTAAAAAAAACAATTTACCTGCTCACCACTACGTCCGAATAACATCAACCTAGTTTTTGATCTGACGAAAAAACAATGCTCTCAGGATTCTATCACGTGATTAAAAAACATAAATTGAAGGTACGAGCGAACCCAGTCAGTGAGAATTTACGACGACTAGCATTTGCTAAACGAGTTCACAACGCTTGTATCATTACTGCAGCGAAGTACAAAGTTAGAATCTCAAGTTCTTTAACACGAAATAACTTTGCTGTAATTCAAGCTAAAATTTCAACCAAACAATTCACTCACCAACTTCTGCAACTTAAAACTATTCAATCACGTTATTGAATCTTACGAAACTTAAGTACGAACAATACATTCAACTACGAGCAACGAAAACAAACGGAACATTCACTTCTCCAACATCTTTAAAGCTAAAAGTTTATCAACATATTTTCAGCTTTACAAGATTCTTTAAACTCTCTTTCAGTGAACATTTTGAACGACAAGATAATTCAGCTTTTGTGAGCTCAGGTAAAAAATTATTTTAGTAGAAAAACTTTAGCCCAGTCAAAGGGAAGTAACTTATATTAATAGTTATTGTAAAACTTGTCATTTATAAATATAAATATCGTACCTGTTATGAAGTTATTTTCTTGTGTTCTTTCTCTTGTTGCTTTTTTTTTCTTACACATTCGTAAAGTAAAAAAAAAATGTGTGGGTTGATTTATGCCGTCAATACCACTACATAAAATAGTGACCCCGAATACGAATGTGCGTGGAAAAGTATTGAGCGATATTTAATGAGAGACTTGCTCAGATTTCACATTGGAAACTCTGACGTTTGTACCGACGTTTAAAAATTTGAATCACTACATCACCAACTGGTATCCTAATTCCGAGACGAAGAGATATTAATTAGCATTATGGCTGAGCAAACTGATGCACACACAGAAACCGCAATAACTGTTAATTTGCTAGCTTACAACATGTCAATGTTCAAGTTTGGTTCACACAGTTAACTGCTATATTCAACGCCAAGAGGATAACTTCCCAAACTTCCTGATATGCTTACGTTGTAGAGAAGCTACCGGTGGAGGTAATGATTGAGGTTTCGGATCTCCTGGATAAGATACCATCTGATAAACCTTATGATATCCTACAAGAAGCTATACTCCATTGAACTGGTCAATCTGAGGAACAAAAGCTGCGTGACCTCTTTAATAACTTAAGCTTGGGACAAAGTAAACCATCATAACTTCTGCGTAAAATGCGGGTACTATTAGGAAGTAACACAATGACACAGTGGTAAGACAGCTTTGGTTGGACAAGCTTCACGTAAACACCATCCAAATTTTGGCTTTCCTCCCAGACAAAACTGAACTACAAAAACTAGTTGAAATAGCTGATAACCAGCCAGTAGCATCGGTGGTTGACGCAGGCGACATGCATAAACTTAGTGACAGGTTAGTACAACTTTCTATTCAGGTACAGGATATTCAGAAGTCTATGCAACAACAGAAATACAACTTCACTAATCGAACTCCTCCTGAATCACGACGACGTAGACACAGATCGTTGTCACAAAATAGGGAAAACTATCAGGACAATGTGTGTTGGTATCATATTAAGTTTACCCACCAGGCACATAAATGCCGTAAACCTTGCAGGTTTAGCACGAATTTCTTTGGCAGAAGATCAACACAGCAAGCAGGAAACAACGTTCCCGGCAGCAAGTGAAGACGGCGTTTGCTACCGGGGAAAAAAATATTAACCGTCTTTTTTATGTTAAGGACGCCAATTCTGGTTACCTATTCTTGGTTGACACGGGCGCACAGGTTAGTGTGATTCCGCCTACAGCAAACATGGTGACCAAAGCTACATCATATAACCTCCAAGCTGCCAACGGTTCTCAAATAGAAACCTATGGTGAAAAATCACATTAAACCTGGGATTACGTAGATCATTCACTTGGGTATTTACCATCACGCAAGTAAAGTCACCAATTCTAGGAGCTGATTTCCTGGCCCATTTTAAACTCAACGTGAACATGTCTTCCAAGTCCTTAGAAGATAAACATACCGAGATTGCAATTGAGGGAATTACTTCAAAATTGACAATGGCAGGTATCAGTACAGCCCTACCCACTGCCAACGGTCTTCAACACTTATTACGGAAATACCCAGAAATTCTGACACCATTCAACTATATGGAACCAATCTTACACAATGCGGAACACAGGATACAGACAACTGGTCTTCCCGTGCATTCACCTCCACGGCATTTTCATCCCGATAAATATAAAAATGCGAAGATTGAGTTTCAGCATCTGTTGGACTTAGGGATAATCCGTCCATCATCCAGCCCATACGCTTCTCCTTTGCATATGGTGTCGAAATCGGAGGCTGAAGCTTGGAGACCATGCGGTGATTTTCGACGACTTAATGCTCAAACAGTCCCGGATAAATATTCGATCCCACATCTACAAAATTTTGCAATAACGTTACAAGCAGCATCAATTTTTACAAAGTTGGACTTGAGAAAGGCTTTTCATCAAATCCCTGTGGCAAAAGATGACATCCACAAAACTGCTGTGACTACACCGTTTGGTTTATTCAAGTTTACTAGAATGCCCTTCGGTCTAAGAAATGCAGCGCAGTCCTTCCAGCGACTTATAGATGAAGTACTGCGTGGCTTGCTTTTCACATTCGCCTATATTGCCGATATTCTGATTACAAGTAGGAACATAGAAGAACACACCGATCACGTGGAACAGGTTTTTCGGCGATTGAAGCACTTCGGACTTAAAATTAATTCTACTAAGTGTGAGTTTGCTGTACTGAAGCTGATCTTTCTTGGTCATGAGATAGATGGGAAAGTGATTACACCCGTCTCTCATAAGGTCGAAGCTATTCAAAACTTCCCACAACCAATTACACTTCGACAGCTACATAGATTTCTTGGTTTAGTAAACTATTACAGACAATTCATACCTCATTGTTCACAAGTGCTGATTCCGTTGACAAACTTGTTACAAAATCAAAGAAAGAAGAACAGCAAGATTATTCTAACTGATGATGCACTTTCAGCATTTAATAATGCCAAGGAAGTCCTGGCTAATTACACCAAACTATCTTACGTTTTGGATAGTGAAGAAGCGACACTTACTCCTACTACGGACGCATCTGCTGATAGTGTGGGAGCCGTATTACACCAGGAGAGTGATAATGTGAAGAAACCACTTTCATTCTTTTCCGTGAAATTGAATTCAGCACAACGCAAATATAGTGCTTTCTCACGTGAACTGCTTGCTATATATCTATCTGTTCGTTATTTCCGACATCTGTTAGAGGGCAGGAATTTTATAATTTTCACTGACCACAAACCTTTAGTGTATGCCTTGCACTCTAAAACAGATAAGTATAACCCTCGTGACATAAGACAGCTGGACTACATCGCACAGTTTACATCCGATATTCGTCACATTAACGGGAACAACAACATCGTTGCTGACACCCTTTCTAGAGCTACCATGAATTCCGTCAAGTTAGAGCCATTAGATTTTGAATCTTTAGTCAGAGAACAGCAGAGGGATGCCACCCTAGAAAAAGTGAAAAGTGACACATCACTGCTCATTGAGCAACGACCAATTCCTTTCAGTGTGGCATACGTGTTTTGTGACGTTAGCACTAATAATCCGAGACCCTATGTGCCCCCTATTATGCGCAGACAAATTTTTTTCATTCTATGTCTCATCCAGGCCGTAAAGCGTCAACGAAACTTATTTCTGAGCGATTTGTCTGGCCAAACATGTCTGCAGACATAAAACACTGGACGCAGACATGTATTAAATGCCAGAAGTCGAAAGTTCAACAACACACCAGATCTCCTCTTGGTCACTTTTCTTCACCGGATGGTCAATTTAAACATATACACGTCGACCTCGTCAGTCCCTTAATGGAAGTAGACGGATACGAATATTTGTTGACAATAGTGGACTGTTTCACACGTTGGCCAGTGGTGGTACCCCTGCGATTAACCACCGCCAGTGTCATCACACAAACGATCCTACGTGAGTGGATAGCCACATTTGTATGCCCATCTGTCATTACTACAGATCGTGGACCCCAATTCCAGTCTACCCTCTTCGCTGAATTTACTAACCTGTTGGGTACTAAACATGTAACAACTACGGCTTACCATCCATGCACAAACGGTTTGGTAGAAAGGTTTGACAGGCAACTAAAGACAGTACTTACAGCTAACGAAGACACACGATTGTGGATTGAGAGATTACCATTAGTAATGCTAGCACTGCGTGGTGTTGTCAAGGAAGATTTAAAATCCACAACAGCTGAGCTTGTTTTTGGGAGCCCACTTACACTCCCCGGTCAAATGATGGAAAAAGATGTGCCGACAAGACCATCTACATACTTCATTCAGGACTTGAAAGAATACATGTCCAACCTCGTATTTACACCAACGCGCACATCAAATAGAGCAATTTTCGTACCAAAAACTTTGGAAAACTGTGAGTTGTATTTCTACGCAGGGATGCAGTTAAAAAACCTCTCACACCGACATACTCCGGTCCTTTCCAAGTTATTTCCCGTGCACCGAAATATTTTACAATCTTAATCAATAATGAAACAAACACTGTCACCATTGACAGGTTGAAACCTCATTTCATTGATACCGATAAGCATTCTTCAACCTCGTTTGATCAAAATTCTTCCGCCCAGCAGAAGGATATTCAACCTGAAACTCCTTCGACAAAAACTACAACTAGAGCAGGCAGACATGTCCATTGGCCTACAAAATTGGCGAAGTATCATATATATTGAAATTTTTTTTTTTTCTCTTTTCAAACTTTCAAACTGGGGGTGGAGTATTTTAGCTGTCCGCTACCACTTTTTCATCAATGTTGATTTTCGTGCAAAAAGCGGATCACATTTTCATACATGTTTCTGAAAACCTGAACTCCTCATTGGACAATAAATATTCACTCTTTCAGATAATTCAGCTTTTGTGAGCTCAAAAAAAAAACATTTTAGTAGAAAAACTTTAGCCCAGTCAAAGGGAAGTAACTCATATTAATAGTTATTGTAAAACTGTTGTCATTTATAAATATAAATATCGTACCTGTTATGAAGTTATTTTCTTGTGTTCTTTCTCTTGTTGCTTTTTGTTTTCTTACACATTCGTAAAGTAAAAAAATGTGTGGGTTGATTTATGCCATCAATACCACTACAAGTCCGCTAAATATTGTTTGCGGAATAAATGTACCTGGAGGCAGAAAATGATAATACTTTCCATTCCCGTAACATATCTTCAATAACTGCACAACGAATCTGGCCTTGTGCCCTCCACATAGTTAATAACTTAATATCGCCCAAACATATGAGGGATTCTTTAAAAAAAAATACTCAGAAACGATTTCCAAAACATTCTGATCGCTTGGTCAGATTTTGGAAATTGGGGTGGATGGGCAATTTTTCAACATCTCCACTTGTATATTATAATAGTTTATTTTAATTTGTATTGTTTTTTTTTTTTTTAGAAAGCTTCTGATCGAATAAATGGTACACAGAAGATCATTCTGAATGTATGCTGAATTAAATTCTTGAAGCAACAGTTTTCACCATTTTTGATAAAATAATTTACTTATATAAATTCATATTAATTATTCATAAAAAGATTTCTCCTGTGTTTTCGAAAAATTGTGTCTTCCTTAAAAATGAGTTCGGTTCTGATTTAATTAATTCTTCAATAAATGTTCCCATACCTTGAACTTTTTTGAACCTGTGTCTCGACAATACAGGGTACGATGGATAAATTGTCGTCTAAATTACGCAAAAATAACACTGACATCTCATTTTAATATATATTTACCAAAATTACACAAAAATATCTTTAAATACTAAAGAGTAAATTTGTTCAATAAAAACGCCATTGGCTTCAACCACGGCTTCCAGGCGACTTCGGAATTTCCTGCAACTCTTCTGAACGGTCTCCTTGTTAAACTTGGTGAATGCTGTCATAATTCTCACATTCAGTTCATCTTTGGTCTTACAAGGAGTTTTGTTGACATAGGGTCTTCCAAAAGGTCTTACATCAAGTGATTTGATGTAGGCCTCTGTGTCAACAAATTCGAGAGTTCTTTTCTTATCAGAAGTGAGTTTTCCGAGCTACCATACCTTCATAATCACCATTAGATTCATCCAACTCTTTCCAAATCCTCTGCATTGTCCTCGGATTGATACCCAAACATGCTGAAATGTTATTGGAGCTTCTGGTGCGAATTCTAAGCAGTACAGCACACCGTTTCAAAATTTCTGGCCGAGTGAATTGCGTCATGGCGCTCTTTTTCTAACAGACGGTGCCCAACTGACCCTACTATACTGTGCAGTCGACAAAATCAACTACAAACAACACGCATGCGCGAAATTAAAAATATAAAATGGCGACAATTTACCCATCGCATCCTGTAAATGTTGCAAGTAACAGATCTGGAAAAGATCATAAAAAATTCTAGTTCATTTACTACGTCATATTTACAACATGAGGATAACTGCTGTCATGCAGCAACATCCCTAGTTTACTTTCTTGTCTAAAAACAAGTTTTTTCTGTACCTACATATCCTTCAAAGGAGTCTATTGCATTCTGCAGAAATAATTTGCCCAAGTTCAAGCAAGAATTCATCTAAATGTCATCAAACACCGAGAAATCCCCATCTCATTATTTGATTACGTTTGGATTGAGATGTTGAAAGTTTTATGGTTCGAGCTAAGATTTTCTTCATTTGGAATTCTTATAAAAAATATTTTAACCTATCAAAAAGACATTTTTGCAAAGTGTTTTATTGAGCAGTTGCAGCAGGTATAAGGGAAGCCGTTACCATTTATCGTGATTCTGTTCGTGAGTGAATAGGTCAGCAACTTCAAATTTAAAAGCGGCCACTAGATCCTGAATTTTCCCGTGACTCACAAAGAACTATAACAATTAAAAATAGATACTTTTGAATATGTTTATCTGAAACAAATGCACAGCCAGACCAAGTTTTTCTCAATAAAACTAAGACGACTCACTCTTTTCAATTATAATTATACAAAGCAGTACAAACTTCCTGAATATGACAGTAAGGATAAGGTCAACAGTCCGAACAATGTAAATAGTCTAAATAGTTATCTCAATACCTCATCTCAGAAATACAGACAGATCCTGAAGAAGGCTGAAACGTCATCTCAAGCCTGAATATGAATATGAACAAAGATGAGGACAACAGTCCGAACAATGTAAATAGTCTAAATAGTTACAATACCTCATCTCAGAAATACAGACAGATCCTGAAGAAGGCTGAAACGTCGTGAATATGACAACAAAGATGAGGACAACAGATGAGGACAATAGCTCCTAACAATGATCCTGAAATAGTCTAAATGACAACAAAGATGAGGACAACAGCCCGAACAATGTAAATAGTCTAAATAGTTACAATACCTCATCTCAGAAATACAGACAGATCCTGAAGAAGGCTGAAACGTCGTGAATATGACAACAAAGATGAGGACAACAGCCCGAACAATGTAAATAGTCTAAATAGTTACAATACCTCATCTCAGAATTATAGATAGATGATGGCTAAGACTAACTTCTATGAAAGCAACTCATTGTGCCTTCTCTGACTAAGGTTTTGACCGTTGTACGGCCTTCTTCAGGTGATATTTCTTGGAATTTCCAACCAAACTTTAATTAGTCCACGAGGGTAGATTGTTCTAATTCCACGTTCCATGCATTTGGATCTATCAGTTTTAATTAATTCCCCTTGATTACTCTCTGAGTTTTTGCTCTTTCTGCTGTGGGCAGGGATTGAACTCACAACTCTTTGGGTCTAGTCACTTTTGGATCAATTAAGCAACTTTTGGATCAATCAATGAATGCTTTTATCCACTGGGCCATGTATCTAAAAGCGAACAACTTCTTGGATCAGGTCACCTTTGGATCACTCAACCAATGCTTTTATTCACTGGGTCATGTGTCCAAAAGTGAGTTGACACACAGTTATCTGGTATGTTCATGACTCTTTTCAAAGTTAGAAACCTAAATCAACGACAAAAAAAGTACGTATCGCAAAAGGTTTTTCCTATTTTCACGTCTCGTGTTCCTTTTAACAAAAGTGGTTTATAAAACTGTCTTGACACTTAAGTATTAAACACAAACATTAAAGAAATGTCTTAGTCCTCACTTTCAAATTTGATGAGGATGTGGTCTTTGGGAGACGCATTTCATTTACGACTATGAGAGAAGTGACAGTGTCCACGAAAAATTCATTCGAAAGAATAAAATGTGCCGCTAATTTTGGTGATAGAAAGAAGGAAAATTGTCATAGAGCAATTGTTGATAATCTTTTACTTAAATCATATGACGAAGTCAAATGTTTGTGGGTTTGAGTTATCAAGTCTATATTTGTTTATCTTTCGTTGACTGTTACATATAATCATTGCTAATCTTCACAAGGCCAACATTTTTGTAGATGTTGATATTTAGTATGATCTAAGGTTAAAATTAGAAGAAATAGAAGAGGCTTATATTAAGCCAAACTTACAAGAGAGGAAGGCGTGTCTACCTTAAAAATCTGTTACGGAATTATTTTTCTTATTCTGATTATAGGAAATAAACTCTCTTCCCAACACAATAGCATAACCACATATATATCATATTAAACCACGCCAAAACTTTATTTTATACCTAATAAAAGACAATATTTACAAACATGCCAAAAAGAATCCACAATGCAACATACACCGTTGAAATCAAAGTGTCTCTTGATTAGAAATTAATATCACCATGTGAAATATTTGACCAATCAGAGAAAACTAAAACCCTATGTTTTTAAGCTTACTTTCGGGAAAAATTTATCATAAGAACTCAGATTTTGACTCTCAGTAACGGAGAAATGACTGTTTCCAAGCCTTTCAAACACAAGACGCGGCTACATAGCCCCTCCCACCAAACATGTCGACGATTTCAAACGAATAATCTCCAACCACAACAGCTCGAACGGTCAGTGAATCTTCGCTGACGATCAAAAACTTTTGCTTAACCGTACTCTTTTCTACGAATCATCTACCCAAAGACTTTAACTAAAGACTATTTTTAATGATTTTTGACTCTTGCGAATTCATGTACATATGTTTGTAATTAAATTGATATATTTAATAAGCATATCTATGTTTTCTTTATTTTTTATTATTGTTCGAAATTTCGGAGGTCCGGATTTTAAATATAAAATATATATATTCTGTATTCTTCTTCTTCTTCTTCTTGTGCCTTGTCCTTTCAGGGCGTGAGCGATTATACTTCGCCACAATTTTCTGTCCTTTGTAGCCCTTAATAAAGTTTGTCTTTTTGCTAACTCTCCTAATCTTTGTTCTGTTTCTATTGAAAAAAAATGTTAGATTAGTTATGCACTGCTTTCCTCGGTCCCTCATGTCAAATTTTCTAAGCCCTCTTTCCTCATTATGTTCCCTAAAAATTTATGTTCTCTCTTTCTGATGGTAAGTAAAAATGTCCTTTTTGTTTCTATTTTCTCTAAACCTTCGTCGTTGCTCACACGTTCAGTCCGATACAAATGACTAGAATAAGAAAAGCGAATAAGACAAGAAATAAAGGTATGCTTCCTTTTACCACTCTAACAGACTTACGGAAATAGACTTACTATAGGAAAACGTAAATGTTCGTTTTTAATCAACAAACAACTTTATATATGAAGTTTATAATTACTAGTTTTAACCGGTGAAAATTTCATGGTTTTCCTATTTGAATTTTCAAATGAATCTTAATCTTTCAGTTAATGATTGAATAAGTTCATAGCAACTTCTAAGACAATAAAATATCTGGTCGTTATAATAAGAAATAAGGGGGTACAAATGAAAAGATTTGAAATTGACAACTTTCCGCATTTCACTGAAACAGACGTTAAACACATTTTCCCTTCTTTTTTTTCAGTTTCTGGCTAAAACCAAATAGTTTCTTTGAAATGTTTTTGTTTTCTTGCGCGATCAAAACGGAATAGACCATTATTTAGGAGGTACGTGCAGGAGAAGTTAAACACTTCTGTCTTCCTTTTTTTTTTTCGCTGAAACCAAGTAGAGTCTCTGATATGTCTTTTGTCTTTCCACAGAATAGTCGATTATTTATTAAGTATTGGCAGGGTGTAACTGTCGTGCGAAGTAACGAAAGGATGGACAAGCACAATTATAATAGGATTGACCATTAGTGGTTAATAAAGGTATGAGTATATGATACCACACATTCAATTAATAGTTTTTGTGTAACAAAATCTACTGCAGGTAAATTGTTCACTCTTGGTGAACCGTTGTCTTTGAGTTATAAATAGTTCGTCATTAATTAGTTTGAGACATCGAATGAATGAAAAAGAGCAACCAACCCGGTGAATTTCCCTCTCTGTTTAACGCAGACTGATTAGAACCGCCTTCTGAGAGATCATGACTTGATTCATTCGTGAGATTCTTCGAACACATAGGAACGATTATGGGTAGTAAAAAAAATTGCTTTCTATTATTTTAATTTTTTGTAACATGACTGGAATTAATGTGTAGAGCCTATACATAGAAGATATATTTACATACTTTTCTTGTCGTCATAGAAGCGTAAACTTCCGGCTAGGTTCTCCGGCGAATTCCCACGCAGCATTCAAAACTTCAGTCCTGGCTCGAACAACTAAAACAATTGTAAAATGTTACAAACTATAAATGTAAAATGAAAACTTGCAACCGTTATTTTTCTATGAAAAAGAAGTTGACAAAACACTCTGAGAAAATAATCGATGGCAATGTTCTATAATAGAAATAAAAAAATTCTTTATCTTTCAGTAAATATGTATTTTAAAAACATATGAATGAAGTCAGTCGAAAGCACACTTGACGTATATCAACCACGTAGAACTGAATAGAAAGTGATGTATTGTAGAATATCAACAATTCTTTATTGAAGTCGCTGCGGTACCAAATGGGTCTTTTGACGCGAATGAATCTACTGATATTCCCACTTGACTCGCTTTTAAGCTGTTTCAGAATTACTACTGATTCACAGCTTTAAGGGTTTTGAAAACTAAATTTGATTGGGTAATTATTCTGACTGAAAGAACACGTGATGTGGCTTCTACTACGTCCACTGAGATCAGACTGGCTTAAGTGATGTTAATTTTCCTTTTAGTCAAGAGTCTGAACGCAAGCGTTATCTTTATTTTTTAATCGGGTGTTCGTTAATTGTTTGTGATATTTATACATATCGCCATACACTACTACTACTACTATTATTCTTTTACGTTTTCTCACGATAAGAAGTGAGTTCGATTCTCAATGGTTGTTCCAATGTAGCTTCATGCCAAAGAGACACTGAAAATGTCTAAAACAATCGATATTATCTTTTTTTTTTTTTCTGGTTTCCAAAGCCAACACATTTTCTGCAAGACGTCAGGTGGTACATCATATTTCAATCCGTCATGTAAAATGATTATCTGTTTGTATAAGTTTAATTTTTTAAGTAAATAAGATTAATTATATACCTTTAGGTTCCAAAACAATCATTATTTTTATTGATTAAAGAACAATAATTTACTTAGACTAAACGAATTCTTCCAAGAGACAGCATTTTAGGAAGGACAACTCAGTAAGTATCGAACTTATAATCAGTGGGTTTTAAATACACCAACGTTAGCATCTACACCAGTTATGGGCAAATTGCGACCCGTTTGGCGTAATTTCATGAGGAAAATCATTATGGCAGCAGACCGCTTGCATAAGGATAAAAAATGAGTTCAGCAAATACACCAAAATAGAAAGAGGTGTAAGACAAGGATATGTCTTCCCGCCGGATTTATTCAATCTATACAGCGAGGCAATTCTGAGATAATTAGAAGTCCTACCAGGATTTATTATTAGAGGCCACAATCTTAACAGCATAAGATATGTAGATAATACAGTGTTCGTAGCAGACACGGAAAGAAAACAAGAGAAGGTAGCAGACGAAAGCTAGAAGAAAGGAATAAATATAAACTACAAGACAGAATGAATGGTTATCAGCAAAAGGATGAGCCCAAAATACAAATTACAAATCAGGGATACTAAAATGAAATACGTACAAAAATCTCAAGACGGTAAGTGTAAAAAATGCTATCCGAAGACGCACTGAGATGGCCAAAAATGCATTCCATAAGCTAAACAGAGTATTAAGAGGCAGAAAAACTTTGTTAGAAAAGAGTACTGGACTGTTACAGGATATCTGCCCTTCTATATGGCAGCGGATGCTGGACAATCTCGTCAAAGATGAAGAAGAGACTTGAAGCAACAGAAATGTGTTTCTACAGAAAGATGTTGAGGATACCATGAACTGAATGTGTGAGCAACGACAAGGTTTTGGAGAAAATGGAAACAAAAAGGAAACTTATACTTAATATCAGGAAGAGACAGTTAAAATTTCTGAGGCACGTAATGAGGAAAGAGGGCTTGGAAATCAGGACAGATGGGGAGAAAGAGGGACAGAGAAAAGCAGCGCGTAGCATACTTGATGGGCTTGAGTAAATGGATGGTAGAACAGGGTTTGAGAGAAATAACAAAAAGACAAGACGCACAAGGAACATGAAGATGTAGAGGGCTATGATCGCTTATGCCTCGAAGGGACACAGCACATAAAAGAAGAAGAGAAATATTTTCTTCTCTTCTCACTTGTTCACTCACACTTTCTCTCATACATAGCTAAATACATAAAGAATGATTAAATAAAATGTTTCTTGAATTTTGTAACTTACTGGAGATCACGTTTGCCATTGGCAATTTTCTCTAAGGAAGATTATGCGTGTAAGTATCTTTTGTTTTAAAAATGGGACGTTAATAATTTTTTCTCTTGAGAAAAATATATTTTTTTTTATTTTTGAAATTATTTTTTGCATTTTTGAATAAATAAGTTGCAAATCACATACAGCAGTGCGTGCTAAACACTGTCATCTGTGATATTATACCGAAACTTCATTTTTTTTTAATTGTTCAGAAATCTTTTCTCCAAAACCAATCAACCTTTCCTCATTTCTAAAGTAGATAATTACGCGTATGGTCTTCTGTAGTGAAAATGGCTGATTCACCTTCATCAAAAAATTATCTTAAATCTTTTTTAGTAATGCGTTCCGCCTTATGAAGAGTCATATCTGATGCGGTCCAATGGTCGGGAAAATGACTCATGTCTGATTTACGCTATGAGCGAATGGAGTCAGGTAGCAGTCATGAGTTTCAATTTACTTCTCTTCTTAACTCTTGGCTTCTCTTCTTTCGTATTGACTTTTTTTGCTAGACACAAGTTCGCACATAAGAGTGTACGAAATAGCAGAAATAGATTTTATTGAAGAAATTATTCAATTTTTAAAAGTAGTGTTATTTACAAAGCTTATATTAGTTTGGTACAAGCCCACAAGTATGGAGCATCCAGTTAGGATCAAACTAAGTTCTCACTTGTAGGTAGGTATACAGATATATATCCGCACGCCCACTCGAATGGAACATGCTCGAGTTGGCCTACACAAGTAGGAGTCTCAAGTGTACACGATGTTGGATTAACTTTCCTTCATCTGCATCAATTACTATGCGCCATGCTTGGTCGATCATGTAACCTTTAATGGCTAGACAGTGAATCCTAAATTGTATAAAGAGCAGTTTTGATGTAGGCACCGTGAAAAGAAGATGCTATACTAACGTAAACACGGCCTCTTGCAACATGACAGGCTAGACTTGTGAGTAAAGACAGATTTTTAACATTCCCCTAGCTTTCCTTTTTAGAGTCGGAGAGAAGGCACGTCTGCACTTTGTTAGCATGTTCTCATTGTAGAAAATAAAAACAATTTATGTTCTTCCGACTTGTCCCTAACCGTTTTAATTTCTTTAGTGTAAATATTTAGGTTACTTTTTTATCTTATTTTACATATTTTAGCATTTTTTGTTTTAAATAATTGGGTAAATATATGCTTTTGACAGCCAGATACCACTGAGGCCACCCACATATATTCGGTTAGCCCAACAATAGGATTAGAAGCAAAACTTGCTCAAGCGTCCTCGTTGGCATTCTTTGGGGGAGGGGACCTCAGGCACGAGTTATTAATCCTAGCCCTCTCCCGAAGGAGAGTACCTCACTGCCTGGCGAAACGGCATTCTGAAACTCGTACATATTATACTTAATTTTATAACCCGATAGGATTTTGACTGGGACAGGTAATTTCAGCAGGGCTCGGTAATTCAAACAGAACAGCTATCTAACCTTTTCCTGTAGGATGCTTGCTTAGTTTAGTGTTGATGTTACCAATGTAGTTGGTGTTTGGTTGAAAAGATCAATGTGGCTGCGTGTTGAATAAGCATTTAGCATTCATACATATTTTAAAACATCAAGGAAAAACAATGAAGAACCAATTTGTTTCAACGAATAAACATATATATTAAAATCAACAACAAATACAAGGTAGTTTGTATAATATGTGAATAGGGAGAAAAAAATAGTTTCCCTTTGTCTGTTAGTCAAATTAGGAAATGTATTTAAGCAAGTTTTTCTAAATATAAAGTTCAGAGTTCTGTGTTAAAATAGAATGTGTCTTCAGAATATTGTACAGTTGTGTGTTTGTAACTAACAGAGTTGTTTCAACTTGGTTTGTTCACAGAGAACTGATGATGTATCAAACTCAAGTTCTGTATCTGTGTGTATGTGCGTGCGGAGTGAGTAGAATGAATAACACGTGTGAGTAGTCGAGATCTAATGTCTCTGTCCTGTACTCTACTACTGTGGTACTGGTACTACTGGTTGATTTGGGAATGTATCCGGATTTATATTACTGTCGGTGGCTCCCAGCACGAACGCGGGATAAATTTTTGAAGGAATACGAAAAATATTCGATTGGATGAAAAATGAACCAATCGGTGATTTTATAACAAAACTTGTTTGTGAGTAAACTGTAGGAAAAATTTCAGTGTGGTGAAATGCGATCGGTAAATTGTCCTATTATTTTTAGTATATATTAATTGACCAATCACAGTTGAAGAAATGTAGGCGTGGCAACATAGTAGTAGTCACTACAACCCTACACCAAGGCACCCTTTCTAATATTAAGTATAGCTTCATTTTGGTAACAAAACCGCAAGTATGAAGCACGTAGTGAGGTTTAAACTCACTACGCAATAATAATTGATCTGCGAGTCTAGCTTGCTAACCATTACACCACAGCGAAGTGCTATATTTTTTTTATTATTACTATCCTTTAATTATTATCCTTTTATTATTACTATCCTTTAATCTAAATTTATTTATACGAGTGAGCCGTGTGCGCGTGTTATCATTTTACAGATATTACTATATCTGCTGGTGGTATGAAATCTGTGACCTTTGAGCTTTCTGTTCAATCGCCTACTAGACGTCAGCGTGGACGACTTGTGGTTGAATATTCACAGTATTGCTCTCACTCTCTCAAGTCATCTAAAATTATCTGTATCTATCTCTCTACTTATCTGTGTATTTATTTCTTAATCTCTGTTTACATCTATCACTTCTGTCTCTCCTACGTGCATTAATCAGGTTGTGGACTTTCTAATTTTCTAACCTCTCCAACCTAAAAAAGCATAATCCATATTATACGCCTACGCGCAGATAACGCTCAACCAATAAAATGAAAGAATCGAATCAAGCAATTCTATTGGTAGATCGCCTCCCAAAGCAAGAATTGCGCCAAAATATCTTGAGCCACTTTCGAAAACCCAAAAAGGTTATAAAAAGGAGAAAAGACAACCCCAGTCAGGTCAGTCTAGCTCACTTTTTGAGCGACTGCACGGTTCAACTCTCTGTCTCCGGACGGAGGAACCTGAAGGAGGCTACGCCGAAGGGCGAAGTCTCCTTCGGGAGGTGTAGTTTATACGGGTTCCAAATGGAATATTTTTTTGGCTGGAGCTAATGGCTCGGGAATGCCCACATTAAAAAGGCCTTGTGCCGCATGACACCCCTCGTGGGTGGGTGACTGAATATCTCAGTCTAGTTCACTTTTGAGCGACTGCACGGTTCAACTCTCTGTCTCCGGACGGAGGAACCCAAAGGAGGCTACGCCGAAGGGCGAAGTCTCCTTCGGGGAGGTTAAACGGCCCTGAACCCGTTTATACGGGTTCAAATGGGCTATTTTTTGGCTGAGCCTAATGGCTCGGGAATGCCCAATTAAAAAGGCCTTGTGCCGCATGACACCCTCGTGGGTGGGTGACTGAATATCTCAGTCTAGCTTTTTGAGCGACTGCACGGTTCAACTCTCTGTCTCCGGACGGAAACCCGAAGGAGGCTACGCCGAAGGGCGGAGTCTCCTTCGGGAGGTAAAACCGGCCCAGAACCCGTTTATACGGGTTCAAATGGGCTATTTTTGGCTGAGCCTAATGGCTCGGGAATGCCCACATTAAAAAAGGCCTTGTGCCGCAACACCCCTCGTGGGTGGGTGACTGAATATCTCAGTCTAGCTCACTTTTTGAGCGACTGCACGGTTCAACTCTCTGTCTCCGGATGGAGAGGAACCCGAAGGAGGCTTTTTCGGGGAGGTTAAATCCACCCTGAACCCGTTTATACGGGTTCAAATGGGCTATTTTTTTGGCTGAGCCTAATGGCTCGGGAATGCCCACATTAAAAAAGGCCTTGTGCCGCATGACACCCTCGTGGGTGGGTGACTGAATATCTCAGTCCAGCTCACTTTTGAGCGACTGCACGGTTCAACTCTCTGTCTCCGGACGGAGAGGAACCCGAAGGAGGCTACGCCGAAGGGCGAAGTCTCCTTCAGGGAGGTTAAATTTGAACCCGTTTATACGTTCAAATGGGCATTTTTTGGCTGAGCCTAATGGCTCGGGAATGCCCACATTAAAAAAGGCCTTGTGCCGCATGACACCCCTCGTGGGTGGGTGACTGAATATCTCAGTCTAGCGAACTCGCCGATCGATTGCCTAATTAATCCACGACATTCAAAAACAGAATTTTACCGCGCATTTTGACGAACTTCAACTGACTCACCTGAAACACTCAACGAACAACTATCGAAACTTTGAACAATATTTCTTATGCACATTGATTTATTCATTACTAAAATAAGAAATACGAATCACGAAAAACAAACACAGACACGTTCAAAGGTAGACTACTTTAGCAAACTTTACCAAAAACTCTTATTATATATTTCAACACAAACACAAAATAACAAACATAACGACACAGAGACATCCAACATTTCAGCAACATATACAATTAACGCACGCAACAATACAAATATTAACCTTGTTTGTAAATATGTAATTGTATATAAATGTTTTATTTGTTTCGATCTATAAATGTCTCGTTTTTACTTTGTTTGAAATCTCATGTTTGTTATATATTTGTTTGGGACAAGGTTTAGACACACAACCGATCCGAACAAAATCCTTCTGATTAATTAAATGAACCAAAAGTCCCAACAAAATTTGGTGACCTTCCGACGTGAGTGAACATGCAACAAGAGGACGAACTTGTTGACGTACTTCAGACCAACAAAATTGGTAACCTCGACGTTTCAAGCAAACAACACCAACAAAATTGATAAACAGACGTGCGTAACAAAGATTGGTAACCCCGGTAACGGATAAAGTATTTCAACACTACAGATGGCAGAACCAACAACCGTATCAGAAACAGCCATCAAACTCGAGATGCCCGCCTTCAATGCAAATGTGCAAACGTGGTTCCTTCAGCTTGATGCGATATTCCAAGCTAGGCGCATAACTTCTCAGCAGTCAAAAATTTGCAGCAGTCGTGGAGAAGCTACCGGCAGAAATAGCAGCCGAAGTAGCTGATATACTAACTTCAGTCCCAGTTGAAAAACCATACGAAATCCTAAAAGAAGCGATATTGCATAGATCAGGTTTTCGGAGGAGAAAAGAATACGTGAACTCCCTGTCCAATGTCACAACCGAAGATGCCAAACCTTCTCACATTACTTCGAAGGATGCAGCAGTTATTAGGGCGAAAATGACATATCGACCACAGTATTCAAACAAATGTGGCTGGACAAGCTACCGCCAGAGGTTTTTTAGCCGCATTAGCAGAAGATGTAGACATCCAGAAACTAGCGATAATTGCAGACAAAATAACAGACACAGCGCCAATTAAACACATATCCGCAACGAACACACGAGATGGCCTCATGCCAGACATAGACCGGCAAATTCAAAAAGTTATCAACAGAGTTGCAAGATATATCTATACAGCTGCGCGAACTACAAAATGCTCATCTAAGCCGACATGATAATCAATATACCAAGCGAAATAAACAACGCTGGAGATCAAATTCTCGACACAGATACAAACGACAACGAAACGAATACCAAAATGAAAAATGTTGGTATCATGAAACTTTGGCGCGCAAGCTAAGACAACCATGTGCGTATAAGAAATCACCAACCGCCAAACAGCAGGGAAACGGACATCCTGGCACCCAGTAGAGACGTTGGATGCCAGGCAACTCAAGACTAACCGTCTCTTCTATATTTACGATAAATCCAGCGGATTAAACTTTTTGGTAGACACCCGGTGCCCAAATCAGTGTTATACCACAGACGAAGTGCAGCAAACAACTAATAAAAAACACAACATTAAAACTACAAGCCGCGAATGGCACGCCTATTGCTACTTATGGTGAAAAGACCTGACTTTAGACATAGGTCTAAGGAGAGATCTAACGTGACATTCATAATTGCTGATGTTTCGATGCCCATACTAGAGCGGACTTCCTAACACATTATGCATTGTCAGTAGAACTAGCATCCCAAACACTAAACACCAATACAAATATAAAAAACGCTGCGGTTTCATCTCTAAACATTCAACGATTGGACTGACGAATATTATACCAATAGCTAATGGCTACGGTGAGATAATACGTCAGTATCAGACACCGTTAACACCGTCGTCACGAAATGAACCGTTAGACATCATGCTAAACACAGCATTAAAACAACTGGTTCCCCAGTTTATTCCCAACCACGTAGGCTTCATCCCGCCAAATTGAAAATCGCAAGAGATGAGTTCGAAATGCTCAGACTGGGAATAATACGCCCCCTTCAAAAAGCCCTTATGCCAGCCCTCTACACATGGTTACAAAAGCAGATTCAGTCAGTTGGCGTCCATGCGGAGATTATAGGTTGTTGAACGCCCAGACCATTCCGGACAAATATCCTATCCCGCACATAAAAGATTTTGCGCTATCATTAGAAGGTGCTACAGTCTTCACTAAACTAGACCTCAAAAAGGCTTACTATCAGATACCAATCGAGGAAGACGACATACAAAAGACTGCGATCACCACTCCATTCGGACTATTTGAATTCACAAGAATGCCCTTTGGTTTACGAAACGCCGCACAGTCATTCCAAAGATTAATAGACGAGGTGTTACGTGGTATGCCGTACACATACGCGTATATTGACGATGTTTTAATTGTAAGTAAATCACATGTTGAACACAAGGAACATTTGCATGCAGTTCTAAAACGTTTACAACATTATGGTTTAAAATTAAACATTGACAAATGTATATTTGCGGTACCACAGCTAACCTTTCTTGGACATGTAATAGACCAACAAGGATTGTCTCCCTTGATCACAAGATCAAAGCAATAACAAAATTATCCCACACCTTCCACAATGAAGCAATTACGGAGATTCTTAGGAATGATAAACTACTACCAACAATTCATACCGAACTGTGCAACTATAATATTGCCATTAACAGACATGCTATCGCAACGAAAGAAAAAGAACTCGCAAATCGTACTATCGAAAGACGAATTAAAATCTTTTTAACGATGCAAAGACGCGTTGCAAAAATGTGTCAAAATTGTCGTATATTAATCCATCCGAAAATTCCAAACTAACACTCACGACAGATGCATCGGCTGACACAATTGAGCAGTACTACACCAGATTACTAACAATGTAGAGAAACCACTATCATTTTTCTTAAAGTTAAACACTACCCAGAGGGAAATATAGTACGTTCTCAAGAGAATTATTGGCAGTATACCTAGCAATACGACATTTTAGACATTCTAGAAGGAAGAAATTTCGTAGTCTTCTACCGACCATAAACCACTTTCTATATGCATTACATGCAAAGGCGACAAATTAAATCCACGAGACCTAAGACATTTAGATTACATCAGCCAGTACACAGCAGATATCCGATACGTAAAGGTCAGAATAACACAGTAGCGGACGCATTGTCCAGAACTACGCTCAACGCACCACAATCACAACCACTAAACTTTGACACTCTCTGAGGAACAAGCAAACGACAACGAATTACCGTCTGTACAAAAAGATACCTCACTTCAAATTGAAAAAAACCTTTACCCTTTACTAATGAACTCGTGTATTGTGACGTTTCCACAGGTAATCCTCGACCGTACTTATTTCACGAAGAAAATCAATTTTCGATCATTTCCATTCGCCAGCTCACCCTGGAGCGAAGGCTACGCTGCGGACCATAGCTGACAGATACGTCTGGCCCGGTATGTCTTCGGACGTGAAACAGTGGTCTCGCACGTGCCAACGTTGCCAGGCAACGAAAAATACACCGACATACCAAAGCACCATCGTCGACCTTCGCGACACCAATGGAATTTACGCACATACGCAGACTTAGTCGGTCCACTCGAAAAATTAATGGACACGAGTACATTCTAACGATCATTGACCGCTTTACGCGATGGCCAGTTGCGATACCACTAACATCAATAACGGCAGAAACAGTGGCTAACGCAATTTTCAACAACTGGTTTCTATATTTGGATGCCCCTGCAGTTAACAACTGACAGAGGTCCCCAATTTCAATCAACGCTATTCAACGAATTTGTCAACATTTTAGGCATAAAACACATCTCTACCACCGCATACCACCCATGCAGCAACGGAATAGTGGAGAGATTCCATAGACAGCTCAAGTACGCATTAACAGCGTCTACCAATGCTCGTACGTGGGTAGATAAGCTACCATTTGTGATGCTTGCGCTGCGAAATACAATAAAACTGGATCTCAAATGCACCAGTGCAGAATTAGTTTTGGGAAAGCAACAACGCTGCCTGGACAGATATTTCACAACGAGACGACATCTACACCAACGAATTACTTTGTGGCAGACCTAAAAAGAAGATGATGGACGTTATATATACACCCACGAGAGCGTATAAAAAACCTTTCTACGTGCCAGCAGATCTACATTCAGCAGAATATGTTTTCCTGAGGCGCGACACTGTACGGAAACCATTAACGCCCAACTACACAGGTCCACCCTGGTAATTCTAAAACACCCAAATTCTTCATAATTGATATCGCCGGTAAACAGAACACCGTCAGTATAGACCGTCTCAAACCAGCATATCTGCAATCCGACGACACAGATCGAACAATAACGAAACCGACGACAACAGAACAAACAGAAACGCAAACAACTACTGATACGACCGAATCAACACAGTCTACCCGTACAAAATCAGGAAGGAATGTTCACTGGCCAACCAAGTACCGAACCTACATTACATATTAATGCTCATTCACCAAGGCATTAATCTGGGGGAGGTATTGTGGACTCTTCTAATTTTCTAACCTTCCCAACCTAAAAAAAAGCATAATCCATATTATACGCCTACGCGCAGATAACGCTCAACCAATAAAAAATGCAAAGAATCCAGAATCAAGCAATTCTATTGGTAGATCGCCTCCAAAAGCAAGAATTGCGCCAAAATATCTTGAGCCACTTTCGAAAACCCAAAGGTTATAAAAGGAGAAAAGACAACCCCAGTCAGTCAGTCTAGCTCACTTTTTGAGCGACTGCATTCAACTCTCTGTCTCCGGACGGAGAGGAACCCGAAGGAGGCTACGCCGAAGGGCGAAGTCTCCTTCGGGGAGGTTAAACTCAACTCTGAACCCGTTTATACGGGTTCAAATGGCTTGAGCCTAATGGCTCAGGAATGCCCATTAAAAAAGGCCTTGTGCCGCATGACACCCTCGTGGGTGGGTGACTGAATATCTCAGTCTAGCTCACTTTTTGAGCGACTGCACGGTTCAACTCTCTGTCTCCGGACGGAAAGGAACCCGAAGGAGGCTACGCCGAAGGGCGAAGTCTCCTTCAGGGAGGGTATTGAACCCGTTTATACGGGTTCAAATGGGCTATTTTTGGCTGAGCCCTAATGGCTCGGGAATCCCAAAAAAAGGCCTTGTGCCGCATGACACCCTCGTGGGTGGGTGACTGAATATCTCAGTCTAGCTCACTTTTGAGCGACTGCACGGTTCAACTCTCTGTCTCCGGACGGAGGAACCCGAGGAGGCTACGCCGAAGGGCAGAAAGCTCCTTCGGGAGGTTAAACCGGCCCTGAACCCGTTTATACGGGTTCAAATGGAAATAGTTGGCTGAGCCTAATGGCTCGGGAATGCCCACATTAAAAAAGGCCTTGTGCCGCATGACACCCTCGTGGGTGGGTGACTGAATATCTCAGTCTAACTCGCCGATCGATTGCCTAAATTAATCCAATGACATTCAAAAACAGAATTTTACCGCGCATTTTTGACGAACTTCAACTTCACCTGAAACACTCAACGAACAACTATCGAAACTTTGAACAATATTTCTTATGCACATTGATTTATTCATTACTAAAAAATAAAAATACGAATCACGAAAACAAACACAGACACGTTCAAAGGTAGACTACTTTAGCAAACTTTACCAAAAACTCTTATTATATATTTCAACACAAACACAAAATAACAAACATAACGACACAGAGACATCCAACATTTCAGCAACATATACAATTAACGCACGCAACAATACAAATATTAACCTTGTTTGTAAATATGTAATTGTATATAAATGTTTTATTTGTTTCGATCTATAAATGTCTCGTTTTTACTTTGTTTGAAATCTCATGTTTGTTATATATTTGTTTGGGACAAGGTTTAGACACACAACCGATCCGAACAAAAAATCCTTCTGATTAATTAAATGAACCAAAAGTCCCAACAAAAAACATTTAAAATTAAATATGTCGCATATTTTCCTCTTTTTTCGTTCTTTTTTACTTTCATTCATTACTTTTGTGTCAGACCTCTTTATCTTCTTTCTCTCTAATTTTTATCTCTATCCAAAGTGTACACTTGCCAACTGAGGTTAAACAATAGAAAAAATGTTTTCATTTCGGTGAGATAAAAATAAATAATCAAAAGATTAAAACAAAAAGGGAAAAAAAATAATAGAAAAGCACGATTAACTTAAAGTAACTCCACCATCTCTCCTCCCAGACCGATCTCTGAAACATCCCACACAAATGAAGTCAGTCAAACAATAACTACAGTTTGGAGTTTGAGTCTGGAAACTAGCCTTTTTTTGTCAATGGTAAAAGCTCCCTACAAATCATGACTTTTCGCATGGATTTTTAACTCTTGATGACCTTTGGTAAAGATTTGTGAAATAAGAAAAAAAAAAGAAAAAAAAAAGAAAAAAAAAAGAATGGGGTAAGTTTCCAAATCCATCCAGTATTGTTGTTACGGTTGTTATGTTATTAGTCGTTTTCATCGCAGTCGCATCTAGTGTTCGCCGTTGGGGATAAAACGATATTCTTAGTACTTAGTCTTCTTAGTACTCGCACCAGTTTCAACACTGCTGTGGTCTAAATCATGTGAATTCTTCTTCTGATATTTATTTTATACAATCTTTTTTTAACGGTCCTTCGAGCCAATCTCAGTGCTTCATAGTTTAAGAAAACCATTGCCTTTATATTTCAGTTTTCCGGCATGGAATTTTTTTCACCATATTGTTCACTGAAAAAGCTTCAGCCAAGCCACAACTTGAAAAAGTTTGTGTTTAAATAAATCCTGGCTTGAATAAAGTAGTCAATTTGTGTGTTAAAGTCACAAATTAGTTTATATTTCTATTCTTGGAGAGTTTCTGATATTTTCAAAAAGATAATATTCTCCAATCCAAACACCATGCATGATATATGAGGGAAAGTCAAAAATTATCCGCATTCATAACACAGATATGTTATGGTGAGGGTGCGGATAATTTTTTTTTAACTTACCCTCGTATATATTAGGTTTGTGTGATTGCTCTCAGAATTATTTTAATGAGAATGAATTAATAATAACTAGTACATATATTTATTAAACATCAATATATTTTCATTTATTTTCTATGACTAAATGTTAACGTCCTCCAAGTTTTTGAATTCCATGTTAATAAAACGACTTAGCTTTGTCGCAATAAATTTATCGATGGAAGTTTAAACACCGAAGACATCTTGAAACCTTTAACCAGATCAGAAATTTAACTGGAACAAAAAATAATTCGATTGCGACAATTTAGTGAATTTGCCGAGCAAGGCATAATTTCCCACTCCAACCAAATCTATGATGATATTTTGTTGATGGCGTAACTTGTAGACGAGCATTGACCTTCACCAATATGATTTCCTAGTTTCTCTACCCAGTAAATGATTTTTTTAATGTGGAACCTATTTTCTTGCTTTTATCTTTCATATAATTTGTAAATGTTGTATAACTTTTAAGCATTGTCGGCCAATTCCAACATTCAGTAAGTGAAGTCATCACCCAAAAGAACTTTCAACTTATCATTTCCAAATTCTGCATGGTTTGTCCTCCAAGTCAAATTCATCTTTCTTGACTTCCGCAAACCATTCACGACACATACTACTTCCAACTAATCCATAGATTTCATGAACCATAATCTTCGTGTCTGGCATGCTCAGCTTGAAAAGGAACAACTTTCAATGTAGCACATGTATCTTGTCCGCCATTTCCCACTGAATACAGAACACTAAAAACCCGTTTTCAGCCGTGTGTTCAGAGGCTAGTTTTCAAAAAAAAAGAGAGCACTGGAAAATTTTGCCCCTTCCCTAATATCTAATTTTCAAAGCAAGTAATTATTAAATTCGTATTGCTTCCCCGGCGTAGACGCATATATACGTTTTTACAGAAAGTATATTTTCAGACACAGACGAATAAACACGTCCAAAACATAACGTTTAAAAACCAACTACAAAGGTCGATCTTGATTTTTTTTTTTTATGTCCTGAGCTTGAAACATGTCCAGTTGTCATCTCATACGTCTGGTAGAGGTCTTAGCCACTGCTCGGGTACTTCAAGGTACCTCAGTTTCTTAGTTACTATACTAAAAACAAATAAAAAATTCGTCTGAAAATGAAACGCTTTTCCCAAAATAATCGGCGGGGAAGGTGTTAATTTCTTTTGGCTTGACAATACTCTTTTATGCGCCGTGTCCCTTCAGGACGTAGGCGATCACAGCTCTCCGCATCTTTCCGTCTTTCTTCTTCCCTGTTCTTTTTATGACTTTATTTGCAGAGGAATATGAAAGAAAGAAACAATTCATGCCAAGGCATGACAGGCATGGAAAATGTCATGGATAATGAGTAGCATTAGAGTTGCATTATCTGTGAAAAAACGCTTTTTAAGCAATAAAGGCTTAGAGAATGTTTTAAAATGATTTTTGATCAAATCCGAAATTAGAATTAAAATCTCTCATTTGTTTTTTTTCTCTGCCGATTGAAAAAGATAAATATAAATAAAATTAAATCCAATGTAAAGTTTTCCTCATTATTTGTTCAAACTGTATTTAAGAAAACACTTTTTTTAAAACGTTTCAAGCTGTATCGAATGCCCAGAAAGACTTAAAGAATTCAGCAAGTGTTGACATTTTTCACCGTTTTGAGAATTGGAAAACTGACAAGCGTTGCCCTTCTTCGAAGATATACGTGCCAGAACATTTAAAAACTTACCTTATTTGATTTCAAACATTGAAGCACACTTTTTTCAATGCCGCAAAATATTGAACGGGGTTGTAATAGCATTTCTTTTTTTAAAAACTGCAATAAATATTGAATTTTGTAAAAAGAACAAATTTTTCAGTTTTTTAATATAACGTGTCGAAAGTCTTGGTACAGAAGAGGAAAGCCCATTAGAACAGTTACCATGGAAATATCTATAGAAAAGACCCAAGGGAGTTACGTTACCGCAGTGGCAATGTAGCTGAAGCCGAGATGCCAGGTCATTGCAGATTCTTGTTTGGATTTTGTCAAGAATCTACTGATACATAGTAGAAGCACCAGACGAGATGTGGCAGCAATATTCAATGGACGAATGGTAGATTTATAAGGGTGTAAGATAGATTCTGGCGAGAAATAATTATCTAGAACGACATAGTGAATCGACTTACCTTTTTTGTAAGAGTACAAGGGCCGGGAACCACTCGAAGTAGAGTGTTACCTTAAGGGGTAGTTTATATGGATAGGAGGAGATAACGGTTAACTCTAGACTTGAACAGATTAAGATTGTAGGGATCGGGGAAACATCCTCATGGGAGTCTGTTCCACATCGCTGTGGTTCGCGGAAAGAAACTGTTTGGGTGAAACTTGCTACTAGCCAATGGAATGCGGAGGAAATGTAGGTGATTTCCTACTATAAAAGTAGAATGGCGGGTCCTAGCCGTGAAGGTTAGACTAGGCGGAACCAAGGAATATAGTTCGTCCGAGCACTTTCTTGGCAGCAAATCTAACAATTGATTCAATATAGTTCTTTGACTTCATGTCAGTGGAAAATGTTAGCCCGAAAAGGCGCAATGAGTCATTTGCTTGCAGGTTAGCATCAGTCATGCTGATGGAAAGCAAAAATATTTCTTTAAGATGATTAAAAGAGAGTAATTTCGTTTTGGAAATGTTAAAAGTAACAAGCCATTTCTTGCCCCAGTTAACAACTGCTTGTCAGTAATTTTTTTATATCAGCTTCCAATTTGACCTGATCAAATCTATCAGATACTATTAAGATAGGAGTAAATAGTTGTGTCATCACCATAGGTACGAAAGCCATATTGTTTGTTTGAAAGATATATTTAACCCTTTGAGCCCTGACCACCGCTTTACCGGTGATAGAGAAAAATGACGTAATGCCCAGCCACCGGTTGAACGGTGGGTAAACACTTGTAACTGTTTTTATATCTACCATGAAATATTACCTAACAATTATTTGCGAATTTTGTCTCAGAGGCTCAGACAGAAGGGTTAAATTGTTCAGGAACGCAGGACTCAAAGGGCTAACTAATTCGGACTTGATTAGTACTTCTAGAACTTTACTAAAAAGAGGTAGAAAAATAATAGGTCCATAGTCAGAAGGATCAGATGGTTTACACGAGTTCTTAAAAACAAGAACTTGTGGATGTTATGGATATTAGTGCTGGGTTGATTCTTTCACCTAAACATCCAAAAACTTGTTGAATGCCTTCGTCGCTGAAATAAATTGACAAAGAAAAGACGGAAGGATACAGAGACACTAGAAGGACAGTTTAGGACACTGATTTTATTTCCTTCTTCTGGATTCCAACGAGTTCTTGTTGGGGAATTTCTTCCCGAACAGTTGGCACGTGTTCACCAGTCAAAGGTCCAACCGAGAAAGAGACAGATTCTTCGAGTTTATCTTTGGCGCCAGGAAATCTGTCTTTTTTTGCACATGCGTAAATTGTCTTTCCTGTCAGAGGACTCCTGGGAAATTTTAATGTTTATTTTATTTTGTACTTTTATTTAATTTTGTATTTTTATTTTATTTTGTATCTTTATTTTATTTTGTATTTTTATTTTATTCCCACAAACTATAGAAGAGAATTTCCAACGGACAGAAAAGCAAGAAGCAGCAAGTTATTTATTGTAGAATTTATAGATAACAAGAGTCAATTCAGGGGCACATTTCTTAAAGATTATTGCGGGGATGCTTTCAAGTCTGCAAGATTTGTGGGGATCCAGAAATGATCACAGATACCCTGGACGACGAAATTATATGCAAATCACACAGACTCAGTTCTAGGCAAAAATATAAAAGGTCACCTGTAAATATTTGCTGAACAACACCAACATTTTCCTTAGGCTTTATTCTTGGATTTTCCTTTGATAGAAAGAAGCAACTTACAATACTCATAGGCAACTGTGCTGCAAAATGTTCGAGAAGATGGTTAGGATAATTAACTCGGAAGAACAAGTTTTTAAGCAGCCACTTCGTCAGATTGATAAGCTTGTTTCGGTCATTAGTAATTCGTTCACCGGTGGATGTCCTTGTGTCAAAATTAAACTCAACTTAATAAAAAAAACTCATAATTTTAATAACCTAACAAAGAAACATTTACTGACTTTCATTCAAATCTTTGTGAAATAAGCCGTGACGCAAAACGAACCCCAAAACAGCAATCGCCATTAAAAAATTAATTTAGAATTATTTTTCCAAATTTCTTTATTCTCGTTGACCCTCCTTTCTCTCTCTCTCTCTCTATATATATATATATATATATGACGTTATATTCCATACCTGAAGATGTCTGTAGGAACAGACCAAAGCTTGTAGTAAAAATAAGAACTAATAAAACAGAAATTTATAGAAACAAGGATCATTTCATTCATAACAGATTCGGAGGTTTTTGTATATTATTTGAATTGTTTGCGACGATGGATTTCTCGCCAATTAAATCATTAACCTTTGCATTTGTTTTTTGTGTGAATAATTCATGAATATATATATATATATATATATTCATGAATCATTCATAAAAAAAACAAATATATTTGTTTTTTGTATGAATGATTCATGAATTTATAAATTATAATTTGCACCTTTAAGTGAAATTAAAATAACTGATCCAACGTGCAACTTTCGGATAATAAGTGTGACATTACTGTAATTATTGAACAATATAGTTCATGCCACATTGACGGAAAACCTACCTAAAAGAATTCTCTTTTGTACAAAAACGCACAACCGTAAAATTTAAATTCAAACTCAGCTTGCGACCGCACGTTCCAAAACAATAACACATTTCTCATAGCATTTTTTCGGATTTCATCTCTATTTTCGTTGTCCTCTTATTACCGAGAAGTAAAAACAAGAACAAAATCTATTTCCATACCTGAGGATGTCTGTAGGAACAGACGAAAGCTTTTAAAAATTAAAAGACCTTATGCAACTGGAATTTATGAACAGGGATCATATCATTCATATACAGGTTTGGGGTTGATGTATCTCATTTATATTGTTTGCGAAGATGTATTCTCGCCATTTAAATCATTAACCTCTATATTTGTTTTTTTTTGTATGAATGATTCATGAATTTATAAATAATAATTTGCACCTTTAATTATAATATATATATATATATATATATATATATATATATATATATGAAGGCTTTGTGCAGAACCAACCACACTTTTTGAAGGCCTGAATACAGAGACCTGGTGCACTACGTGCCACAAAGTTTCCAAACGACCCTCCGCAGGTTTTGAATTCAGAGTTGTACTCTTAGACCAGTTGCCATCAAAGGCTATAGAACACAGACTGTCCTGCTATTTGCCCACAGCTGGAGGAAGAAGAAGAGGATTAATACCTATGGATATGTAATGGATTCGACTGGAATTCGAACTCTGCTCTCAGTCGCTATCCACTATACCAATCACAAAGCCTTCACCACTATAATCAAATCACATGTGCTGGTGTCTGGCTGTTGGTTCCGAGGAACTGAGCTCCTTGAGCCTCATACATCGGATACGACAGGAGAGTCCACGATATATATATATATATATATATATATATATATAGGCAACTATACTCGTTTCGAAAAACCTTCGAATTTTTTATTTGCCTATAATCAAATTAATCTCGAAGGAAAAAAAGGTTTTAAAAAAGAAAGAGCTAGAAACATGAAAGTCTGTCGAAAAAAATAGCACAGATACAGGTTTAAAGCCCAAAGAAAAAACCCCGACACGAATAAACAACTAACTAAATGAGCTCAATACAACCGTAGAGCAGACCTAGATAAACCTAGCACAGTAGGTTTATCTATCTATCTATCTATCTATATGAAGAAAAATATACGGAAAAACAAACAAAAATCCTAATATGCAATTATGCTGTTTTAATGTTAATATAATGTCAACGTCGGACGTTTCGGTCAATAGCCCATCTTCAGGACATATTCATCAAACATAATTAACATTAGACTATATTCAATTCAACATGAAAAAGACGATGGACACAAGAGCAAGACTAATCCAAACAGATAACTGAAATTTTTTTTTATAAGATCAACGTTCCGTTTTAATATAATCACGTCGTTGTCACATGGGCGATGCTGTGAAAACATATTCAAAGATGATTTCAAAATATTAGATAAGCTCGATGGAACGATTTTCTCATATAAGGATTCCATCGTCTTTTTCATGTTGAATTGAATATAGTCTAATGTTAATTATGTTTGATGAATGTCCTGAAGATGGTCTATTTTTTTCCGTCCGATGTTGACATTATATTAACATTAAAACAGCATAATTGATATTAGATTTTTGTTTGTTTTTCCGTATATTTTCTTCATACTGTCGGATCTATATCCATATATTTGCTTACACACACACACACACACACACACATATATATATATATATATATAAGTATAAAAGTGGACATTGAAGCCTACAACAATAAATACTAAAGCTGTAAACTCTGTCGGGAGGAGAAAATTGCTTTCCAAACATTCTGTCGGGAAAATATTTTATTCTCAAAAAAGAAAAAAATAGAAAGTAATCTCTTATTTTTATATTCATTTTATTTTATTTATCTATTCATTTATTTTGACCGTGTAAATTAATTACACGACCTGTACACTTAAGATATCGCCGGAAATGTCCTTTCATAGTGTATAGAATCACGAGTGTAAATTTCAAAACTCATACTTAAGTTGAAATTAAATAAGAGCTGAAAAGTCAAGAAAAGGTTACGGAAATAAATTTTATTCATTATAAATGCTTTTATTGAGGTTCTTTTTTTTGCTTAAAACAAGAGTAAATAATGAACAAACTGAATATTCTTTTGTGACCTTATTCATGTTATTTATTTCATGTGATGAAAAATACCGTTTGCGTAGTAACAACGGCAATTATGTACTTCATGTGTGAAAAGAGAGGACGAACTACTTACACTAACAGTTTCTTAAATAATCATAATCATGACAATAATTCTTTCGCTCGTCCGGAGATCATTAAATACAATAAAGCTTCAACTTCTCCTAATTTCACACTCAGCTGATTTTGATACTTCATTGTGATTGAGAAATAAAAAATAGTCTGTAAGAAACACATTATTTTTATTTGTCTATGTCTCCATGACCCTACATTCCATCTGTAGACTGTTATCCCACTTGCAGTGAAATACTTGTATTGCTATTTAACTGTTATAACAGACTAACAATGATTCGATGATAATCGTTAGATTATCTAAGCTGAAGAAGGGAAGCGAGCATATCGAGCAAAGGAACAGAAGATGTGAGTGAGGACATGTCTCAATATTTATCTCTTAAATACAAAATAGCTACACCCATTGATTGAACACAACATTGTTCCATTTATCACAACATTATACTCATACCGAATGCTGCTTTCACACTAGTCACCAGACTTCTATGAAAAGCCTATTTATAAATTTAAATATGTACATTGTACATATAATGTTGAAGTAAGGGACTGGTGAATGATATTTAAAGTAAAAAAAAAAAAAATCTATTCTGAAGAGAAATAAAACCGCTTCCAATCAAAGGCTTTTATTCATGTGACACCCACCGGTGGTCGCGGTCGCAGCGCCAGTATGTGACGTCCTCTGGTCGCGACGCTAATATGTGACATTGACCGGTCGGCCCGTGGTCAAGTCGGAAGTACGTGGAATTTCTCGGTCAGCTTCTGCGAGGCAACGGCCTGACTGCAACTGCAAATCAACTGCTGGAACTAACTGCAAACTGATCAGCTGCCTCGAGACGTTCGTTTATATGGATACCGACCAAAACCCGGTGTGGAGGCCTGACGTGGCTTGGGTTCCCGATAATTCTCGATTCCCAGCAAGAATTCTCTTTGTTCTTAGGCCAGGAAAATTAATTACTTCCCATTTTTGGAAGATTAATCACTTTCCATTTCGGGGTTTTTTCCTTTGTCCGTGAGAGAAGGTTGGAGGAGAGTTATCCTCCTAGACTCTTCCTCTCTTACATTGGTATCTCATACCAATCCCCTCAGTGGGTGTTAACAACTTCTCCGTCTTTCTCATACATTCACCTCCGCCTATCACCCATGCTACCACTTGACCAATGATGTCTCGGCAGTGTGGGTGTGGCTATACTGACCCTCTTAAAATTATTATCCAGGATTTTGTTTAAAAAATCCTTTTTTTCTTTTTTTCCCTTCGGCCAAAACATTTACAAACCCCAGATTGCCAAATAATTCTTATCACATCTTTCTTTCGGGGACACCCAAAATTCACTTAGTCAGGTCTCTCTACCGACTCATCAATCACTGTCAAAACCCGACACCTGTTTTGTTTTGTTTTTTTCTGCTAAGTCAACTTTTAGCTGGGAGGTCCGTATTTTATCTTACAATCAAATTCTTAATTTTTCTGATGCCTTAAAATCCTCTTATCACCAAATGCCCATTTTCGACGACGCTGTGTTTGACGTCAACAGTTTGAATAAGCAATAATAATACGACTTTCTTCCTCATGCCAGAATTCTAACACACACCAGATGACTCCCTTCGTTGGATCCAGGAATTAAAATTAAAGGATATCTCTAAAAGATAACTAATATCTATTCTCCGTGGTGGTCTCAAGCCGAATTTTTTTTATGGCCGTATGTGTCGGTTGGCTTTGTTTTTTTCTTCTGAATTCTGTTTCCCTTTGTGCGTCACTCCCTTAACATGACATTAATCAGTTTTGACAGAATCTCATATCTCGGTTTTTCTTACGGATTTTCTGTCTCGTGCGAAAAGTATCTTTCTTCCTAAATAAAATAAAATCTTTTTTAACGTCACTCAGTCTATCTTTCGATATAGCTCTTTCTCGCCTTAAGTCTTTCCTGTTTTTAATTTCTATGGTTAATTAGTTAGCCAATTACCGTAGCTAAATAGTGTCACATTCAAGATCCCGACTAATTTCGCCTACTACGTGAAATTTGAAAGGTACAAACATTTACTATATAGACATGAAACAATATAACAAAATAAAATTTTAACAAAAAGCTTGCGCAAAAATTTCTTTTTGTGCGTCTTATCATTAACAAGGCAAGATAACATAACAAAATGATAGAAATTGTTGGATCCGTAAAAAGATTTACAATACAATTCTTCAGCTCATGAAAAAAGCAGAAGGTGATACGAAAACTTTAAAAATAAGGAAGAAATGACTCTTTAGAAATAGATGTATCACCTAAATAGAGAGATGAAAAAATCTATTTTGGCTTAATCCACGAGCGCCTCTGGGACCTTTAACGATATTTTTGGCATTTCTTTGAGCTTCCTTTTCGTGGTCGGCTGTGGCGTGACCGGTTTTTAGTTTTTCTTTGTTGTTCTTTTTCGTCGTCATAAAAGTTATTGGCGTAGCCCTGGAGAAATGCCGAAACATTATCCTTTTGCTTCCCTAGCTGTGATTATCGACTTTTTCAGGTGGACGCCAAAAACACCTTCCGCTCCTTGCAGCCAGATGCGCCCCTCCCACTTCATATCTGACTAAGTCCATTCTTCTCTCTGCCTTCTCGCAGCCAGTCGATGTCCCTCGCATCTGACGTTTCAGCTCCTTCTGCCTTTCATCCACTGACCAGTACTCTTATATATACTCTTTGTTAACTTTAAAGTTATTATGAAGGATTCTGCAGAGTATGGTAATTTTGCAAAATATTTGTACAAAATATACAGTTTTTAAAATATGAAGATAATATCCAAGAATTAATATCATTGGTCCTAAGCTTGCATTTCGGCTTCAGTCACTTTCCCACCATTGTAACATAGTTTCCCTGTGCCTTTTCTATAAATACTTTCATGGTAATTGTTCGAATCAGCTTTCCTCTTTGGTACCTAGACTTTATAAATTTAAGTGTAGTACTAGATTGGTGATAAGTTCTCGTCATTTTACAGTGAAATTGGTAGATGTAAGCGTAAGTTCTATGCTAACAGTTTCTTCTATAACATTTCTCGCTTGTGGAATTCTCTTTTGGTTCCTTCCATCCCAGTCAACTTTGATCTTCAAAAACTGAAATTAATAAGTTCTATGCTAACAGTTTCTTCTCTCGTACTTCTCGTTTGTGGAACTTTCTTCCGGTTTCTTGCTTTCTAGTTAACTTCGATCTTCAAAAATGTAAATACAATGTCAGCCGTTGTCTTCTGACTTCTTAATTTCAGTACTTTTATTATTCTCTCTCCTTAATAATGTTTTTCTTTTTCTTATGCCCTTTCACACTCAGTAACCCCTTGCATATTAGTTGCTTTATTGCATTGCTTGGAATGTAAAGTAAAGAAATGTCGAAATTAAGACCATGTGCTCAAAGTATAAAGTTGAAAAGGTTTTGCAAATTGCGCATTAAAAGAAAGAAAAGAGTAAAGAGAGAATAGCGCTCCCTAAATTCGAAAGAGACTCACCGTTTGTTTAGGAGGTTCATGAAATATTCTCTGAGCGTGGGTTGGTCAGTAACAAGGATTTGTTGAACCGATCGTTTTTATAGAAGTTTTCCAGAAATATATTCTGGGATATGGAAGAAAGTTCTACTTCGTTTGTCAAACTGTGCTTTTTCTCAATACCTCTGAAGGAGTCGATGTCGAAAATATCAAACAGAAGGGAAAGCGACAAAAAATAGGAAAATTATTTCTGAATAATTCCTCTTTCTGAAGAGGCACTCTTAAGAAATATCAGTCTTCGTGTTGACAACCTGCCGAATTACAAAATTACTTCTGAATATGGTTGACCTCTTGCCGTACTGTAGGATCAATTTCTTGTCTCACACTGTTAATGATAGCCTTCACGAGTTGAATTTATAGGAAAAAAGTCAGGCTCCAGAGTCTTGAGCGCGAATTTCTACAGAAGTTATTTTTTCTGCACACGAAGGATTTATCAACCAATCAGATTGTGTTTACAAAATTCAAAACGAGTTTTTATGATTGTCTGATTCCGATTTAGCAAAGATTTTGAGCAAAAGGAAATCGCGAACATAGGTTTAACCGCTGGGTTTGGGCACTCATTTTTATTCCAAGTCACCCACGTTTGACAGATTTTAGAACAAGATATTTTTATAGTTCTATTTATTTTAGAATGTGCTTATCTCTCAACGCTGAAAAATTAATGCGACAAGAGTGAGCTATGATTTATCGTCTCATTTTTTGTTTTTGTTTTTTTCTTTAGTCTGTAGTAGACATCAGAAATTATACTAAGTCATAACTTAATATGAATTCTGTTGTATTTTCTGTGTTTTTTTTTATAGATGAATAGGAGTAGATAGGCTTACCTATCGTCTGGTGCGCACTCCTTCCCTGTCTATTGAACAGGAGTAGAGGTTCATCATCAAGATCAAGATAAGATTTACCTGTTCTCTCTTTCTTCTACCAGTGCCACAATTATTTGACTGAACTTTTTGGTGATTAGAGTAATCAGTGGGTGTAACTTTCCAATATGAGGGTACCGGGTTGGCAGTTTGCTGGGTTCTGCTTCCGACTGGTCGTTAGGAGCCCGAACTCTTTGGTAGCGCCTGAGAGGCTGCTCCGATCAACAGTCGCATAATATCGGAGTATCTTGTAGAGCCATGTTGCGTATGAATATGTGTCCCTGCATATATTTCCGGTAAGCAACCCTGAGGCTACATTATATTCTGTTCTCAGCCACGCACTGGCTGCTTTGTATTGCCACAGACGACAGATAGTGACAATTATGGTGGTCCCTTTTCTCTCGCCTCAAAACAATTCTCATGGGAATCACAGCAAAAAGAAATACAACTAAACCAGCAAACAAAAGCCACTACACCCATCAACCTTTCTTTCTCCAATATTCGTGGTATTCATTCCAACTTCTGTAGCGTAGAATCTTTTCTCTTGGAACAGTCGCCAGATATCTTTACCCTTTCTGAAACCAACATGAATTCTTTCATTGATAGCAATGAATTATTGCTTCCAGGCTATCTTTCAATTTACCAAAAAGATTCCAGCATTCACATGCATAGCCTGGCTTTTTACATCCGAGATAATCGTCCGATGGCCAGGAAATTGTCTCTCGAGGCAGTTGACTACTTTTTCATGTGCCTCCGTCTTTTCTTACTAAACTCTCTTTTTCCTTTATCGACCCCCCTTATTCCCGGGCTTGCGGTATTTTAGGCATAATAACCGACATTATAAACAGGCACTTTCTCTACATTCAACTTCGAACATCTTTGTTTTCGGTGACTTTAATACTCACCATTTCACATGGCTTAAACTTTTTAAAGGTACTGATGTTGCCAGTATTCAGACATTAAATTATTCCATTGCTCAATCCCTTACTCAAATCATGGACTTCCCTACTAGTTTTCCCTGGCAAAACCAAACAACAGGCTTCTGTACTTGATGTATTTCTTACTTCCTCTCCTTACTCTTGCTGAGCTTCAGAACACTGCCCTATGGTAACTCTGACCACTCTGTGGAATTCGTTCATCATCTCTCATTGCAGGGCTTTTTTAGACAAGCAATATGGCTTTTGTTTCTCTAGGTCAACTGCTGATGTACGAAGGATAAAATAAAACCCCAGTAGTATGACTTCGTTGAGCTTGACAGAATCTATTTTATATTGAATTTATTGTTGCTAGTTGCTAAGGGGGCTTTCATATCTGTTCAAGCTTCAGAGTACCCAATAATCTGTTCAAACTTCAGGGTCCAAAAAAATGTAGATTCGATAGGAGCACAAGCCCACATTTCTGTAATGGAAGGAGAAATTATCAGATTCGATAAATTAATAGCTGTCAACCATCATTGACGCACTGCTCTATGGTTGGACTTCTCAACTTGCCAAACAGTTTATCTATAAAAGAATATTTTCTGACGATGGAAAACTTGCTGTTATCGGGAGCATGCTAGTCTTTCATGCAATTGCTTTGGCATAATTTCTTTTCTTTTCATGAATAAAGGTTTGTGACGAAATTGACTGAATTTTACAATTTTTATTTTCTTCGACATACCGTTTATAAATTGCTTTATCATTAGTTTGTCATAAAAATGGTTTTATTTGTGTTAAGAGTACAATAATCGTTATTAATATCTATCCACTATCTAATGCACAAACGAAAGACAATTCAATATCATTGATCAGCAGTAAGGCTCAAAAAAGTGATATTAACAATAAAAATAAATACATCCTTCTAAACTGATACATTAAACTTAAACTTGTTTCAATTCTACGCGTTGAGAAGCAAAACTAAATTACTGTCAATACATATGACATGATTGAAGTCAATCTGGGCTTGTGGTAAGTACGAAATAATAATAACTTCCTTTATCCACTCCCTTCAAATTCGTGCGAGCTGAGGAAGAAGACGGAAAGAAATTCGCGAGTCTATGGAAAATTTTCTTTAGACCAATGAAAACTTTGTTTTCACGGTAATTAACCGTTGAGCTCAGAAAAAGACGAAAACAAATTCGCGAGCGTATGTAACATTTATTTTGGACCAATGAAAACCTTGTTTTCATAGGAATCAACTGTTGAGCTTAGAAAAAGAAAGAAAAGAAAATAGCGAGTCTAGCGAAATCCTTCTTAATATAAAATAAGGGAAAAAAAAATCAAGAGAAGAGTGTCCGAAGTTATGTGAAAAGTTCCATTTTTGTTCACGTATCCAGCATTCAGATTTTCGCCAGTGTTAAATTACTCGCCAATTATGTTATCGGCCTTAATCAAACACTTAACACTTCAAAGAACTTTATTTCAACAATCCAAGCTATTTCAAACTATCTCTTCGTCTACTTTTGAATGTATACAACCGTATATCCCTTCAACGAACTTTCTCAACTTTGTTTTAAACATTTTTTAATATTATTTTGTGTCAGATGGTTTAACTTGTTGCATGAATATTTCCTCTTCATGACAATTCATTTAAACTACAGACAGTAAAAATGTCTGATTTATTTTCTTGAAACGAGCTACTAACACAGCTTCAAGTGTGTAAATTCGTAAATAAATTCCTTATCTTGTTTTGTTAAGAATAACCCGTGTGTTTTCATAGTCCTTATCTGCCTCCATTAATCTTCTTGGTGTGGGTAAACCAACTGTTCATTTTAACCCCGAGGTCCCACGCCACTATAAGTTTATACTGTACCAAGCATTCAAAGGAAATTAACATTTTTAACATCTGGAACTGAATTTAGTATCACTGAGTGGTTCAATAGTAATATCATAACTTTAAGCCTAGTTTAGTCTGATATGGAATCGCAAAAAGTGGGGCACTTGATGAAAATCAAACTTGCAACTTGCAAAAAGAATAGGGAAGATTGGGGTTTTCAGAAATTTTATCCTTGACAAAAGACATTTGAAGCGATGACGAAAAAAGACAAGATTCTTACTCAATGTGAAGTAAAGAAAAATATTTTTGCAACATTAAGTTGTATAAAAATACAAAGTGGCTTTGCACAGGATGTCTTTTGTAAGCCCCAAATTTTCTTGGTAGATTACTAGTTCTTGCAAGTATAGATTTCAGTTTTCTCTTAGAAAACAAACATTCTGTGAAAATCAACATTTTTTCCTTAGTAAATATAAAGGGATTTTACTTTGCAGTTGCACAAATTTGAAAATTCAAAGAGTGAGAAAAACTCGAAAGGCGAAAAAGGAAGACTTTATCGTAGACAACGCTGGTTTTCTGTTCACTGCAGACAAAATATCCTGATTTTAGAAATAGACGTTCGAAAATATGAGATAACGTCTCATAGGTTTAGAACAGACATTAAAATATATGATAAATATCTCTAATTTTTTAGATATTCGTAGATAATTCTCGAAGATTTTTTAAGGGGTCTTCTTCTGTAGCATCAACAGCCGGAGTAGTTTCTTATCACAGATGGCCATAGTGGAGTTGAATCCTTCTTGCTTGTTGTTGTGGATTCCGTGGATGGAATCCTGTACAAATAAATAAACAATGCCAGTAATTGAAATAGAAAAATAAGTGTATTAAACGTAAGAATACAGACTTGAAGTGAAGATTAGTGATCCAGGAATGCGGGTTAATAGAAAGTATATGTACAAGTCTCTGTAAGTAAAGCCGTAATCATCTCTCTCTCTCTCTCTGGACTCTTGTATAACTCTGAGAACACCCTGTGTCCGTCTCCGTATCTTTCAACGTATCTCCACGTATCTCAACGTATCTCCACCGTAGGTATTCTCTCTGTTAGTATAAATATACTTTGGACGAGTCCATCTTATGTAAAAAGGGGAGAGCCCCACAACCCCACCTCCTTAGCTTCTTTTTTAGGGGGAGTTAATATTTTTTTTCGCTTATGGTCTATTATTAGTGGTTCCGTGAATTTTCTTTTTCGGCTTGTTCTTCTGATCTCCGTGGCTACTTGTGGTTTTTGAATTGCGAAGGCTTCGAAAATCGCCTCCATTGCGTCTTCATTTTCGGAAGGTGACGAGTTTGGTTCCTCTACCCGTCTTTTCTGTATCTGATTCATGTGTCTCCTGTGAGTGAATTTTTCACCTTGGATCGTGTATAGAACATTCCACAGTCTGTTTATTATCGCACCTAGTTCCCAGTCATATCATTCTTGAACATTCTCAAATAGACCCGTTCGCCTGGTTTGAAGGATCTTTTAGGCATTATCGGTTTATGCCGGTTTTTATTTTTGCTGGGTAATACTTTATCCAAAACAGACCGTATTTTGCAGGCAAACATCACTTCAGCTGGCGAAAGGCCAGGTGGTGTGTTTCTGTTCGGGGTGATTCTGTAGACTTGTAGGAACTTTTGTATGGCTCTTTCTGTTGGTACGTCCTCTGCTTTTTTCAAGGCTCTCTTAAGCGTGTCCACAAACCTTTCATCTTTCCCGTTAAATCGTGGATGGTATGGTGCTATATTAATATGTTTGACTTGATAAGTCGCACAGAATTCTTGAAAGTCGCTCGAGGAGAATTGGGTACCATTATCCGTTACAAGGCAATCTACAACGCCGAATCTTGCGAATAACTCGTGTAGACAATTAATAGTATTTTCCGTCGTAGGGTTTTTGCATCTGAAAACTTCTGGTCGCTTGCTAAAGCTATCTACCGTTATCAAGTAGTAATATCCATCTATGGGTCTTGCATAGTCCGCATGGATTCTATACCAAGGTCTGTCCACCTTTGGCCATGGTTTTTGTATAACAGGTGGTGCCTTTGCTGCCGCAGCACAGCCTCTACATTTTTCTACCATTTGAGTAATGTCGTTACCCATATTAGGCCAATACACGAAACTTCTCATTAACGATTTCATACGATTTTTCCCTGGGTGTCCTAGATGAAAGTCCTTCAGAATTCGTCTTTGTACTCTTTCATTATAAAGTAATACTTGATTACAAATTGAAAAACACTCCGCTAGATTTCTTTCTTTTTCTTCTATTTTTCTCTTTGTACCTTGTATGAATTCATTCATCCATTTCAGCTTCTCTTCTGATTTCTAATAAGGTCACTGGTAATTCCCTTACTGTATTGTTTAGAACTTTACTAATTTCGTCTTCGGCTCGCAAAGCCGCTATTACCGAGTCTTCTAGAGGTTCGCATTTCGCCGGTACCAATCTAGATAATCCATCCGCGTGACCAATTTTCTTCGACGGTAGGAACTCTAGTTTTAAATTATAATTCAATAATATAGTTCCCCATCTCAGATGCCTGTTGGCTGTGTAAATTGGTAGTCCCCTTTTCGATCCGAATATAGTGAGAAGAGGTTTATGATCAGTTTGAAAAGTAAATTCTCTTCCATATATGTATGTGTGTAAGCGAGTTATGGCGAATATTGTGCCTAACGCTTCTTTCTTGAATACTGGCTGAACATTTTCCTTTAGTTCATTTTTAGCTGCAAACTTATTACATCGTCCCAAACCGCTCGAGAATACTTCGGGAAATTGTCTGTGTAGTTCTTCTTTTAATTTTGTAGCTTCTGACGGTTCGCCCTCTATTTTCTTACAAAATGAGCTAATGGGTAAATCCCATATGTCAAATTTTTGCATCCAATCCGTGCCCACTAAATTTTCTCTGTCTTTCATTACAAATATCTTCAATTTTTTCGTTTTACCATGGAATTTTACGTTTAGAATTACTTCTCCTTCAAAATTGATACGCCTCCCTGTAACAGACTTGGCGATTTTCTGTGTATGTATCATGGTCGGTCTATTTAGCTTCCTCCATGTCCTTAAATTAAAGTTAGATCCGATCCTGAGTCTAACTGTAATTTTACCTTCTTATTTAATATCTCGAGTTCCACGTATTTTCTTGTGTTTAGTTTGTCTTCGTAGTCCATTCTAGTAGTTCTTACCCTACTAGTGTGTTTTTTGTTTCTGCATTGAGCTGCCTTATGTCCCATTTTTCCACAAACTAAACAGTTCTTGTATTTAAATCGACAGTCTTTATTCCATCGGAATCCACCACATCTGTAACATGCGGATGGGGGGGGGGGGGCTTATATTTACTTTGATCTCTGTCATTAATCGCCTTATACCTTGTAATTTTTTCTTTATCATAAAATGTTTGTTTTTCTTTCGGAGGGTGTGTGTGTGAAAAACGTAACTTTTTGTTCAACTTACGTATGTGTGCTACTCCCGATTGCTCAATATCCTTAGAGTCTTTTTTTATACTCAAGCATTTTTGGCAGTCTTCTGACAATTTTTATAGCGTTAATCCAGGTTCGTTTTGAAGTTTTGTGAGCATTCTTTTTCACATTTCCTTGGCTGAGACTAATCTCTGTACGAAAATAAAACATTTAAAATTGTCCGGAGTCAATTTTGCCAATTTAGTGTCATCGCAGTGTTTGTTCACAATTGCAGCGAACGTGGAGTAGTCCTCATTTTCGCTTTTTACGAGGTTGAGATATTTCCACCTTTTGTGAAAAAGTGAAGTCTTTGGACTGAAGATCTCCGTAAGGCATGTAACTGTCTCGTCAAACGTCAAATGTTTGTCTTTTTCGGTAGAATATAGTCCACAAATTTTGTGTACTCCTCTGTTCCCAATTTCCTGAATAATAAATGTAGCTTCTTAGCTTCCGTCCAATTTTGGCAATCAATGTTGAAAATGTCTTCATGAAGTCTGTAATAGTCCCCGAAATAGTCCCCCGAAATCTTCTAGAGAGTACTTAAATGTTTCTATTGTGTTCTAAACTGCGTCTTGAGAAAAAGTCGCCTCTTTTTCGATATTCTTCTGTTGTGCGTTTAACCGTTACTTTTAATATTAATTCCTGGAGTTGCATTTGTCTTTCTTCATTTATTAGCTGTCATTCCTCACTCCTTCTTATAAACTCAAGCATTGCTTTTTGAAAATTTTCCATTTCTTGTGTACGTTCTTTTATGTTCGTCGTTAATTTGTTGTTCTCTGTGTGAGTTCCTTCGAGTCTTGTCGCCAAGTTGTTGTGGTCCACGGGACTCTCGAATTTCCGTCGCCAAATTATTGTGTTGGCGAGCGAAAAAAATTTTTTTCCGTACGTGTCCGTACTCTTCGTCGTCAAGTTGTTGTGTTGACGAGAGAGAATTTTTTTTCGTGTGGGTCCGAAGTCTTCGTCGCCAAGTTATTGTGGACGCTGGCAACGGCAATTTTTTTTTAAGTCCCCGTGAAGTGCGAAATCCTCGTCGCCAAGTTGTTGTGGATTCCGTGAATGGAATCCTGCACAAATAAATAAACAACGCCAGTAATTGAGATAGAAAAATAAGTGTATTAAACGTAAGAATACAGACTTGAAGTGAAGATTAGTAGTCCAGGAATGCAGGTTAGTAGAAAGTATATGTACAAGTCTCTGTAAGTAAAGCCGTAATCCTCTCTCTCTCTCTCTCTCCCCCCTCTTGTATAAGTCTCTGAGAACACCCTGTATCTCTCAACGTATCTCCACCGCAGGTATTCTCTCTGTCAGTATAAGTATACTTTGGACGAGTCCATCTTAAGTAAAAAGGGGAGAGCCCCACAACACTTTCTCCTAAGTAGATTCCACTGGACCAAAAACAACTCCTTAGGGAGCGTACACTTTTTTTCCTATTGGTTAAAAACTCAAAATTAACTATTCAATCAAACCGTGCCTGTTTACAGCTTAAATTTGGCTGTTTTTTGACAACAAAAAACATAAACTTCTGTTTTGTAAATTTATTCATGTTTTTTCATAAACCGTCTGGTCTTATTTTTGGGCGGGGTTTTCAACATCAGATCGGAACCTGTTTTTAGCAATTTGCTATTCTTGTTTTGTTTTGTTATATATATATATATATATATATATATATATATATGTGTGTGTGTGTGTGTGTTTTGAACAATAAAAAATATTAAAAAAATTAAAATCTTCAGACACACTGAGTTGTATATTAATATTCTTTCGTTTTTATTATTTCAGTTAGATTCCTTGACTAGTTTCGGCCAACATGGCCATCATCAGGAGAAAAAAAATTCTGCTTGTTAGTAGCAGTGAACTACAGAAAGGAATTGACTTGCTGGATAAAATGAACTTTTGTCTGTAGTTTTCATTTGTTTTTTTATTTTTTTAAGATGAATTTTGGTCAATACTTGTGTTGGTCAAATAGTCTCTTTTAAGTTGTTATTTGAGATAAGAGCTGGATGGATTCATGCTGCTCTGAATTCCCTTTGTCATTTTGACAGTTTTATCGGTTCCTGGAAAGGGGATGTGTCTCTGTTAAGTGTGTGTGTTATTTGGTTCTTAGGGAGTGGGTGAATATGATGCGTGTAAGTGTGTATATTAGTATGTGTGTGTGTATAAGTGTGAGGCCTCAACACCTCCGCAAGTATGTCTGTCTTGTGTGGGTGAAAAATGTGGGTATGTCCTGATTTGTGGGGTTATATATTAATTCTATGTTAAATTTGTGATTAAGCTCGTCTGGAAGGAGCGTTTTTAGGTGTCGAATCCACTTATCTTCATGGCCTTCTAAAATCTTTCTAATGTTATCTGCTCTGAATTTTTATATTCTCTCAATTATAGTGAATTTGGCATGGGTTTTAAAATCGTGTTTTTCTAGGCTGAAACGTTGTTCTACAGGTAATAATCTTTCATGCGGAGCCGACTTAATTCGTTTGTGATAATTATTAATTCTGTAGGGAAAGGGCCATTCAGATTTTCCTACATATTGTTTCTGGCATAGTGTACATTCTAAGAGGTAAATTATGTTATGACTTCTACAGTTAAAGTCGTGGTAGATTTTGAAAGTAGATTAGTGACTGAGCTAGTGAATGAATTCGTGTGTCTAATGTGGTTACAGCATAAGCTCCTTTTGTTGTTACATGGTTGGGAAAATCCTATTGTTTTTGTTTTTGGTTTATTAAGGATTACCTTATCCCCTATAATTTCCTTTAGGTTCTTAGGCCTACGATATGCTAGAAGGCCGGGTTCCTCAAATATTTTTTTAGGTTTGGTTTGAGATGTAGTATTTCCCAGCAACGTTTGATTATTTGGGATAGTGGAGGCAGCAGCGTGGGATTTAAAGTGGTTACTAGAGGGATGCTGCTAGATTTATTCATAATCTTGTACATTAGGGTATCTTCTCTAGGTGTAGAAATTGTTTTATTTATTTGTTCCCTGATTAGGTGTTGTTTATAACCACACACACACACACACACATATATATATAAGTTGGTCAATAAAACAAAGTCAAACGAAAGGGTTCCGATGAAATCAGTACGAAAAACATTTATTAATATTAACCAGGTGACAAAAAAATGAAGAACGGAGATTGAGGTTCCAAGTTCGGAATTTTAGAACACGCCTTTATTCTTCATTAGCGAATGCGAGAAATAAACAGAGTGAAGGTGGGAACTATATAAAAAATTATTTTTTTGAAGTGGGTAGAATCCGCTTGTAGATGGAATTATTAGAAAAAAATCCGTTCCCTGTTTTATTTCTGTCTGTGCTAAACTTAATGTGAAAATAACTTCAGATTTAAAAATTGTGATTGATGGTGGGTGGTAGGGAAGTGAGATGTTGAACATTAGGGAAAAAAAGAATTGTAGAGGTGGGGCTGTATTTGTGTTGAAAGATTTTGTTTTTGTGATTTAGGATCAGTGTGGGAACAACGAGATTGTCAATAAAAGTAAAATGAAATTAAAAAAAAGAGAGATGAAAGAAATAGCACAAAAACGGAATAAAGAATTCTTTTAGAAAAATCATTGTTAGATAATGAAGAGTGCGGAAAAAATAAAGTGAAAAAATAAAAAATAATACTAAAAATAAAGATAATAATAATATGAAAAGAGGAAGTGAAAAAAATACATATAAAAATAGATGTGTTGTGTATCGAGTTAGGATCAGAGTGTAAAAAGGCAATGGAAATAAAATAAAAGAGAAAAAAGAGGGAAGAAATACTACAAAAAAGGATTAAAGAATCCTTTTGGAAAATCATTGTCAGAAAATGGGTTTTACGGAAAAATAAAACTGAAATAAAAACGTAACAAAATGACAATATAAGAAAGTGGTACCCACCTCAAAAAACTAATGTTGGATATTTTCCACCGTCCCTCTGTTTATTTTTCCCATCCGCGTTTTCGAAAATTCCGAACTTAAAACCTTAACCTCCTTGCTTCATTTTTGTCACCTGGTAATATTAGTAAATATTTTTCGTACTGATTTCATCGGTACCCTTTCGTTTGACTTTGTTTTATTGACCAATTTATTTACTCTACTTCTACTATATATATATATATATATATATATATATATATATATATATATATATATAGATAGATAGATAGATCAACTGGTTTCTTTTATGACAACTCCCTAATTTTCTTAATTTTCCATAAAATTTTAATATTATCTTTTTTATTATTGATAATTTTTATATTAATTTTTACACAATTCCAACATTTTCTTTTTTTTTCATTTTCATAACGCAAACAAACTTGTTGTCTATCCATGCGCCAGTGCAAAACCCCCAAAGTTAAATATTTATAAAATAAAAATCTTAAAGGTTTAAATAACTTTTTTTTTCAATTGTGTGTAAAAATGTTGAAGAATTCAATCAGTGTATTTTTTTAAAAAAATGGTCTTTTTCGTTGAAAAAAAAATTGATTTTTAAGGCGTTTTAACAGAAGACGGAAAATATGACGATAAAACTCAAACAAAACTCATTGGAATAACAAAAAGATGTCTTCCAAAGATTAAACAAAGTATTAAGAAGAAGGATAATTTCCTGAGAAACAAAGAAAAGAGTGCTCAACTGCTACGTAATATCAGTGGCAGTGAATACTGGACAATTTCTTCACGGATGAAGTGGAAACTTGAAGCCACCGAGATGTAGTTACTATAAAAAATATATTAGTAAGTAATATAAAATAGTTAAAAATAATGATTAATAAAAAGTGTAGATAATTATAAATGAATATTATAATAATTTAGATTTGTCTGTTATACTTACTTTTGAGAGAAGTTTATTTAAAAGAAAGCCAGGAAGTTTGACGTAAAAGTTACTGAATCTAAAATTGGTGCCAAAGAACCGCCGAAAATATGCCGGAATGTTTCAAATTTGAAAAATATGTACTCTATTTTTATTGTCCAAGTCGAAAGGATGGCTTCCACCCATGTAAATTTAAAGTTAAGATCCACCTGAGGCCTCTTCTATTATATATAAAAAGACGTTCAGCGGATAATTTCAGAAGAAGCTAATTAAAATTTCGACCAGAAAGTGTAATAATTTTCGACCGGAAGGTAACAAAAACTTTGAAGAAATTGAAGAGGCATGAAAATTTCGTCCTGAAAGCAGAAAATGAGGTTCCAGAAGGAAAAAAAAAACTATTTTTGACTGTCACTTGTGGATGAGCTGAGCTGTTTTTGACAGAAAAAGCAAACAGAAAAAAAAGGAGTGAATCGAGTGAAACCTGTGAATAGAACAGTGTTCTAAAGAAAAAAAGAAAATTAAAAGTTCTAATGACGCAAATGGATTTTGCCAAAGTCCCTTTCTATTTTTTCGCCTTATGGATGCGTTGGGGAATGGTTCCATGAGTCACCGTTTGTTGAATAAAAAATGAGAGAAAGTGTTGCCGCGTGTTCAAATAAAATGACGATATTTATTTAACGTAAAATACACAAATTCTTACATTAACTACTATCACGGCTTGTTTTTTTTTATTTATTTATTTAGAAAGTGCTTCTAACTGAAAACGAAATTGACATAGTCTTTCAGTGAGGAAAAGAGAAAATGGGGTTGGGAGACAAGATCAAAGGGAGTCTGCTGTTGCTTTGGTGATAAAGACAGAGCGACGAGGTTGACTCGTGTCTCTTTACTGCTGTCAGTCTTTTCTGCTGAGTTGAATTGATGTCTGGTTTATATGGCTTCGTGTAAGCTCCAGAAGTTTATGTTCATTTATTGGTGGGAGCTGATTGGTTATTCTTTATTTTTATCAATTTGAAATAAGTTGGAAACTTTGCGTGGTTTGTTTACTTTTGTCATTTGATCTTTTGATTTGAAACAACTTCCGCTTACTCTGTTTTCAACCTTATCTCAAGGTTTTTCCATTATTTTAAGATTGTATTGTAAATCTTTTTAAGAACCTTTTTTTTTTTTTGCTGTTATCTGCCTTTACTAAAAAGGTACACGCAAACGAGCGTCTTTGTCAGAATTGTATTTTGTTATATAGTTTTAAATGAATTGTAATAAATGTTTGATCATTCAAAATTTCCTATAATAATTTTGAGTTTTGCTTGTTTTTGTGTGTGCCTTTTTTTTAATATATGGGATAAGAAAAGTGGTGTTCTCTCTTCTCCAGAGAAAAAAAAAATCTTTTTATGACAGAAGGATGCTGAGAATACTATGGATGTAAGTAACGAGAAGGTTTTAAGGAAAATGAAAAGGGATACTTATACTTAGAATCAGAAAGAGACGAGTGAAATTTCTAGTACGCGTAATGAGGAAAGAGGTCATGAAAAGCTTGGCACTCACAAGACATGGATGACAAAAGAGACAGAAGTAACCTATCTACATAAGAAGCTTTTTTTGTGTGTGTATGTGGCAGAACGGGGAATAAGAGAAGTAGTAAAAAGACAAAAATTGCTAAAAGCTACAAAAAGGATAGGAAGTTGTGGAGAGTCATTATCGCCCATGTCCTGAAGAAAAATCTAATTTTACGTCGGACTTGATAACGCTTCCATCAGCATACTTGTATGTCTATCACGTATGTTTTCATTTTTAATGACCTGTCCGCCCTCTTTTTCTCTTTTCACGGTCACATTATTTTCCCTCGCAATTTTTTTTGTTTTTTTGTTAATAACCTTCTGTCTTTACCCGTTTCGTCCTCTCTTTTTCCTTCCTTCCTTTATGTCTCAACTTTCTCTTTACATTTTCTTTCCTCGTCACTTTCTTGTTCTTAGTGATTTTTTTCTCTAGTTTCTTGTAAATTGTAACGTTTTCTTTTCCTTTGTTTATCTGGCTTGGCTTTTCCTCTATTCATACTTGTCACCTTGTGCATTTGTTTTTCTCTCTTTCTCTCACTAAAACGTTGATCCTCTTTTCTTTCACTGAATGAAGTGATCTCGTCATCCCTCCCACTAAGACGAGGATGATCGGCCTGTACATCAAATGCGACAAGAGACACAAACCCTCAGTACTCACCTGTTACTCATTTAATCCTGCCCGCAACCTTCTCTCCTCCTGAGTCATGTGCCCAGTCTAGTTTTTCTCTCCTACCCAGTAATTAGATTTTGTGCCTTTCTTACATACTAGACAACAACGTTGAACACTAAAAGTAAAAAAAACAATGCAAACTATTGGGTAAGTTAACCAATTACTAATTTAATGAGTAGTGACCAGCTACAACAAACTCCTGTCTCTTGGCTTTCCCTCGCTTTAATAACCATTTCTGTTTATTTTGCCATTTAACCAGCTACTAAAACACTATATCGGACTGTGTTCTTTTGATTGTCTGGGTTCAGCAACAATGTATTGGATATGAATATGATTAATGACAACAAAACCCGGGACTAAAATTATTAACAACAAATATTGGACATATTGTTTGTTTATATTTCTGAACACTTTTTAGTGCCTTAATGAAATTGAAATTTTTATCATCTTTATGATCAAATGTAGACAGACGTTATCACTAGCTTCTTATTTGTTTACCTTTTAATTTTTTTCTACTTCTCTCCCCAAAAAACAAATCTAAAAAAAATTGTCAACTACAAAATATCGTACAAACAAACCTTACGCTTGAGTCTTGACCATTGAATAATTTGTTATTCACGTGGGATTTTTCGTTTCTAAAAAATTAAAAAAAAAATGACTTGCTTTTTAAATTTATTATTTACCGGTTCTCACTGTCGTTGGTTGACCTACAAAAAATAATGCCTACAATGAGTACAATCTATAAACTAGAAAGTATATTTTTAATCAGTAGTACTGTCTGTCGTATTTTCTTTTTTTTAAATGGCATCCTGAAAGTGAAATATCTAAAAATCTCCTCATAATTTGTTTGTGGACAGTGACACTCGAAATCACTGTCACTTCGGCGAAAAACCAAATCCTTATTCTTTCTTTCGGAAAGAAACGGTTTTAACGATTGGAAATTATTATTCAGTGATTTTTTTTTTGTGGCTTATTGTCTTGCTGCAGATAATTGGTTGGTCTGAATCATTCGTATGACCACATATTTGTCTGTGGATAAACATGTCTTCTTTGTACACCAGTCCCAAATCTTCCCCAACACTGGATCCTTGGACACCTTTAACAAGCCCCGGGACTGGGAGAAAACTCCGTAATCGACGGATGAGACATCGGTGAGTACTGAGTTATGTCAGGTGGGTTGTACACATAACAAAAAAAAAAAAAAAAAGAAAAAAATGAGTCCTTCGTGGGATTTTAAATAACAATTTACTTTTTTTCCGCTTATGAAGCCAATTTATTTTTGTATTCAAATAGACAGAACAAATTAAGTTGCTCAATTCTTATAATTTCACCAAACGAGATGTAACATCTCGTCTTGGATACAGCCGTTTTTTGTTTGTTTTTTTTTTTTTTTGGTTTTTTACTGTACTTAATTAATTTTTGGTGATGTAACGGGAGTATAAATCCTCCGGGTCAATAAATAAAAAATAAGGTTCACTTCCACTTAATTGTTCCCACAATTCAAATTGTTAGTAATTGAATTGTTAACTTAAAATTTCATTTTAGCATTTAAACTGAAACACTTCTTTACGTTTAAAACACTCGTCTTCTCTACTATCTAGAAGTGCTCAAATAACAAATTCAACTTTAAAAAAAAAAAGTCAGTATATGTAACTCAGAAAATTCAATTGTTGAGTTGTGAAGTTTTCGTAGATTATATAATGATTCCGAATTCGGAACCTTTAAAAATGGTAAACAATTCTAAAATTCTCTAATTAGTTGTTTTTTTACAGGTTGCTTTGAATAAAAAATAAAGATTTTTTTTGTGAAGTTATGCACCAATTGTAGAATAGGTAGATTTTTTAAGGTATTTGTAATTTATTTATTTATTTTATTTAACCAGATAAAAAAAATCGTTAGTTGGTCATAATGTTCTTTTCTTTTCTCATTGTTTTCAATGTACAGAAATTTCATTTCTTTTTCTTAATGAATTTATTTATTTTACTTTTTTTTTTTTGACGATCCGCTATATCTTTCTTTAATTTATTATTAAATATATAGTCATCCACGATAACAATAACACCTGTTTTCAAATAACAATTTATTTACATTTTACATACAATATACATACAATTGAATTATTCTTTCAAGTGTAAAAGATTTTTTACTCTTTCTTTCTTTCTTTTTTTAAAAATATAATCTATTTATTTTAAGTGCATAGAAGTTTTCATTTTTAAAGCTTTTTAAAGGACTTACATTTCTTATTTTTCAGTTTTCATACATAAAAATTTAAAAATTGTTGAATTTTAGGTGCTATAGTTGCAAGTTTTCTCTGCAAATGACACAAGAAGCTCATTCATTAACATTTCATTTTAACAGTTAAAGTTAATGATTAACTTTAGTTTACCATCGCTTGGGTGAGGATCAGTGAGTAATATTTTAAAATCGATGTAGAATAGGTTTTAGTTAGTACCGCCACTCAGTTTCGATGCCTAATGTTTAAAAATGAAAAAGCATTCTTGAAGCTTTCATTTTAGTTAGCTTTAAAGGTTTTTAATTGAAAGCTAAATGATTAATAAATTTAATTTACTATTTCCAGTAAGCAAAATACTCTGGTGTTTTTCAAATAGAAATTATATTGATTAATCTCAGCCTTTTGGTTGCTTTCACAAAATTGATCTCTTTTTATTTTTTTACACACACATTTTGACACATTGTAAATAAAAGTTAATTCTCGGTTTTAAAAACCTTCCAAAAATAAAATACACTTTTCTGAAACCTTATTTGGGGAATATTAGCTGATTTAAAGTATAATTACTGATCTGAAAAATATTATTTACTTTAAGTATAAAATAACAGAGAAATGGACTTTTAAAACAAATAATATAGTGTTGATTACGCGCTTGTTGCCGTCACTTGTCACTCGTAGATCATTTAACAAGTGATAATACATTTTATTATCACTTGTTTTTAAATAAAATGTGTCAAAACCAGGAAAGCACTAGGTTGGGAATATAAAATATTATTTTAGATGAAATTTATATTTTTGTCTGATGATGTTCATATATTTTAGAGAATAAATGTCATTCATTTATTCATTACTCACAGTTTACAATCGGAAAAAGAAAGCGGCTGTAAGTTTCAGGTTTTGATTAGTAATCACCAACCCTTTTGATCCTTTCTTTTAGGAAAGGGAGTCGCTTGATGTATGTTTGAGGTGAGTGTCTCCGATTTGTTCCAAAGTCTGTTATTTTTCTGTTTTGTTGGGTGTTTTGTTTTTTTGTCTTTTTAAGATACTGAAGCCAACAATGATTGAAAATTCGTTTTTACTTGATCTATTTGCTTCTACGTCCGCAAATTTCTAATCGTATTTTAGATTTCATTTTTAGTTGCTTTTTCCTGTCATTTTATTCAAGTTATGTCGCTTTTTTTACACAACTCAGAAATCTTTATACACTATTCTAATTATTAAATGTTAAATATTACTATTTTATTTTGAAACGCTTGTTGCTTCAAGGTATAATTTGATTCAGCCAGTTCTATGATGGGCCCTTCTCTATTCAGTTTAACAACAGTTCTCATGTAAAAACTGTATTTCAACCCTGACAATATATAACAAAAAAAGGGTTGTAAATTTGTCCCAGGGAGTGCTTGAAATAAGAAAGAAATTATCTTATTTGTAATGAAATGGTTCACTAGAAAGTACATGTTAAATGTATTAGTTTTTTAAATTGTTGACATGGCTTCCCTTCTCTTTCAAATATTTTCATGGCAATTGTTCTGATGAGCTTTCCTCTTTGGTGCCTTGACTGCATGGATTTAAACATGCTACCATATTGGTAACTAGGTCTCACTGTTTTACTGTTGAACTAGCTTGATGCAAACGTATGTTCTATTCTAATAGTTCCTTTTCTTGCACTTCTTGCCTGCAGAACTGCCTTCCAATTTCTTTCTTCCCTGCCACCTACAATCTTCAAAAATTTAAATGCAATGTTAATTCTGTCTTCATGAACTGTTCTTTTAATGTCCTTTCTCCTCACTAATGTTTTTTTTTTTTTAATTCTCTTTAACTCCCAGTAACCCATTGCATCTTAGTGGCATTATCACCTTGCTTGGGATGAAATGTTTAAAAAAACATAAGTTTTGTTGTGGTTATTGCTTTGGTATTGAAGGTTATGAAGTTTGTGCAGTTTACATTATTAAATACATTTATTTTTAAATAAAGTATTGATTGTTCTATCAGTTCATAATAAATTGACAGGAGCAGATGTGTCTGCAGAAAATTACTAGAAAAAGAAAATTTTCAGATTGGTATTATATGCAATATAAAAATGAATCTAATGGTTGTGAAATTTTCTTTAAAAGTTTATTGGCAAACATGGATAAATGTATCTGCAATAAGATTTAGTGTGAAAATGATGGTTTTTCCCATGACATCACTTTTTTTAACTGCCTTTACTCTTTGGCATCATTTATTATTTTAAAAAGCAATGATTAAAATTAGAGCAAAACCTAAACACATGATGAAAGTGAATTTATACACTTTTTTTAGTTCTTGAAAATTTACAAGAAAAATATTATACTTATTAGAATGTTTATTTACAAGAATAATTTTATATTTACAACGTTCTAAAAACTAATATAATTAGAACTAATGCAACGCAGTATTGATCATTTACCAATTTATAAAGAAATAAATGTGAAAACATTTTTTATTCATAAACATTTACTAAATTATTAAAATATGTGAAACAGCTTAGAAAATGCATATTTACCATTTTATAAAGTTTGAATTGATTGTGAATTACCTGATGTTTTGCCAACCATTCCAATAAATGATATAATAATAAATGGTGTAAATAAACAATCTAATAAATAGTATTTACATTATCCAGACTATTGTCCTCATCTTTGTTGCCATATTTATCAATAATGTAAATAGTGTACATAATGCCTCATCTCAGAAATATAGACAGATACTAATAAATAGTGTTTATTATTTTTGTTGTCAAGTCCTAAGAACAAAGAAAATGTATACCTTCATGTTTAGTTTTTATTAAAATTCTAATCATCGCTTTTTAAAACAAACATTACCAAAATATGAAGATAGTTAAAAAGAAATGTTAAGTGAAAAAATGTCTTTCTGATACTCTGTCTTATTGTGAGTGCATTTATCCATGTTTGCCAATTTATTTCTTAACATCTTTTATATTTAAAAACAATAATGAATAATTGACAATTCTTGTGAAAATATGATTTTCTTATTTCAATTTTCTGATGAATCACAATTCTTCTTGTTATGAAATGTGATTTCCTTCACATTTTCTCAGTCCAGCAGTAGTCGTTAATCCTACATATCATATTCTACCCCTTCACTTACTGCTTGGACATTTATAGCCTCTATGCCTTAGCTGTGCTAATTAGGCAGTCATTTACATATCACTACATTTATGTTAATGATTGAATAAGCCCTTTGCAAGTACTTTGACTATAAAATACCCATGGGAACTCCTTTTTGCATTGTTAAATATTTGAGCTTAACAACTTTAACAAAATATTCCAATAACAATCATCAGTATGAATGCAGTTCATTATTTAAAGAAGAGGGTAAAAATGAGAAGATTTAAAATTGACAAAGTTTTTCATTTCACAGAAGCAGACATCAAACACATGAAAGCATTATTGCCTTCTCTTTCTTTCTTATGTACACTTTCTATTTCTCACTAAAACCAAACTGCCTTTGATATATGTTCTGTCTTTCTTTGCAATCAAAATGGAATGGTTCATTATTTAACTGTGGTACTAACTAACTAACAGAGGGACAAGCAGAATTTTAAGATAAGAATTTTTATATGACTAATCAAGGTAAACATTTTGAAACACCCTCTGAGAAGGTTTCTTTCTCTATTCAAGGTTTTATTGCTATGGTTATTTACTTTGTTTATCATTACCTGGCACAAGGCTACATTCGTTCGTGGGTGTGAAGTAAAACCTGTTAGAAAATTTGATTATTATGTTATAATCAGTACCTGATAATTCTTTATCATAACAGTTTCCTTTTTCATCCAAAATTAAGGTTTTAAAAAAGTCTTGAAAAAATATTTATTACCCAATAAAATATTTGTAAATATGTAAAGACAACTCTTTAAAAAAAAATCCAGTATCAATCTGATGAATACTAATCAATAAAAACTAGTCAAAATATATTTTCCCAATTTTTTTTAAGAGTGGACCGTTTTTCCTTAGTAGTGCCCAAGAACTTTTAGAGGTTGGGGAAACTTTGCTCAATCTTTACACACTGATTGAAAAAACAGACCCACTCAACATCTATTACATATTACTTTTTCTTTTACCATTTCAATAATGTCAATATGTACATTAAACTTTCTCTACTGTTAAAAATATTCTAATATTTGGAAAAATGCCAAGTTTATATCATAATTTTAACAATGAGACATTTCTAGGAAATTAAGATCAAATTAAGAAAATTGGGATCAAATATGAATTGGAATTTGACAGAATAAAATAAAGAACAAATAGGAAACATTTATCAATCTAACACATTTCACTTTTATTAAAGCTTCATCAGAGAATGAAATATGAAGAAAAAGAAAAAAGAAATTCTGTTTTTTTTTACTTTTGTGTTGTTTGATATTTTCATTGGTTAATCAGATTACCCATGCATTTGACTTGTTAAACAAACATTAGTATAATTTATGGCATTCCAAATTCAAGGAGAAACGATATGTCTCTATGAAGTTTTAAGAAATGAACAGATTCCAAGCCTAACTGAAAAAAACGTAAATATTGCTTTATGTATGTAAGTGTATAATAATTCTAATTTGTCTATGTGCGATTCAAATGATAATGTATATTCATACGTGTATATATATGTGTGTGTGTGTGTCTAGTAGATATTATATTTGCTGGTTTTTTACATGTTGATTTGTGATGTTTTTACATAAATAATATTTGTTTTAGATAAATTGTTTTTTCTTTATTGTCATAATGAAATAAGCACATCTCATCTTCCCTCTCACTTGTAACCATCCATCACAATTCATTTGACCAATTCACTTTTAGCACTGAAAAAATGTTTATTTTATTAAATAAACTTTTTTTTCAGTGCTAAAGCTGAATTGGTCAAATTGGTCTAAGTTTCTACTTAGGGTTGTTGATATATTACAATTTATTTGACCAATTCCCTTTCACAATGATGGAAGGTATACTCTGCCCAGACAAACTAACTACAGATCCAAATTCTCTGAACATTGAAAGAGTACCATCATCAGCAAAAACTTTTGAAACCTTTTGGAGGAATGTTGCAACAGAATACCCAATAAGTTACATTACTTAAAGTATGTATCAGCTAGTGTCGACAAGTATTTCTCAAATGCAGCCACATATGAGGAAGCCCAAGGAATTCTAAACAAACTGTATATCAGAAAGAAAAATGTTTATTTTATTGTTATGGAGAGGTGAGAGGGGAGATGGGATGTGCTTATTTTATTTATTACCACACATATCGATGGTATCAGATAATTCCCTAAAACATTGATCCTTCTGTCACAAATTACTGTTCATATTCCTGTGTCTTTCTATTAGTCAAATAATAATAATAATCATGAGTATTTTGCCAGATAAGATATTGCTATTTTTACATAATATAATACACTTCATACTGCTTTTCTTATGGCACAAAGATATTTCAAAAAGTTGAGCCAAACTGAGAGGTTGCTTTTTTAACCCAGGTTGAGGCTAAATCTGTCTCCTCCAGCTGCAGCTTACAAATCTATGATGCCGTTTCCCTTTAGGAATATATCTTCCCCAGATATAGAAAGAAATTCTGGCTCACAGTCTTGGGAAAACCCAAGATTTGCCCTTTCCCCTTTATGGAATATGTTCTTGCCTAGGACATAGTAGATGAATCCAGTCTGCTTGAATCTAGAGTCCTAAACATGGCTTCTCCAGAAACACAGAAGAATATCCATATTATAAGTATGACCTTTCCTTTTCTTTCTCCTTACACTCTGCTATATGTTATATTTTTCTTTGCATGGGACATGTGTAATTATGTATATATAGTTTTGTGTATGTCTTATATGGTATAAAACTCTCTCTAAGAACAAAGCATGTTTGTCATTCTTTTTCCATTCAGCTATTTCATACAATGTTATTATATCACAGATATAATAATGCCCATAATGAAGGAAACATAAAAGGGAGAATTAACCTTTCTTCCATAACTCTTTCCCATTATAGAGGCATACGTGGATTAATAGTACACTACATCTTTTTCCTATTGAGTATTGTTCTCTTTCATAATTCTCTAATTCATATGTGCACTCATAGATAGAATACTTCAACCTACAATATAAAGTACTACATAAAATGCTACATCTTACTCAAACAATATACGTATAGACAATATGAAACATATAAGACATTTGATTTCTGGATCCATGTTGATTACTTACCAATTGCAAAACAATTATTGATCCCTGATCAATGCAGCTGATCCATTCATTTTACAAATAAAAACACAGCTGTTTAATTACAGTACACTAACTGATACTCGAGTGATCCTCTACGACTGGACAGTCCTCAAAAAAGAGAGGGATGACCCCAAAGATGCTATTCTCTACAGTTATCCAGAAACAGTAAGTTAAACATTTTTATTTCAAATATTGCATCTTCATTTCTGATATGAAATGACATTTGTCATATGTCTTAATCTCTTGAATTATAAATTTTTAAAAATTTTGTTTATGCTGCACTTTGAAGATTTTATTCAGAATAAATATATTTATTTTGGCTTTACTCAGAAATAATTACCAGCAACTCTTTTTTTGGTGTAGTCATTTATTGTCATCCTCCCAAAAATGAGATGTTGATAATTATTCTCAAGCCAATCCGATATTATCTACTGTTCATTTTGTATAATGTGCAGAAAGTTGTTTAGTCATAATCGCGTAGGACACTGTACATAAAACAGGAAGAATGTTTGTGTACATTTTTTATTTGTAACTTGAAAGAATAGAAAATTCTAGAGTTATGCATGGATTTCATTAAATGAAGAAGTTTTGTTATGATAAAAATATTAAAAAATAATAATCCTCTGGTACTGCTTCTATAAAAATTAATACTTTTTTTCAGTAAAATTTGTATAATATAAAATTATGATAATGGCAGCAGAAAAAGTACAATTTAACAATAAAATAAACTGGGCAAAAATTGATCAGTTTATTAATTTTATATACCTTGGTCATAAGCTATCTTGCAAGAATTACCAAGAAGTTGTATTAAAACACAGAATAAGCCTTGTGTGGGCTGCTTTCAGAAAATATAAAGGTATTCTGAAATCAACAAGATTAGCAGTTCACATTAAAATGAAGATATATCTTGTACGCATTTTTCTTGTTGTTTTATATATTCTAGATTGTGTGGCATGGACTCAAAAATTTTCAGCTTAAATCAAAACCTTTCAAAACCATATGATATGCATCTTGACAGATCACAAGCTGATAATCATAGTGAAAATAACCATTAGTAAAAATGTAAACAATTTGCCTTCACTCTTTGATGCCATCTGTAGCAAATCCTTGGAACCTATTTGAACACATTAAAATATCTAATGCAAGGCTCACTATATTGTGTCTTGAAGATGTGGGTGGTGCCTCATAAAAAAAAAGGTAGAGAAAAACCAAAATAAATAGAAGGATATCAAAATTCTGTGACCACCAATTAACGAGTTGGAAAACTTATTTCAGTCTGAGCAAACAGAATAACTTTGTCATGCATTGGTAAATAGGATTGTACCTATTTGTATGTGTTAAGTAGAAGAGAAATAAAGTGTATAACAAAGAGACAGGCAGAAGTTTACTACTGATCATGTGTCTTAGAACAATGCAATAGAACATCATTAAATCAAAGAAGTTTTGTTTCTTTTATTAAAAAAAGATTTATTAAACTGCCAAAGGATTCATTTAATAGCTTGTAACTGAAAAATATTTGATAAATGGTGACTTATATTTTTAGATTTTGCATGTGTATTTTAATTTGTATCATCATTGAGATGAGGTACAAATGCTGTTGTAATAATTTGATTCCTATTATTTAACTTGAATTTCAGTTTAAATTTAAAGTGAATCTCAACATTTCTTTGCTTCCTTAAATAAAAAATAAATTTGAATTAATAAATATTTATTGGACAAAATTTACTTTGGTACAAGGCCAGATTTTGTGAGCATTTAAAGTAAATTGTGAAATTGCTAGTCATACAAATGACTCAAATCAATTTATCATTTCAATTTTCTCTTGGCTTTTATTTATGCATTTGATGGCATTTAATTTTCTCGTTGTTTCTGGGACCATATGTAAACTCAACTGAAATTTGGGAGAATTTAAGGTTTTCCAATTTTGTTTGAATTAACAAATCTTGGGGGAGTAGACTTTAGTATATTTGCAATGACTTAACAAACTTGCTTACTTGTTTTGTTAATCAAATTTTGAGTTACATATTACTTCTGTATTAAATAGTTTTAATTGGCAAACTCTACTACATAGTCTTATTAATAAGTTTAGATGTTTAAATACTTTCAGGCTTGTGACTTTAATAGTATTTAATTGTTTTTCTCATTCTTAGATGAATGATACAGAGTTATGTAACTTGGTTGGTCAGCTGATGGGAATGGTTGACCTCTTCAGCAAACATCTCAGCTCTCCCCCCAAATTTATTTACCTTAAGTTTGGGATGTATGTCTTCAAGCATGTTGATAAATACTGTTTGGTAAGTATTTTCTTTTTCATTTTCTTGTTTTCATTGTGTTATAGGAGAATTTAATAGGTGCAAATGAATTCATAGTGTCAAGTGATTTGATCTCATCTAACAATCTGGTGATGAGAATTTAATATATTTCCTGACATTCTGAAAATGCCAGAGTATATTCCTAACCATATTCAAGTATTTTACAGGGAAGGTGGAAGAAAACTCCCAATTTAAAATTAATAAATCTATTAATTATTGATTGATTTTCCTGGACATTTTGTACAGTATAATGGTAGAAATACAATACAGTGTTAAAATTCTACAGAGGCACCAGCATTGTCCACCAGTGTTTGTAATTGTCTAGGCATATCCTTGAATATTTCCTGTACCTTTTGCAAATTTTCTTCTAATCTGGATGTTGAAGGACAACTGCTTCTGTGGGTATCTACCACGGATCTCGTACTCATCAGCTTGGAATGACAATTTCTGGTTTTGGCATCTACTGAAACACATGATCCTTGAACACTGCTTCACTTTGTACTTGCATTTTGTAACAGGTTGCTTGCTGAGTATGCTCCTGCAGTTTCAGGCATTGTGCCATTCTGGGCTACACTTACAACTCTGAAATAAAAACAGAAACTAGCAATGAAATTCTACCACTTTAGGGATCACAATATATTTTGTTTGATGCAAATGTGGCGATAGTAACAAAAGTAATCTTCAATAGGGAGTTTCTTTCCATTGTCCCTCTAGATATGCTTATTTTATTCAGTTATATAAATATTTAAAAGATGATTTGTTTTTATGAGCAATAAGAAGAAAGGCTTTCAATTTCAAACCATGGCAGCAGAATAATAAAAACATATTTTGTTTCACTACCAGTAGCCACAGTTGTGCTACACAAAGGATTTTTCTGATTATGGCTTTTGTAGTGAACCATGATGTCCCACATCCTGAAGGGACATTACACATAAAAAGAATAGCTATTTATTCAATTCTTTTATGAAAAAAATTATGAATTTTCTACTTGATTTATACTTTAAAATGGCTCAACACAGGGTGTCCCTAAAGTTTAAACTCATAGGCAAAAATGCATATTTTCAAGAAATTAAATTTTCAACAAAATTTTATTAAAATGGAATATTAACAAATAACATTTTCAATGTGATTTCCATCCTTCGTGATGTAAAGGTTGATGCGTTTTGCAAGATTTGCATGAAATACATACAATAACACCATATTCCCATCAATTTTAGCACATTCACTCTTTATGCATTCAGTCAAATATGTTGCATCTAGGATTTTCATTGAGTACACCTTTTCCCCAGAAAAAGTCAGTTCTTCTTCTTTCAACAAAACCATGTTTAATATGTGGAGGTAAAAAGTAATACTTAATGAGATTTCCTATGTGTCCAGACTTTAAGGACACCCTGTAGATAAACTTCTTTTTTGATTACTCAGATTAAGCAAAGTTTGGTTCATGGCTACATTTATTGAACACTTAGTCAATGAATTTGATTAGTATGCTAAAGTCTTCATTAAAAAAAAGTACTAAAAGAATTAAAATGCCAATAAGGTATGTTTAGTAATAGAAACTGCTGTTTTTTTCCCCTCCTCTTAGGTCTTGGGTAGCACTAATCACCAGAATGGCTCTGCATTGTTACAACAGTTGGAATTATTGTATCAAGTCTTCTATCTTCTGCAAGGTAATATCAAGAATGTAAAGACGGTAAGTGAAGCCAAATTTACCATTAAAAATATTCCCAGGTAATTTGTATCAACTGTCAATCAAAAGTTTTAAACCAATTGTTATGATGACAAGATGCCTCCCCCCCATAAACAGTTTAAAAAAAGAGTGATTAAAAGTATTTTCCTATAATGTATAACATTTCTGCTGTGTTCATCAAAAGGCAAAATCAAACTTCTATTAACTGACATTGTTATATATTTTTGTATACACAGCATATTCTACTGAAGTTTGATAAAAATGGCATGACAATATATAAAAGCATACAAAATACTTATACATTATTTGATATTAAGGTAATTTTGATAAGCACAAAAGGAGTTGTTTGATTTTGTTGTATAGTTACATCCTCCTTGAAGAATTTTAAAAGTATAGTTATTTTATCATTATCTTCATTCACTGTTATAATAATTTTTGAATGAACCTATTTTAGAATTCTTTTGTGTCTTATATTAATATTTATTATTAAAATAGACAGTGGGGATTGGGGTGACTTAAGACTTTCTTATATTATTTCAAATGGCAGATGAATTAACATTTTTATTTGCACTCATATTGCAAATTGGTTATGATCAATTATAACAGGAATCAATCACCTTTAAGACTGTTTTTTTTTCTGAAATATATTCTTCCTTTTTAATATAATTGATTTCACTTTTTAGTCTTTCAATAGCCACTCTGTTCCCATGTACCTAACAGGCTTCAAACTCTCAGTACATGTATTTTTGCATGTGAAATGATTTTAGAGGTATCTACTTATATATTTTCTGCTATTTCCAAATGTTCTGCTATCTCTCAATATCTAAAATCAGATAAAATTGAAACATTTATTAGGTTTAGTGCTTATATTCATAAGTCATACTGATTAACTATTTCTATGGTGGACACAAACTCTAGCCCAGATATCTAATCTATCCAATGTAACATAGATTGATGACTAAAAATTAATGTCGAGAAATTTGTTTTTCATGTACTTTGTGGTGTAAAAGAATTAATAATAGTAAAGGAAAACAAGTTAAAATAGTAAATGGTTCAGGATAAGTAAAAATAATAAGTAAAAAAGAAAGAATAATAAAATAAATATATATGTGAAAAAAGAGAAGAAAGAAAGCAGATGCTAAAACATAGGAATAAAAACAAAATAACGACAATTTATGACTTTTCCATCAACTCAGTCAGACATAGAACAAAGATCTGTCTATATTTCTGAGATGAGGTATAATGTACACTATTTACATTATTCGGACTATTGTCCTCATCTTTGTCGCCATATTTATTACAACATTTCAGCTGTTGTACGTTCCGGTTTTCTTCAGGTGTTTGGAATGTCGAACTGAACCCTTTATTTTTCTCACTGGGGTAAACTGTTCTAGTTCCACATGCCATGTCTAATGGATACAACCACATATGGAGAGAAAAGGGAGATCTCCACCCTTTGTGGGATCAGGTTGAGATTATTGACAAAGAACCCCATTGGAAAATTTATAAACTTAAGGAATCAGCACATATGCTAGGCCACAAAAATCTCCTGAGGCAACCAAGCATAGAAATGAATACAATATGGGAACCAGTAATAAGGAGTGCCAGTTAAAAATGATAATAACAAAAATTGCAATATGAGCTCTGGTAAAAACATGAAATGATAACAGCAAAAAAAATTGCAATATGAGCACTGGTAAAAAATGTTTGCTGATGACATTAGGTTTATAATACCCAGAAATTCATACACAGATGTTCTCAAGGACACATGGCACAGTAGATAAAGGTGTTAGATCCAGTGACAGGACCCAAAGAGTGTGAGTTCAATACCCGGTTAAGGCAGTGGAGAACTTTCAGAGGGAAATTAACAGATAATTGATAACTGACATCCATTAAACATGGCACATGTTCAGTTCGACATTCCAGCCATGTACAATGGCCAAAACGTTGTAATAAATATGGCAACAAAGATGAGTACAATAGTCTGAAGAATGCAAATAATGTCTATCTATGTATATATTTTTTAAGAATATTGTATATAACATGTAAATTGATATTAAATTGACCTAGTATTTTTTGTAAATATGGTTATTCATGCTTACCTTTATTTATTTATTTATTTATTTATTTATTATATATATATATATATATATATATATATATATATATATCCTTTAAAAATTAGATCAGTTGATTCTGCTACTTTGCTTACAGTATTTTCAGTAAATATATTAAATAACTATCGGACTTAATCCATTTCATAATATATACACATGTGTATATATTATGAAATGAATTAAGTCCGACAATTATTTAATATATTTTCTGTTTATACCTTATTTTTATAGATATAATTTATTTAAGTAAATTCTCTGTTTTTTTAATTAAACAGTATTAATTACATTTACCAGCCTGAATGTTCAAGAAATTGCATAGAAAATATGCACTCTGTATAAACAGAAAATATATTAAATAATTCTTGGACTTAATCCATTTCATATGTTGTCATTGTTTAGATTAAGTTATGTTTCGTGAACAGAAGTTATCAACTGAGAAAAATAGTCAAAGGTGTGTGTTTATAAACAGTAATTCAGACTTTGTTAACCAGATGCTTCTTTTGTGGTTGGATGGTTAACAGCACATCAGATCAAATGACACTTTCCATTGGGGTTACAGGTTCAATTCCTTTTGGAGAGCACATATTTTCTACAAAATTTCTCAAACATTCAGGCCAGTAAATGTAATTAATACTATTTAATTAAAAAAACAGAGCATTTAGTTTAATAAATTATATTTATAAAAATAACGTATAAACAGAATATATAATATATATATATATATATATATATATATATATATATATATATATATATGCCCATATTGGCTCACATGCACAACTGTGCCACAATATTAATGATTTATTCTATATTATTTTATTATAATTACCCATAAGTACTCATTTATATTTTAACTTATAGTTTTACCTTTGTAACTTTGTCATTTGTGTTGACGTGTATCTTTCTTTTGCCTTTCTTTTTTTTCCTCTTTCTTTTCCTTTTATTGATTTCTTATTTTCTTTCCTTTCTCCTTTATAAAAGTCTTTTTTACCTTATATGGAAAATTTTCCAATAACAGAAAATGAAGTGATGTTTCATTAATTGAAATTTTAAATAAAATCGTTTATTGCCATCATTGTTAACTACCTGATGAGACAAAATATACAGCTTTGTAGTAGTAACTTACAAGTTCTAATGTAACAGTTTATACACATACACGTACTTGTGTGTGCGTGAATACATAAGATGTGAATAATTATATTTATATTTTATCTATACCTTTTATAACTTGAAGTAAATAATTGTGGTCAAAACACAAAAGTATAAAAATAGGTTTTTATAGTAAAAATACCAGTATTACCAGCAATATATTTGAGTCTCGACAAAAACCCTCTTTACAAAAATACATCAGTGAAACCTGATCTAAAAACTGATTTCTTACAAAAGATACATATTCTATTCATATGAACCTATACTAAAAATCTTGACAGCATTAAATAACCCATTGAGGTTGATTGCACCATAAAACAAAATAAGCCAAACCAGCGTTTCTCAACCACTGTACCCGGGCACACTAGTGTGCCAGAAAAGTTGTGCCAGGTACATCCCAAGTTAACAGAAGTGTAATTTATAGATTCATTTTATGTCTAAAAAATATCTTTATTTTTAAAAAGTCAGTGACACCAAGCACATGGCTTCCATGTCTAAGTCAAGTCTTTGTCATTTGATCTTTTAAACTGGATTAAACTGGATGCTAAATTCCTTACTCTTTAAGAAGGAGTGGATAATCCTTTCCCTTTTGTCTTCATCTAGGCATGACATATAAGGCCTAATATTAAAAAAAGCGAATCAAGCACAGTTTTCACTGAAGCATACTTAAGTATACAATGTAATGTCTTAAAAATAAATGCTTATTTCGGGAGACTTCTTTATTATTTTCAAATTTCATGACTAGTTTAAAGTGAACTCCAGAGTTTGTTATTCTACAAGTATACCCTAGAAGTAAAGAAGGTTGACAAATATTCATTTCATCTATTGGGTACATTGTTTTATTTGTACTGCTATTATTATTATTTCACTAAATTTGAGTCATCTGTACTACCTGGCCCAGAGATAGCATAGTAACTGAAATGTTGTGATCAAGAGAACAAAGATGAGGATAGTAGTTAAATAATGTAAATAATAATAATAACTTTTCATTTCAGAAATTCAAACAAAAATAGTCTATAATAAATTTTGTTTCAATATCGACTTTTTCTTTCTTTTGTTTAGTCCATTGAGCACAGCACTACTGTAGAATTCCTGAATAGTCTCAAAACCATCTTTGACAGCTACCTCCCTCTCTGCTTTCACTATAATAGCGTTCTGGAACATTCTTTGGAGACGGTGCCTTCCTTTTCAATTCCAAAAGTAAGATTTTATTTCTTAATTACTTCCTAGCAAGTTATTAAATAGCCCATTCACAGGTTTTATATAGTTTTCCTTTTTTTCCATTTGCTTCCAATGTACAGGTTTCCTCAGTGTGGAATAATTGTCAATGAACCTAATCTAGCTGACCATTACTATTGAGTCCAGTTTTCACTGGATCCCCATTACAAATTTTAACCTAACAGGGATTGACATGTTGTAAAATAAACAAACCAACCAACTGCATGTATAGTTGAATTTCACTTATAGTTAATGCAGAAAGACTTTAAATTAATTATCTAAATACACGTGAAGATTTTAATGTTTTATTTGGAAAGTACATTCTAACTCTTCGTAAACCAAAATTCATGATAAAATGCAAACAAATGAAAATTAACCTCTTTCTTGGCATAGACGTGTATATGTTTTTACCAAAAGTGTCTTTTTCACTGATGAATAAACAAGTCCAAAACATAACATTCAAAAACTAGCTACAGACTTGTTTATACATCGATGTTGATTCATTTTATGCCCTTCTGAGCTTGAAACTAGTCCAATTGTCAACTGATACATCTGGTAGAGGTATTAGCCAATGCTAGGGTACTTCAAGGTGCTTCAGTTTCTTAGTTACTATATTAAAAACAATTTAAATATTTTGTCTGAAAATGAAATGTTTTTTCAAAAATAATTGGAGGGGAAGGGGTTAAATGTATTCTGAAAAAGATTGATATAAATTTACAGTCTGAAGACAACATGAAGTAGAAAATTGTTAAAAACTTACTTTGTTTTTGTCAATCTGAGCCATCAGTAAATCACAAAATGCAATCCAAATGTGTATATGTGTGTGTACAAATGATTGTTAGTCATCATGTATTATAGGTAAATGGTGGAAATACTAAATGTGAGAATGCAAATAGAATTACTTGTAATTGTGAGTAGAAAACAATATTTTGTATTTTATCTTTCAGAATGAATCACAAATCTTCATGGAAGTGGTCACATTGCTTGAGACATGTCAAAGACGTCCAGGTGTATTAGGAGGATGTGTTCTCTTTAAGAATAAGTAAGTTTATTATGATGAAATATGAAATTAGTGAATTTGAATACAATTTTCATTTCTTTTCATTTTTTCTTTATATATAATTTCTACATTTTCTGTAGGAAATATACATTCACATGTTGGATCAGATATTTTTTAATCATTTCACCACAAGCAAGGCAATAAAACCACTAAGATGCAAGGGGTTATTGAGTGAGTAAATATAAGAAACAAAGACAATATTAAGGAGAGAAAGCAATAAAAGAACAAGAATTAAGAAAACGAAAGATAATGATTGATATTTATTTCAACTTTTGAAGATCAAAGTTGAATGGAAGCCAAGAAGCTAGAAGAGTTCCACGTGTGAGAAGTGCAAGAGAAAAAATTGTTAGCATAGAAGTTACAGTTACATTGAGCCATTTAAACTGTAAATTGATGAGACTGTGTCACTAATCTAGTACTGCACTTAAATTCATAATGTCATGGTACCAAAGATGAGGGTATTTATAGAAAAGGCACAGGAAGCTGCATTACAGTGGTGGGAATGTGACTGAAGTCAATATGCCAGGTCAGGACCAATAACATTGCTGATTCTTTGGATTTTATCAAGAATCTCTAAATATATAATAGAAGCACCAGACCAGATATGGCAGCAATATTCTAAGCATAGATGAATGGTAGACTTATAAATATGTAAGATAGATTAGAGAAAAATTGTCTAGCATGACACAGTGAACCAATTTTCCTAGCGACAGATGTAGCAATTGATTCAATATAATCTTTCCACTTCATTTTAGCAGAAAACGTTAGTCTGAAAAGTAACAACGAATTACTCTCTTGGAGGTTAGCATCAGCCATGCTAATGAAAGACAGAAAGGGTCCTCTCAGATGATTAGAAGAGAGCAGTTTTGGTTTGGAGATGTTAAAATTAACAAACCAAAACATGCCAAACCCTGTCAAATCCTTTAAGATATCCAAAGCAACTACCCAAACTTCACCATTCTTATCTAAAACTTGATAGACTCTTTCAGCAATAATAATTAATACATCAGCAGTTGACCTAGAGAAGTAAAAGCCATATTGAATATCTGAAAAAGGACCCTGTGAGGTGAGATGTTTAACCAATTCAGAATTTAGTACTTTGTCAAAAAGAGGTAGAAGGCTAATAAACTGAAAGAAGGATTAGATAGTTCACCTGAGTTCTTAAAAACAGGAACTACATAATTTCTAACAAGTAGGAAAGCAAGAAACAGTAAAGCATTTATTTGTTTAGAGAAAACAGGGGCCAGTTCAGTAGTACAGTTCTTAGAGACTATTGTAGGAACAGAATCAAGTCCACATGCTTTGCCTTGATCCAGTTTAGAGATGATAGCAGAAACTATGGATAGAGTTATATGCATATCACTTAATAGAGACTAAGTTCTAAGTGAAAATAATGCTGACTTTCTCTTTTATTTTCCTAATCTTTAAGTTCAGGAATTAGATAAACCAAATTTTTTGAGTATATTCAAAAAATATTGTTTATAGTATGGTAACTCATTTAGTTAAGACAAAATATGAAATGGTGCTCCATTTCTCTATCTCACAGAATAACTTTAAGTACTAATATCACTCTCTTTTGTTTTCCTTCAACCATTCAACAACAGCTTTTGAAAGAGTTCTGTATTAATGATAAAATTTATATCAATGGTAAAAGGCAATTGTTAATTGAAAAAAAAATGAAAAGGCAATTATTAATAAGCAACCATGTTGCTGTCTTCATATATGACATGTTATGTATAGCACTAGTTCAATAATCTTTACTAAGCTAGGGATAACTTGGTTCAAGGTCAGATGTGTGGCACCATGTAAGGATCATTCATTACATTAGGCAGATGTCAATATGGCACCATTTTACTAACTGTTAATGATATTAATGATAAATGACAACATATTGGAATAAATAAAGAGAATGACAGCAAAGCTTCAGCAACAACATCAGCAGCAGTAGTTAGAAAAGAGAATCTTTAGTGAATGCAATCAAGCATGACAAGCAACAATGTCAGCAATTGGTAGATTAGGCTTAAGGCTCCAAGTTCTAGCCTAATGGATTAAAGCATTGGTTTGTGAGTTTGGTGACAGTGATTGTGAGTTCAATCCCTAGGCCGGGTGGTTCAGTGGAAGCAGAGAGAACAATAACTGAGCAATACTAAAAATAACAATGAGATATCCCTAGACATGGACAGTGGAATGAGAACAATCTACTCTCATAAATTAAATAAAGGGTTCAGCTCAAATTTCTCTGAAGATTAATTGGATTGGCTGAAGAAGGTTGGAGGACACAATGGTCAAATTGTTTTGATAATAACTACAAAGATGATAGAATGTGAATGAAAATGTGCAAAAGGAAAAGTAGAGAGAAATGCTAATTGTATTCAAGTGATGATCAAAAGTATATCATTTGCAAACAATTTAGTAGAAGTTTGTAAGCTTGATGTTAGAACATGTTTGATCATTTTAGTAGTCTGTTTTTACTGTTATAAGCAGAATTAAATGATTATATCATTTTGTCATAAATAAATATCATTTGCAGACAATTTAGTAGAAATTTGTAAGCTTGATTTTAGAAAATGTTTGATCATTTTAGTAGTCTGTTTTTACTGTTATAAGCAGAATTAAATGATTATATCATTTTATCATAAATAAATATCATTTGCAGACAATTTAGTAGAAATTTGTAAGCTAGACGTTAGAGCATGTTTGATCATTTTAGTAGTCTGTTTTTACTGTTATAAGCAGAATTAAATGATTATATCATTTTATCATAAATAAATATCATTTGCAAACAATTTAGTAGAAATTTGTAAGCTAGACGTTAGAGCATGTTTGATCATTTTAGTAGTCTGTTTTTACTGTTATAAGCAGAATTAAATGATTATATCATTTTATCATAATAAATATCATTTGCAGACAATTTAGTAGAAATTTGTAAGCTAGACGTTAGAGCATGTTTGATCATTTTAGTAGTCTGTTTTTATTGTTATAAGCAGAATTAAATTGGTTTTCCAACTAAGACTATTTTAAATGGAGCACATGACCATGTTGTATAGATAACAAATCCAATAAAGTGTACAGTTTTAATTTATTTTTGTAAAGTTGCTTTAATCTACTCTCATATAAATGGTGACCAATAACTGAGCTGTACTAAAAATAAGAACTAGACAAGATATTCCTTGGGCAGTGCAGTGAGAACAGTCTACCACTGTAGATTAAATAAAGAGTTCAGTTTAGAATTCCCTGTAGGTTACTCAGATCGATATACATCTGATGAAGGCCAGAGGGCACAATAGCTGAAACGTTGTGATAAAAATAAAGATGGAAACAATAATCCAAATGTAAATAGTGTAAATAATAATGATAACTCCTCTCCCAGAAATTTAGACAGAAAATAATTTTTTAAGATAAGAACCTTTTCTGCCTATGATCAGCATGGCTGACACTAGACTCCTGGAAAGTAACACACTGCACCTTCTTGGTTCTTGGCCTTGTGTTTTCAACTGACTTGAAGTGGAGTGACTACATCAAACCAATAGCTGCATTTACTGCAAGGAAAATTGGGTCACTGTGTCAGTCCTTCTGACATATTTACAAATCTACCATTCGTCCATGCATTGGATACTGCAGCCATATCTGGTACAGTGCTTCTGCTATTCATCTCGAGGTTTTTAACAATATCCAAAGAAGGATCTGTAATGTAATCAATCTTGACTTGGCATCTCTACTTCAGTCACTTTCTCACTAATATTATGTGGCTTCTCTCTGTCTTTTCTATAAATATTTTCATGGTAACTGCTCTGACAAGATTTTTTTCTTTGGTGTCCCAACTACATGAATTTTATTGTGCTACTAGATTAGCATCTAGGTCCAACTGTTGAAATAGCTAAATGCAACCAACACTTCTACTCCAACAATTTCTTTTCTTGCACTTCCCACCTGTGGAACTCCCTTCCATTTACTTGCTTCCCTCATAACTACAATCTTCAAAAATTTAAATGCAATGTCTATCGGCATCTGTCATTTTGAATCCAATTCATGTTTTTTCCTTTCTTCAATCCTCTCTGTATTCAGTCTTTTCTCTCACTTTTATTCTCTGTAACCCCCTGCATACTAATGGCATTCCCACCTTGTTTGGGATGAAATGATTAAAAAAAAGGTTTAGAGTTGAAAATGATCTTATTGATTTTGTGTATTCAATAGGAACTGTCATGATCATAAAGAAATACATAAATAAAAAATGAATTATGCAGTCATTGTGCTGTGTCCCTAAAAATGAAAATTATAGTGTCAAAAATAATTATAATAATATAATTATAACAATTGTAGTTATCATTAATTCACTCTTTCTAAACCAATGACTCCACTTTTCTCCTCTACACACACAAACATATGACATTCTGACTATTGGACAAGCAGTCAACATGGACTGGCTGTCAACATGTGTGTAAACAAAAATTTGGGCCCCTTTTCCTTTTTTAGCCATATTAGCAACATTAATCTCTCTTAGCACTCAACAAAAATTCAAGATAAGAAAACCCCAAACACTTCTTGCATTTTCCAAGCATATTCTCTGGACACTCATTACAGATAAAAAAAACATAGGAGAAAGACTGTATACACTTTACTTATTCTTTATTGCATCATACTGTCAGATACTGATCCGTATTTGATCTACACTTGACCTCCAAACTCACAATTTGACTTAGTATTAGTGTCTCTTGTGTCTCCAACACAACATAACAACCAAATAATAAATAATACTTATTTTGTTGTTTCCATGTCTTGTTGTTTCTCATTTTTACAAGTATTTTTTGTATATATAAATATAAGTGGGTTTATAATTATTTACCCAGAGTTATAATTCCCTACAGAACCTGATATCATTGTTTTGGAAAATTAGTTGAAGTTAGAATTGAAAAAGTTAAAATACTATTCAGGTACAATAAGTTAACTGGCGATAATATTAAAATAGTTCTGGGTAAAGGGAAACCACAGGATTATGCAACATTATCTTCTCAAGAATAGATGAATGTTTTTTAAACTGCTTCATAGTAAATTATTAAAACTTATTATTTATTTCTCTCCTTATAAATTAACCTTATTTCTTTGACTTATTCAGGATGGTTTTCTCACAACTTCCTCAGACCTTGACTAAAGTTTTGACTGCCATTTATGCTGATCTACTAAATGTGAGTCTTTTTTTTTATTGTTGTGGTACGATACACCTAATTTACATAAGTGGAGTACCGACCATATAAATATGGGTTGGTACCGGAAGACGGGGGAAATAGGAGTTAGTAAGAAGAGATCGAATCGAGAGACTCTGCCCAACTGCGATTTAGTCAACCCATTATGCAGGAACAGTCTTCCCAAGAATATACCAAAACTAACTGTAAATATTGTGTACCTTTTCCTTGTTTCAATACATTTTGTTTACGTACATTTTGTGTTGTATTATTATTATTCCATGCTTATCCAAGTTTCAACAAATATCAAAATATTTTGTTTCTAATCTGTTAATAATTTAGTGTTTTCTTTTTTATAAAAAGATAGTGATAATAAATATGAATTTAAAATCTGTTTATTGATATTTTTAAATAAAGCAGCAGAAAATCAATGATTTCAAGTATTAAAAAAACTTTCTTTTTGAACCACTTATAATTTATGGAAATGGGTTGTATGAAATTTTCATTCAAATATAATAAATACTATAGGACAGATGTAGTACCTAATACAAAATTAAATTATAATAAGACAAATTAGAATTAAGTGAAATCAGTGATGAATTAAAGTTTAAACTAATTTTCAGGATCAATGAGAATCTGTCCAAACTAAGTAATAAGTAAAACAAAACTCAGAACAGAAGCACTAAACTTTATTTAGCTAAATGAAACTCGGCTACAAAAGAAACAGAAGGTAGGTCACAGATTATATAGCCTGCATGGACGAATATATTGCTTGTACAATGCAAGGATAGGATACCACATTCTTTGTGCCTTGGAAAATTGTAGCATCACCATCCATAATGATCCAGGGTGGGGGAGTCTCATCGTCCGTCTGGATCTCATTATCTGTTTGACCTCAGCAACATCTCCATTACATGTCATGCCCTTCTCTGGTATAAGGACAATCGGGGTACTTCTATTTTGTTCTGCATTGGGGAGTTCAGGAATTAACTCCATTCCAGGTCAGGGTGCTAAATCATGAACAGATACAATAGACTCCCTTCCACCTGGATATCTTATATTGGCATATATCACATTACTGTCAAGAAGTTCGACTTGGTCCACATAAGGATTAGTTTTATTGTTTCTTACAAACCTTTTTAATAGTATGGTACCTGGTGACATTAGCCAGGATGTCAGTTAACTCCCATGTGATGAACAGCGTGGGAATGCAAAGAAGCATTTATGAGGGGTGACATTTGTTGAAGTACACATCAACAATCTTATCTTATCTCTTCACGAAGCACCAAACCCCAGTACTTTTGAAGTATGTTATGCAACCTAACAGCTAGATGAATTGCCTTCCATATAATGCCATTAAATCGTTCAACCTGTGCATTCCCAGTTGGGTGGTTTAGGGTCATTTTATTTGTTGCAACTCCTTTTTGGGAAAGATAATTTCTCAGTTCCTCAGACAGGAAGGACACCCCTCTGTCCAAGTATATACAGCCGGACATCCCAGCTAAGACAAACAATAGATCTAGGGATTTAAATGCTAATGTCGTGTGCATGTTTGGACATGGAAAGATGAATGGAAACCGCGAGTATTAATCAGTTACTACAAATAAATATGTGTTACACATGACAGAAGGCATAGGTCCCTTGAAGTCAATATTTAGTCATTCCATGAGTCTGGTCACCTTGATAAGAGTGCCTTCTGGTGGGTAATAGAAATGAGGTTTAATTTCTGCACAGACTCTGCAAGAAGTGCACATTTTTTTTTTACCTCCTCCATAGAAGAAGGGAGATTTTTTACTCTAATAAAATGCAGGAGTCAAGTAATTCCCGGGTGGCGTGGTATAGTCCATTGTGAATGTCAGTGAGGGCTGAAGTGGTAATGGCTGAACAAATGCAAACTCAGTTAAATGTGTCAGGAACTACATTTTCCTTGCCAGGACGACATTTTATTGTGTAATCAAACGCAGCAATTTCTAACCACCCTTCTGAATCTTAGCATTTTTAATTTTGGTACACCTTTTGTTGTTAAACATGAAGGCCAACAATCAGTAACTAAGGTGAAATGTTGTCATGATAGTCGTTCCACTTGCAAACCACCTCAATAATTGCCATTGCCTCTTTCTCTGCTATGTGATATTTTAATTGCTCCCCTGTAAAGTTTTTGACATGAATTGAGGATGGCAAAAATGGCAACATCTGACACGTCTTACTCAACCTTGAAAGATAAGCTTTCATCTACTGTTTGTAGTGTGGCCTCCCCTAATTCTTTTTTTAATTGATTGAAAGCTTCTCAAGTAGGAATTTTTTAGAAGATTTATTTATCCATTCCACATAATATGTGAACATGCCCAGTGCCCTTTTTAATGATATAAAGTTTTCTGGTGGAGGTAGCTCTCTTAAGGGATGAAGTCTTTCTGGGCCTTTGTGAAGTTATCTTTTCCTATACATAATACCCTTTTAAAATGGCTACCTCACTGGACACACATAAAAAGCAAAGTGCTGTTATAAAATTTCTGTTTTTGGGTGAATAAATTGCTGCAATATACATAGGTTAATAAATGTTTATGAAAAGGCTGCAATTGATGTAAGGATAATGCCATTAATAGGATTAATAGCAGTCCTAAAGAAAAAGGAGAAACTGATCTTAGTGACTGGTCTTGCAGTGGCAGGCCTGCTGCAGCTGAGAATGAGGATAAGGCTTGACAATCTGAAGAAGTACTATTGCAAGACTCTGAAAGCCTTCAATTGAGTCATGATAATTCTTACAGTTTAAGGCAGTCTCTTGGCTACTCAAAAGTCTCTGAAAAGTTGGTTCCCAGAATACTGACAAACTCTATAAACAAACAGAGGCTGGTTGATGTACAGCATAGTGACTTCCTCAGAAGGATAGCCATAAGATGAGACTTCAGAGAACAGCGGTTTTTCAATGTGAAGGAAATGAAAGCATGTCCTTACTTTGAGGTGGAATGCTACGATTTTGGTATGCTTTATGTACTTCTTCAAGCTGCGATGACATCTAAGGTCGGCTGTATGTGAATACCCCAGTACTCACTATGTTCCACAGATTTGTCTCAATATTAGGGCTGTGATCAACGTCAACAAAGAATAATGCTTTCAAGACACTTGTTTGGTTGGGAAGTAGCAAAAAAAATATGATTTCTCACTTAATCGGAAATGTCTTCTCTCTGTTTAAAAAATGTCAGGTAATTACTTGAGCAGTACATTTTACCATTTTTAGCCAAACTTGAAACTAAAACTCATTTTTCTTAAGCAGATTTTTAAGATTCAACACATTGTTCTTTTAGGTCAAACTGATTTTTTTTTTTTTAAATGCCACATTCTTCCAGGATGTAGGCTATTATTAGATTTTCCTTAATTATTTGTGAATGACATTTGTGGAAAAGGCAGTGGAATGATTTCCTGTTACCTTCTCCACAGTTTGGAATTCAGAGTTTTCTTTCTCTTACACTGACTTCCATCAAAAAGTCTACAGAACTCAGTCTACTTTGCTATTTAAACCAGAGGTAAGGGTAGAAAAAACAAATTCATGCCTTCCCCAGGGGCACTTGTGTGAAAGTGAATGCAACAGACGAAGCTGAAATTTGAACTCAAATTGGAGAGTTCACTTTCTGTACCGATATCCATTACATTACCAACACACCCAGAGTTTACATATACTGAGTGTAGCATTTTTTTAAAAAGGTCAATTTTTAAAAAAGGTCAATTCTTATTAGTTTCATAATACTACTCAAATTTGTTTCAAGGGAATTTTAATATATGGTGATTCAATTCTACATGTCACTGTATCAGCTGTGATGACATCCAGGGTTGACTATGCAAATACACCAGCACTTGTTATGTTCCACAGATTCATCTCAGTAATCAATATTAGGGTAGTGATTACCATCAACAATAGTAACAAATGCTTTTTCAAGACACTTGTTGAGTTAGAAAGTAGCAAAAAAAATTTGAATTTTCTCTTAGCAATTTCTTCTTTCTGCTATGAGAAAGCAAACTTTTTCTAACTAATTTCTCACATAAAATGAGCCCCCACACACTCACTACCTGGTTATTTCATTGACTGCCCCTTCACTCACTGTCCAGTTCATTATATGGATACTGGCTGGAGAACCCACCACCCCTTTCTGTTCATTCGTGTTCCACCAACTGGAAAAGAGGACCACCCAGACAGGTTTCAGATGGTCAGTCTTTCAAAGGGCCCAACTTTTACAGCTATCTAAAAACACTAAGAAAATTTTATGTTCAACAATTTAAAGATGGGCTGGAGACAAGATCCCTGAAAAACCCTGGTCATTAAATTGAGTTAAAAAATTTATCTATCTCCCTCCCAGCCTCCTTCCATCCTTCTAAGGATGTATGAGAGATCATATTGCTACAAATATATACAAAATAATGTGTAATCAGTTTTTTCTAAATGTTTCAGCAGTTAAATAAATTCCAGGATTCTTTTATGTTTACATTCCTCTTGTGCTATATTAAATATTTGTGCAGTGGGGACATGTAATCATAAATTGATGCATTACAACTTCATGAAATTAGAAAGGAGACATATCAGAAATGTCTACTGACAAAATTCCAAAAATGGATAAAAAAATAATTTTGGAAAAGAATAATTTGCTAGACTTAAATTTATTTGCTTTGGATCATGTTGCATTACCAAAAGTTGTCTTCCATGAAACTCTCTTATCAATGTTCAAATATTATTGTATTGCACATCTGTCTACATTTCTGAGATGAGGTATTGTAGCTATTTACACTATGAACTGTTGTCCTCATCTTTATTGTCATATTCACAATGTTTTACCTGTTTCATGCTCTGGCCTTCTTCAGATGAGATATGTCGGAATTTCAAACTGATTCCTTCACTGGAGTAGATTGTTCTAGTTCCACGTGCGTAAGGACACATGGCACAGTAGATAAAAGATAAAAGCATTGGTTGTAGTAGTCTAGTGACTTGACCCAAAGTGTTGTGAGTTCAATACCTGGCCACAGCAGAGGTTAACAATAACTTGGAGAGTTGAGTTACCAAAGGGAAATAACTGTAACTGAGGTATCCAGAAAAGATATGACACATGGAACTAAAACAGTCTACCCCAGTGGGTTTGGTTCGAAATTCCAACGTATATAACATGAAGAAGGCAGGAGTGTACAACCATACAAATAATAGTGTAAATATTTTTGTAAGTTCAATCTTTTAAACTTTTGCTTTCTTGATAAATGCAATGTGACTGTTTTATTAGAGAAATATTTACTAATTTATAAACTGGTGTAGTAAAAAATGATATTCTTAAGATTTAAAAAACGGTTTTGGGTTTTTTTTCATAATTGGAAATATTGATTACATTATCAGTTGGTTGAAAATATCTATAAAAATTTACAAAATCAATCAGGTGATTATATTTTCTCTTACATTTACTATTTCTATATTTTCAGCTTCAATGTGAAACTGTTGACATAGGTGAGTCCAAAATGTAAAGAATGCTTTTTTTTTTTTTTTTTTGTTTGCTGTTTAATAAAATGTTAAAACCAAATTGGATGATGATCACTTTTCAAGTTTTTTTTTTGTTTTGTTTTTTTATAATGATATTCACTCTGAACAAGTCCCAGTAGCCACTCGAGGTATATGGTTACAGGGTAAGAGGCACAGTTTATTGGGATATGTGGGGAAGTTAACTTGAAACTTGAACAGGTTAAGATTTTAGAGATTGGGGAAGCATCCTCTTGGGAATTGGTTTCACTGAGCAGCATTTAGTGAGAAGAAGTTACTCATGTGGAACTGACATCTCACCAACGGAATACAAAAAGAATAACGGTGGTTTGTTACAATGTTCATAGCTTGGTGGGGCTTAGCCATGAAAATTAGAACTGGTGGAACTAAAGAACATAATTTGTCCAAATATTTTCCATGAAAATAACAATAGAGCAGTGAGAGGCTTGTGACATTTTGTCTGTGGGAAATGGGTTGTAGGGTGGAAAATAATTCATCAACCACAAGGTCATGGAAACACTTTTGGACTTATCAAGCCTGGAAAGTGAAAACTGGGCAGCTCCTGTCCATATATAGCAACAGTACTCCATTTTTGACCTGATCTGGTTCTTGTAGAGGATAGCAGGAGGAGCCAGGTATTTACTGGAGTGGCACAGGCAACCAACATGTTTTCCAGTATCTTTAGTGATGGATTGAGGTCTGGGTTTAAAGTCCCAATAGGTGGTCAAGACACAGCCACTCCCTGACAGAATGCCCATTCATCATGATTGGTGAAAATTCAGGGTTCATTCAATGACAATGGAATGTCAATAGTTTGCTTTTTAAGGCATTGAATGTAACAAGCCAGCCCCCACCTACTGAGGTGTTAAATCTAGGTCAGAGGATAGATCAGCTGCCTAGTTCTGGTCATCTAGAATTTTGGAGGTGCACCCATAGACCATGTCAAATCTATCGTAAATTCCTTTTTGATATAGTACAAATTCATTTGTATAAAGTGTACATTGCAAAAATAACTTTTTAAAAAGTTATTTTTGCAATGTACACCTTATACAAATGAATTTGTACATTGGGGCCCAAGGTAATGGTCTTGATTTTGAATAATACTTGCCACTGCTAAGTAGTCACCTTCTTTTTTGAAATTTGACTCCCCATACAGGACATCTCAGCTTGAAGGGGTTTTGTGTTATAAAGTTTTGCAAGGGCCTTTTGAGTTAGACACAAAGTTAACTTGTATCTTTGGTGTGACATCTTCTGACGTATGAATCTGCCTTGTGTCTGTCAGGTCTGATTTATGACCTCCGACTGGTCCATCCTTTGAAGTGTGGGTGCTATGCTCTTTTCGATCTCTTGTCACTGGCATATTATTTTTCTTCTGCCTTTTATTGAAAAGGGGACAATCATATCAGCTCTAGCCAAATTTTCACTAGGCTCAGAAAACCTGTTTCTCATTGGCCAATATATATATATATATATATATAAAAAAACCTCTCCGAGATCAAATAATTTTGGTGGTTCACTGAAAAAGCCTAAAAGGCCATAAATTTTGCACAAATTTTAACACACAATCCATCTGGCCTTCAGAAGAATAAGATTTTCTCAAAACTTGTATAAAAAAAAAAGTAGACAATTATTCATAGATCTTTAACATTTTTTACAAATCATAAAATTTTTTATAGTTTGCTTGCTTGGGTTGCAGCTAGCAATGGATTTGCTGAGCTTATAAAATTCCAAGAACAGATTTGTGCAAATCTGCTGAATCCCACCACTGCCATATACCATTGTATCATCAGTATAAATATTCACAAATGATCATAGCATGTGACTGTTAAATATTATAGTTGTTCTTATAAAACTTTGATCTTTTTAGTTATCAAATCGCAGAACTTTTTCACTTTGCTACATAAATGTTTTTTTTTTCTCTAAAGCAGTGTTTCTCAACCTTTCTAAGCAAAAGCACACCTAGGAGCAAATGAAAATCTCATGGCACACTTTTTTTTTAATTTTAGCAAAATTTTTAAAGAATATACATTTAAATATTATGAAATAAAACTATAGATTTAAAAAAATCTGCACACAAATATGAACTTACTTAATTTCAATGTTTCTATTCATCTATTTGTGTAGTTTATTTAATGTGAAATCTGTGCCTGACATTTTTTTTTTTCACAATTTCTTCAATGTTTGATCAAATGTGCAATAAGCAAACCTTCATTTCTTCTTCAGTTGAGTGGTCTTTCTCACTTCTTATTTTTGATATTATTTAGGGTTGAGAAGTATAAATAAGAAGTAGAAAGTTGCAATAAAACTGATAAAGCCATTTCTGATAATGTGGCATATTCATTTTGTATTGAAATCCGAAATGTATCAATGGGTACTGAATGTTTTATTTTGAGTCCTCCATCACTAGAAACGGTGGCCAATCTTCTTCACATAACTGAAGTCCAATATTAGAAGGAACATTTATGAAGAGATTTCAAATCCAACCATACTTTTCTGTGCTCAATGACGGAAAATAATAGTTGATATTTTCATCATTACTACTTCAACTTACATGTTTATATGTAACCTGTGAAAATATTTTGCAGCACACAAGTGTGCCATGGTATGGCAATTAAGAATCACTGCTCTAAAGGAAAAGAATATTTCTTACTGTCTTTGGTTCTAAAAGTGTTTATTCACTCAATTTACTTACTCCATTGCATTTATTGTCCATCTACTATTCTGTCTCATTTGATTGCTGTGAGTGAAGACTTAATGTTTAAATAGAGCCTTGCCTCAGCAGCCAGTACATGTACAACATAACATGTATTAAAGGTTTATAATTCTTGGTTAGCATGAACCAGTGATTCTGTCATACTGTGGCATACTAGTGTGCCATAAAATATTGTCATAGCATACATGTACATATTGTGCAAGAAAATGGGGAAAAAAAAAAACTTCTTGCGACACAAAAATGAACGCCTAATTGCGAACCTGAAATGAACACCTAATTGTGAACCTGAAACGAATGCCTTCTTGCGAACCTGAAATGAACGCCTTCTTGCGAAGTTGAGTCCATTATGGTACTCCAAGGTGTGCCTGGCGACAACACACACACGCAGTTCGAGGACGCTTCCGCGCATGCTCGTTACACATATATGTGTGGAAGTAGTAATTGTACAGCATTAGTATTTCAATAAATGAATAAGTATTAAACTTTTTTCGAATAATTCTTTTCAGTATTCATCAATTATGCTATTTTAAATACTTTGTTTTTTATATTCATTTTAAAAAATAGTTGAATAGAAACATTGAAATAAAGAAATTTGTGTGTGTGTGTGTATTTTTTTAAATCTATGATTTTTATTTCATAAAATTTACATATATACCCTTTAAAAATTTTGCTAAGTGTGCCGTGATATTTTTATTTGCTCCCAGGTGTGCTGTTGCTTTAAGAAACACTGACACAAACTATTAGCACCAGTTATTTATTTTTGTTTTTTTAATGAACTTGAAAACTGGGGGAAAATTTTCTTAATTTAGTCTATCAATTAAGATTGTTAATAAAATATTTTGAACTGCAGATGCCAAGTCATTCTATTTGTGTCTTTTTTTAACTGAATTTTAATTATTTTCTTCTTTTTTATATCTTTCTGCAGGTTCCATTCCTGAAGGAATTAGGCTGACCAAAGTCTATCTTTCTTATGATGAATACAATGATCTTTATGACACGCTTCACATACCAAATACTCAACACTATAGCCATTCAAATTTTAGCAGGTCAAATTCTGAAGCAAGTAGCAAGCAGTTATCTAAAAAGCAGCAAGCATCTGGGGAAAGCAAGGAAAGTGATGAACTAAATTCTGGGACAAAGTCAGAAAGTGAAACAGAAAGTGAACTCTCGTTAAAAGGAATAGAAAAATGTGAGTCAAAACAGAAATCTGCTGAGATGACATTAGCGGAGAGAACAAAAGCTAGGGCAGCATATTTCACTCTCATATCAGAAGCAACTACAACTGAGGATTTTAACCAGGTTGTTGCCTCTACCACAGGTAATTCTAATATTATTTTTTCTATGCAAGTTTCTTATCACCACTCTCTAATTCATCTCTTACCTGTCAAGCCTCTCTAACATTTCTATTGTCTTTCTTGCTTCCCAAACATTTCTGTTGTCTCTCTTGCCTCTCTAACTTGTCTGTGGCCTGTTTGCTGCTTCTCTAACTTGTCTGCTGCGTGTCTAGCTTCTCTAACTTGTCTGCTGCGTGTCTCGCTTCTCTAACTTGTCTGCTGCGTGTCTCGCTTCTCTAACTTGTCTGCTGCTTGTCTCGCTTCTCTAACTTGTCTGCTGCTTGTCTCGCTTCTCTAACTTGTCTGCTGCTTGTCTCACTTCTCTAACTTGTCTGCTGCTTGTCTCACTTATCTAGCTTACCTTTCACCTGTCTCACCTCTCTAACATATCTTTTGCTACCTAACTTCTCAGCATTCATTTAACTTCATCTTGGCTGTACTTCTTTCACTGTTTTTCTTTCTCCTTCCTCACATTTTCTCTTAAACCCCCTTGATTTTCTTTTTCTTTCATTCCTCACTTTCTTAATTGCCTATTTTGCTTTTTCTTTTTACCTTATATAAATATATTACTTTTTCATTCCTAGATTTTAAATTTTTACGTACTGCCAGTATCTGTTTGGATGTGGGTGAGACATGGCCAGTAGTTTGTGTGCCAGGCGCCAACCAAGATGATACCCCAGATACCAGTGAGAAGGATTCTCCAACACATGAAGGCATGTTCAGCAAACAACATCTCTCTTCATCTTCTTGCAACAGTGAAGAGCTGAAGAGCGAGAAAATGGTCATTGACTTCAAGAATAAACCTGAGAATCAGATCAAAGAGGCAAGCACTGACAGTGAAAGCTCCCAAGACTTGGAGAAAACAGAAGCTAGTCCCAGGTTAATTTTTTATTAAGATATGATAGTAATTAACACAAATCAATTTTTGAAAAAATATGATAAAGTTATGTTTAAAAGAATTTCCTATCAAAATTCTAAACTTCCCTCTAAAGTAAAAATGGCTTTTATTGCAAATACTACAAATAGTTATTTAATCCACCATTTGGTAGAACCTAAATGTACATTTTGGTTTTACAAATTTGACCATGTATATTATATAGACAAGAACTGTCTTTTCACTGTTTTGCATTTTCAGTTTAAAGTGTCAGGTTAACATTACTCATTGCTGCAAATCATAATATCAACTTGAACTTATATGGATTGGAAGGAAATTAAACCAAGAAGAATTATTCACTGAGTTATTATTCAGTTTTATATCTAAAAAAAATAGCTACTTATTAATTTAATAGTTTTAACAAATAAAATTAATGTAAACATGACTCCCTGTGGATCCATGTAACATTACTGCATGTCCACACAAAAAATACCAATTTGGAGGTCCATGGTAATATTTTAGTGGTCCATAGAGCAATTTCACTTCAGAATGGTTGAATTGGAATTTCTACGGTAACCTACGCCATATTAAAATACTAAACATAGAAAAACAACTCTAAAACTAGCAGAAAACAAGATCAAGAGTTGTAAGTTGGCATTCTCTACTGAATGTTTTGATTATAAAAGTTGAATAAAAACTGAGAAGGATATATAAAGGAAGGATTATGTATATAACGGAAAATTATATAAAGATTATAATTTATTATATAAATTAATTTAATAATAATAAATAATAATATTAATTTTAAATATTGATAAATTAATATATATTAATATAAATTAATTAATGTAGTAATAGACTCGACATTGTGAAAAGGGTCAATCTTTGACTATCATTAACATTGATGGGGCTGAATATAAAAAAACTTGCAGAGGAGCATCAACCACAAGGATTTCATTGAATAAATTTGCACCTTTTTTAAAATTTATTAATTACTCACATATTTTAAAATGGCTTATTATGAGTTATTTTACTAGTGCACATTTATTTTCATTAAATTAGTTTTACTTCAAAATAAAGCACATACATTTACTATTTCTATAATACAATTTGTAATCTTATGAGTAAAAAATAAAATATGCTTTTTTTTCTTTAAATGGTTATGGGAGTCAACCAAAAAAATTAAGAGTAAAAGTGGTCCATATGTAAAAAAAATGGTTCAGAACCACTGGTTTAAAGCTTCAACCAATTGGTTAAATAATGATTGATATTGTTCATTCCTGCAAATTATAAAGTCAATCAGGATTAATTTAAATTAAAGGAAGAGAAGGGACAAAGAAGAAAGCAATCTTTACTTTGTTTGTTAATCTATGATAGGTTTGCTTTACAAGAGTATTTTGCAGTAATAATTAATGTAATCATGACTCCTATTTGGAAGGACAAGTAATGATGTCCTAGTCCCAAAACAGTTTTCACTATTTTGGGACCTCAGTTTAAAGCATCAACTAAATGGTTAAATAATGGCTGATTCTGCTCGTTTCTATAAATCATAAAATCGACTGATATTTATATTGATTTAATGGAGAATGAGTGAAGAAGAAGAAAAGACGAACATTTAATAGAATTCTTTAATATTTTTTAATGAATTTTAAGATATTTTGATTATTTTTTTTCTTAACTTGTTCCATTATCAGTTAGGAGGAGGCTTTTTGGATATTGTCTAGTTTGACATTTCAAACAATTTCTACACTACAAACACTGATTTACCTTATACGACACATTTCTTTTCTTTATTGAGTCATAGTGACAGTCTGTGAAAGACGAATGCAGCAGAGACCTGTTAGGGATATCCAAAGAAAACAGAGACACACACATGTTGATAACTTCTAGTATGCTCAAGAGTTTGTCTCAAATCTGCTGATTCATACATTTCACATGTGTGCTATCTTTATTAGAAAGGAACCCCTGTTTCCAGTAGTCAATGATGTCACTACATCACAAGTCATATTCTCTTTTGTTTATTTGAAGAACAAGTAATGATGTCTTAGTTACAAAATGGTGAAAACTATTTTTGGACCTCAGTTTAAAGCATCAACCATTTGATTAAATAGTAGCATTGCTGCTCATTCTTGCAAATTCTAAAATTCATCTAGACGTATATTGACTGAAAATAGGAAGAGCAAAGAAGGAAGGAATATGCAATAAAAAACAAGTGAATAATTTAATTTGGCTCTATTAATTTTATATGATTTTTATGTAACTGTTGTGGACCCAGAATAGGTCCGAAAGAAAACTTGAACTCAGCAATTTAATGGAAACGTATTATTAAACAAAAAGAACGAATACAAAAGTGTTGCACGTCTGACTGATGGCAAAGTACAGTAGTCAACTCGTCAATTGTAGACAGCTCTCTTGAGAGGCATAATCTCCCCGTATATATAGTAATAGGACAAGTCCATTTAGTCCATAAAGATAGGTCCCATAACAGTAACTAATGAGTTACATCTGTCTATATTTTTGAGATGAGGTGCTGTAACTACTGATACTATTTACATTGTTTGGACTGTTGTCCTCATTTTTATTGCCATATTCACAACATTTAGGCCTTGTCTGCTACTAGGCTATTCCACTTGTAAGGCCCTTTCAAATCCCCTATTCTCACAAGTAAAGGAAAATGGAAGAGTGTTCAATTAAAGGATTTGTGTAAAACCGAGGATGATGACAGGTGTTTAAAATTACTGAAGAGTTATTTAGAGTCTACAATACGTTATGATAGCATTTATAAGAAAGGCTTATGGCATTGTCAAAAATATTATACATCTTGGTTGGAGGCTCCCTAGATTTTGGGGCCCTAGGCTTCAGCCTGCTAAGCCTATAGATAAATCAGTTGTTTCTGTCATTTAATATGTTAATCACTCATTTCATGTTCATGTATAGGTATGAAGTTATATAACTTGTCTCTCATTTTTGTAGGTGGCATTAAAATAGAAATTGTTGAATCAATGCATTAGTTCTTGATTTGTTCATGAAAATTTGATGTACAAAAGAAAAGGAAGATTCAAAAGAGAAATATTGACAGAAATTTACCAAAATAAAAAAAAAAGTCTTACATTGCAATTAAACAATTCCATCCTAATTGGCACTCATAATTTCAAGCAATCTTATATTTATTTTGTTTGGTGAATTTTAATTAGAAAATTTTCACTATTCAAAATTCAAAACTGTTCTAAACAAAAGAAAAATTGCCATTAGACAATTGTTTAAGCTACATGGATTGAAAATGTTATAATGAACTCATTATTAAAACTTGCACAAGTTTAAGTTTCAACTTGTTTAAATGCATTGTAATACAATTTTCTATTGTTTTTGTTACAGTAAAAAAACAGTTGTGGAAACTTCTCCTTTGACTGATGAACAGCAGCTGTACAAAACGATGATGAATGATTTATCTAAGAGAAGTCGTAGGAATAGCATCAAACCACCTTTCAATCCAAACCCAAGTTTGCCTGAATGTTCAACAAATGTTGAAGAACAAAACAGTCTGATTCTTTATGTTCAAACCAATTCAGAAAGTTCAACAATATTACTAATGGAACCCTGGGCTTGCAAGATGGAAGCCATTCATACCTTGGTATGGGGTCATTTTATTATCTGCATTTATTGTACTCTGTTAATGACAAATTGAATTTTTTTTTGTTAGGGTTGTTTATATAAATTGCAGGTTTAAAAAAAAAAAAGGGAAAAGGAAAAGAGAGGATGAAAGAGATTTGATTTCAAGAAGGGATTTCAAATCTCTTATCCTTCTTGTAACTGTTACAATAGTGTTTGATTAAAGGTTGTCTCCCCTTGGATGTAAAGTTCTTTTGGAAGGAGAGGAGAAAGAAGGAGGGAGAAGTGAAGGAAAAGATATAAATGAGTTATCCCTTTCTTGTGGCAAGCATCCAACAAACAAAATTACAATTGACATATGTTTGTAGATAAAGGGGCTACACTTCTTTTGACAAATACTTTTAGAAGTGTTAATGAAAAAGACTTAAAGTGAAATTTGCAAAGAAGCAAACATTTATTAATGATATATTTTTTTGCAATATACAAATTGTACAAGATAAGGCCTTGGACAAATTTTTTTTGTTCCATGCTATTCTTTGAAATACAAACCTGTTTCTGCTTCAAAAACAACAGTTCATGAAAAACAAATTTTTTCCTTAAAGGAATTTTATTTGCTTTCTATTAGAACAAAAGCCCATGTGATTTAAGCAAATTTTTTAAAAACAAAAAAACTTACATCAAAATGTCACAAATTCAAAAGTCAAAGGGTTGTATATATTTAAAATATCTAAAAATGATTCTCACAAAGATAATTACCCTGTATAAATTAATCTAAACAATTTCAAAATAATTTTTTCAAGAGTAAAAACATTAAAATGAATAAGTAGCATATGTAAGTATTATAAGGTATTTATATTTACATTTTACTATCAATCTTTTACTTCTTTCCCCTCTTTAATAGAAACATTTTATTTCTAAATGACCACACACACAAATGTCAAAAATATCATAAAATATTAACCCAAAAATGGAATGGTGAGCATTGATGGCTCAAAGTAGAAACCTATAATTAATAATAGATTTTTTATAAACCTATAATAGGTTTTTTTTTATTTATTTTATTTTATAATTAATTTTGCAGTGAATGAGTTAATTTGTGGTTTAGAGATTTCCTTGAGTAAAATTATTTGTTTTTGTGTTTTTTGTAAATGCAATGTTTCTTTGGAATGTAGGTAACCATGGATCTCCACAGATTACTTTTCTTTATTATCTGTGAATTGACATGTATTCTTAACAAACGTAGTGGAGTGGTTTCCTGTTAGCTTCTGCACATATTCTTTTTCTTTATTATCTGTGAATTGACACTCTTGAGAAAAGATAGTAGAATGGTTATCCATTGTCTTGTCAATGGTTTCAGAATTCAGACTTGTCCTTCTCTTAGGCTAGTTGCCACTAAAAAAAACTTTTCTTTTTTCCAGTGGAAATTCATTCTTCCCAAACTTGGAATACTTGATTATCATTTTAAGAAAATTGATCAAAATCCGAGATTAGATTGCGTGAGTATATTTGTTTTTGTAAATGTCTTTACTTTATGTATATTTAGACAACATATCTTCATCAAACATGTTTCATTGAATAATATAGACATATTATGTCTATTTATTTTCATACTGATCCTTTTCCAGTTCTCTAATCAGTTTCTTGATGTTAAGATGAAATTCATCAAGGAAGGTGCTGTAGTTTTTTCCTACCCAATACTTTCAGTCACCTCCAAGATCATCCTCAGGGATAAATTACAAAGACAAGCTTATTGTAACTATGATAAAATTTGCATTTCATTGTGATGACAATTTTTAAAAAAACAAATGAATGCACTCTGTTGTAATTATTTTAAATTTATCCATTGTAGCTATGGAAGTTTTTGCAAAACAAGCATCCCAATATAAGGGAGCTGACTGGAAATTGGTAGCATGAAAAATGGCATTAAATGTTTGTTATATGCACTTCAACGTGTTGCTACTACACTCGTAATATTCTTTACTTTATACATCTGTAGATACATGCCAGTTTGTTGCAAAGAAATGATAGACAAAAACCTTTTCCTCACTGCCTGTAGAGAAAGTCAGCATCATTCAACCCATTTATGGTTGATAGGGTGTTACTATTGCGAGTGAGTGTAGGCAGTCTATATTCCTGTATAATACTTAAAAGGAAAAAAAAACAGTAAATGTTGATTTATTTAATAGAATATTGTTAATAATATTTTAAAAAAGAGCTGTTGTAATAATTGTGCATTTAGATTTTTGATAATTTCAGAATAGAGGTTAAAATTTCTGATAATCTACTATTTATAAAGCTATATAAAAAGAAAGGACACAAAACCTCTCTCTTCTTTCATGCTTTAATCACAGGATACCATAATGATAAGAACTGTCTCACTTCCCCTCTGGGGATGTTTCTTAGCCCCCAGACATACCACATGTCACATACAAGACACCAGGCTATCTCCATTTTGAACTCATATAACCATAATAACATCTCCACCATAACCTATCAGCTAAATTATATATATATATATATATATATATATATATGCATATAAGATGACCTTTAAATCCACATCTTATACTACAATGCTAAAAAAGAAACCTTAAATTCTGAGTGATAATTGTTGATAGACTAACCTCAGCCTTGGTGTGATAACCAATAACATACATGAAAAGATTCACATTATCAAATAAACTGATAATAAATGTAATAAAACTGTTTCTACCTTATATATTATTGGCATAATTTCATCATGTATTGCCTATTTGAATAATAATTCCATATCAATGAAATCAACATGTATCTATGCAAGCCCAGTTGTGAAAATGTAAACATTGAGTTATAATTGCATTTACAGCAACCTTTATCTTTCACTAAACTTTCAATAATCATCAGGGTAGTGTTAATTACAGCAATAATATTTAGGATTTTCTAGCAGTATCATAGTTGTTCAATTCCTTGGCTATTTCAATAACTTTCAATTTAAATCTCGTTTCATATTTTCTTTGTTTTGCTGGTGCTTCCATGATTGATATGGGTATAAGTTAATAGGAAATTTCCATTGGCTTAGATAGAAGTTAGGAATAGACTGAATAAAAAAAATTAGTACACCAGGTTGTAACTGTTTAGATATAGGAAAGAAGAGGAAGGAAAAGAAGAAGAATCAGTATTTGCAAGAGATCATATGATGAAACATAAACAAAATAATGGTTTCCCTTTTAGGGGATGTGCGTAGGAAAAATGTGATATAGAATCGATTTTGCTATTTCACTTATTTTGAATTTCTAAGATTACAGTAAATGACATTTCCAGTAACATCATCATTATATAATCAATAATCAGTCATCTTGTATTACAGGTATAGGATAAATTAATGAAAATTTGCTATATTTTTTTTACCTTGTCTTATCTAAAGGTCACATTATACATGGAAATATATGGTATCTTTAATACAAGAAAATGTCTGAGTTCAACAAACAAGACAAGGCTGTTACAAACTGGAAACTTCTTTAACAAGCTGATAACTCAATGCCACTACAAATATTTCAAAGAAACATATTGTTACTCACTTTCTCACTCAGTAAATAGTAGTTTATTGAAGAATAGATTTTTCTCTCCTTAGGTGTGTTAATCTTAGTTCAGTATATAAATATATATAAAATCTGTGTATTTGTTGAGTTAATTTATTTTGACATTGTTAAAATGTTCAAGTAAATGCTTCTCCAAATGTGAACCTGTTGTGGGAGGGTTGTATGATTGGATAAATATCTAGTCACCATTATGTTGTGGTAATCAACACTTTGGATAGTAAATATTTACAGGCTCATAGAAAATGTATCCCACAAACAACATTGGTGGACTCAATGTGAGTCCAAGTAAAAATGATTAACACAAAACAATATAAAACAAATGACAATGCATATATTTACAAAAAGGACTTACATGTGACAAAAGGAAAATACATGTAATTTGCTATAATATGAATGTGTTTATTTGTATGTGTGTGTGTGTGAGAGTATGAAAGTCAGGAGAGAAAACCATTAAAATAAATGTGACCCAGTGGGGAGCACTCCCCCCCCCACTGTGTGACTACATCTTAAAATCAGAGTTGAAAACTGGAAAAGAGAGTAGAGAGATAAATGCATGCTTTGATATAGACTTAAAGAGCACTCACTAGAGACTTTTTTTTAGCAAAGTCAAGTGGAATAACCCACAAGCCTATTTCTGTTCCATTAGTTTTAAGAGCATTAAGAAATGATTTAAAACAGAACTAACTGAATTTAATTTGAGATGTTTAAAAATAAACTATTTTTTGAGTTTGTTCAGCCTAGGAAGAGAAGTATCTGGATGAAACATGCTTTGTATATTATTTTTTTTTATTTCTCTTTTCAGGCTCGGAAATGTGTCATGAAGAGTGTTGTGTTAGATAATCTACAAAAACAACTCACAGGTTTGTTGTATTATTGTTATGCATTAAATGAATTGTCAGCTAAAATGGTAAGAAATAAACAATAATATAATATTAGAAACTCTCTGTTATGAACAGGATTCTTGGAGTTCATTTGCAACTTAAATTTAGGACTGACATGTTTTTTTTTTTTAAATCAGCATAAGGCTGTCATGTCTTTGTTTAGATTGCAAAGTCATTCATTAATAATTAACATGTAGATGCAAGTAATAAGAGGTCAAAGTGAAAGAGGTCAATTTGATTATCTTTCCATTTCACTCTTCTTACATGGTTGATAATTCTGTGTCCTCTCATTGACTCTGACCATGATAGTTTTTTTTTCTTCCACTCAGCTTCAGTCACTTTCCCACCACCAGAACATAGATTTTCTGTGCCTTTTCTATAAATATTTTCCTGGAAATTGTTTTAATGAGCTTTCCTCTATAGTACTTAGACTTTATGAATTTTGAGCACAGTACTAGATTGGCAACAAGGTCTCATCAGTTTACAGTTAAAATGGCTAGCTGTAACCATAAGTTCTATGCTAACAGTTTTTTCTATCACACTTCTCACTTGTGGAACTCTCTTCTGGCTTCCTGTTTCCCCAGTCAACTTTGATCTTCAAAAATCTAAATGCAATGCTAATCTGTCTTCTTAATTCCTTAATTCTTAATTTGGCTCATTCTATCATGTTAGACAATTTTTCTTGTCAGAATCTATTTTACATATTTATAAGCCTACCATTCATCCATGCATTGAATATTGCTGCCACATCTGGTTTGGTGCTTCTGCTATGTATTTAGAGATTTTTGATAGAAATCAAAGAATCTGGACTGTTATTGGTTCTGATCTGACATCTCAACATCAGTCACTTCCCCACTGTCAAAACATAGATTTTCTGTGACTTTTCTATAAATATTTTCATGGTAATTGTTCTAATCAGCTTCCCTCTTTGGTATCTAGACTTTACAAATTTAAGTGTAGTACTAGATTGGTGGAAGGTCTCATCATTTTACAGTTAAACTGGCTACATGTAACTGTAAGTTCTATGCTAACATTTTTTTCTCTTGCACTTCTCACCTGTGGAATTCTTGTTGCAGGACTCCCCTCTTTTGTTACAAGGTATGGACGTTTTTCAGTAAATATTTAATGACTCCTGGTACATTTGTTCCACAAACAATATTTGGCAGGCTCATGTGAATCTGGGTAAAAATAAGGAACACAAAACATGGATTTTAAAACCAATGACAATGCATGTATTAACATAAAAAATTACATTAATGTGTACACAGTTGAAAGGAAAGGAAAAAACATTAAAAACTTAACAATTAAGAATGTATATGTGATACAAGCAAGCATGAAACCCATATGTGTATATGTGAGTTTAGTTGAATGGTGGAACTGAATATGCCTTAGCAGGACGTTCTCAAGTATGATCTGCTACATCTTGAAGAAAGAGGAAGAAGAAGAAAATGTTTGTTTTTTTTCTTATAGACTTAAACAACAATACTTAACAAGCATTTGGTGAAGGCAAGTGGGGTAACCCACACTCTCTTCCTGTCTCTTGCTTTCCAGGCAAATTTGATCTTCAGAAATTTAAATGCAATGTCAATCATTATCTTTTGTCTTAATTCTTATTCTTTTATTGTTCTCTCTCCTTAACAATGTTTTCATTTTCTCCTATTCTTTCACACCCAGTAACCTTTTGCATCTTAGTGGCTTTATTGACTTGCTTGGGCGGAAATGATTAAAAAAAAAAGAAACAAAAAAGAAATTTCTCATTAGTAGTTTTCAAGATGTTAAAAAAGGCTTATGATTATTATCAACTGCTACTCTTCCAGGATCTCAGTAAGGAAAGCCAAATTATTTAGGAAGATAAATCTGAAATTGACCTTGAGACAGATATAAGACTATATCGATGATCAACTTGTTAAAATATTTGTGCATAAGGAGCTAGTGTCTGAATGTGTTTGATTTATAACTAATTGAGTGTATCTAAAATTATTTAGTTATCAATCATTTCCTGCATGCCTTTACTTACTTTTAACAATATGATTGAAATAAGGTGCAGATAATTTGTCACTAATTAGTGTTGCAAGAATGATACCAAAATGTAAACTCGATTTGTTACTTTAGCTGTAAAATGAAACCTTAATTTTTTTAATCAATTAAATAAGTTTCATTTTTTTTTCTTGTGTACAGTGTTAGTAAAACACATGTTAGAAAGTGTTACACAACCAGCCATTTTATTTTTTTTCTTCTCAACAGGTTATGAACGGCAGAAACATCCACTGGTAGATGCTGAGCTTGAAAAAATGTTACTGGATACACATGAAACCTTCAAATGCTACCCAACAGCCATGGATATTACTCTGGGGTGAGAAATATTCTGTGATTTTTATAATTTTATTGAAATAAGAATAGAATCTGATTTACTTATATATTTTGCTTTTGTTGAATTTCCTTAAATTGTTTACCTGTCCATAATCATCAATGCTGAAACCATTTTGTAAAGACAAAAGACATTTAGTCATGTTAGGTTAGACACATGTCTCATCGGTCATGATGGCTTTTCCCAAGCTGGGCTTGAACTTTTTTTAATTGTATTTTAACATGCAAAGACAGTTGTGCATCAGCTGCCAACCAGTGCATGTTGCCTGCCTAGTCATGGCTTGTCTGGCCAAATAGTATGCATTGCCTGCCTGGCTGGCCATTGACTCAATCCCCTTTTCAAAAGCCTGACCAATTTGTGTGATGACTTTTGCTTTTTTTAACAAACAAAATGACTTGTGGACATTCGGCCTGTGAACAAAATGAGAACTGAATCAGTTTCATTTAGTTTTCAAATGTTGTTAATTGTATTTTCTTACACAAAGGCAGCATGCATCGGGCAACTGACCACTGTGCATTACGCAGCTGACTGAACAACTGATCAACCAAAAAACTTTTGCATTGTTTTTTTGTTAAAAGTTAAATTCTTTAAGATGGTTCTTTCTTTTTCAATTAGAATAATTGTAGATTCCCAACTGCAGTTATTACTTTTTTCTTTTAGCAACAAGGTCTTTACTCAGGTTTCAGACAACCTCCTACACTTGGACAAAACTCCCTCAGTTCTGTAAAATTACTTTTTTAAAGTGTACAAATATTGAACAGGAGTAGAGGTTTATTCCTTGTTTCCAGTTTAGGATTGGGTTTCTATTTCCTTCAATTCTCTACTTCTGACATCTCTGTCTGAAATCTGAATTATTGTTTTTTCCTCCCCCAATAGTAGATAGATAGATTTGCCTATTGTCTGGTTCACACTCCTCCCTGATCTTTTGAATAGGGGTAGAGATCCATCCCTTGTGCAAGATTGGGTTTCCAGTTCCTTCTAAAGTCTATTTCAACTCTATACTCCTAAAATCTCTGTCTGAATTTTATGCACTAATTAGATCTTGACTTCTTCAAGCTTAGAATTAGCTGTCTATTTTTCCTGTTATCTTTCCCTTTCTTACACTAATACAACCCCACACAGTAACCCCCTTCCTTGAGTGGCTCTTGGGCCTTGTATTCAGTGAACATTAGTAAAAAAAAAGAAAAAAAAAGACGAAAAATGAGACAAAGTCCGACAATTATTTTAAGACATTTTTATGTTTATACATCCTCTTTTTTTTTTTTTAATAGTTACAAATATTTAAGTAAATGCTCTGTTTATAATAAACAGTATTAAACAACATTTACCGGCCTGAATGTCCGAGAAATTTTCACAGAAAATATTCAGGCCAGTAAATGTTGTTTAATACTGTTTATTATAAACAGAGCATTTACTTAAATATTTGTAACTATAAAAAAAAAAGGATGTATAAACATAAAAATGTCTTAAAATACATATTTATACTTGATCTTTGAATAATAATTTTTAAATAAGAAAGTAATTCTAATATATTTAAAAAAACATAGTCTATTAGGAATTAGAATTAGGACTAATAATTTAAAATTGTAGGAATAGATTTTAGATATTAAAAATACAACGTACTTGTATTCAAACGACCCTTTTGAAAAAAATCTTTCTGTATAAGATTGAAAATTAAATGGCAAAATAAAAATCCCAAATTGAAAAAACCCAGACACTATGTGATAAATGGATGTCATTATGTGTTGAACAGGCACCCCTACCCTAACTTAACCTGATTTTGAAAGTAACTCATATTTCGATACACAGGTTGTCTATGAAAATGAATACCTACAACCCCTTATCAAAATGATTGAATTTCCCATAACCTTAGCAACTAATATCAAACATTCTTGCTCATAAACTCAGTAAATTTCAAAATAAGTTATTTCAAAATTCGCTTGAAAATGAAACATGAAAAATGAAATTGTGTCTGTACCTTTTTATTAATATATAAACTAGTTTATATATTAATGTTAAAGTATTTTTTTTCCATATTTTTAGGGTATTATGGTTGGCTGGGTTTATGGAGTATTTTTTTTTTGCTGTTTGAATATATGTATATAGAGCATACAATATATACTCCCACACACACCCACATATATCTATTTTTAAATAGTGTATATGTAGTAAATCAAATATTTGCTTATATGTTATCATTTACCTAATTTTTTCATTTTTATTTAATGACTAGTAGTTTATTTTTTTGCCTTGGTGCTATATATTGAGGTATTAATTATGGTGGGGTTGGGTTGTTCATTTGTAGTTGTTTGTGTATGTATGTATTTATATGTATATACATATATACAGGATGCAATGGATAAATTGTCATCTGAATTATGCAAAATTGAAAATAACACTGACATCTCATTTTAACAGATATATTTACCAAAATTACACATCTTCAAAGACTAAACAGTAAATTTATTCAATAAAATCTCCATTGGCTTCAACTACAGCTTCTAGAATCTCTTGCAACTCCTCTGGATGGTCTCCTTGTTTAAGTTGGTGAATGCTGATGTAATTCTTGCCTTCAGTTCATCTTTGGTGTTACAAGGAGTTTTGTTTGTCTCTGCTCAACTGCACCCCACACATAAGGTTAAGTTAGAGTTAGGTAGCCAGGTTTAAGGGGTGATGTGGTCACAAAAATTGTCTGACAGCCATGACTAGTTGCCAGATATAGGGTCTTCCAGCAGTTATACTCTTGACCCAGAGCAGCACTAATGTCTCCTAGAACTTGATGTAGGCCTCCATGTTGAGTCTGAGGGAAGATTAATGGAGGCATAACAATTACTGAAATTACTAGTGATCACTCTAAACACCTTTGCTATCACCATTACACTCAACCAACTCCTTCCAAATTCTCTGCACTCTCCTCAGATTGACACCCATCCACTCTGAAAAGTTCGTATTGGAGCTTCCAGCATGAATGCCAAGCAGTACAGCATGCCATTTCCAAATTTCTGGCAGCGTGAATTGCACCATGGTGCTCTTTTTCTCGCAGATGTTGCTCAACTAACCTTATGTACTGTGCAGTTGACAAAATCAAAAACACATATGTGTGAAATTAAAAATATAAAATAGCGACAATTTACCTATCGCATCCTGTAGATGTGTATATTTAATATTTGTTTATTTTTTTAATGTTTATATTATATTTTATTTATTTATTTAAAGTTTATATTATTATTTTTTTTTTTTAATTAGTGCTTAGATATCAAAGTAAGTATTTATTTATGTCTGCATTTACCCATCATTTCAGTTTTCTTGTTTAAGAGTTTATTTTAGTTTTTAAAACTAATTATTGTTAATTTTTCTTTATTTTTTTATAGTTTTTTTACTGCTAATATTGCATGGGGCTGCACATTTCTTATTTGATTTTGGTGGGGATATTGTTTTCTTTTTGGGTCCATATGTATTTTTGATAGGTTTGTATTGTCTGTATTTTTTTGTTTCAAAGGACATTTTGTGGTTATAATATCTTTCTTTTAAGGTTTTTTTTCTGTAGCACCTATATAAATTTTTTCATCTGTGTTAATGTTATTAGTTATGGTAGCTTTGTATAATATGTTATTGGTTAAACATTCATATTTATCATTACTGTAAATGTTATATTTAATGGGTACACACATTTGAGTAGAAATACTTATTTTAAACTGAAATTAATGTTAACTGGTCAAGAGATTAATGAGTCCAACTAAATAAAATGTGCATTCCAACAGTAATCAAACCTGTATTCCTTTTTTTCATCAGGGAAACAACTCTTAATCCAAGTGTGCCTTACCAACTAGGCCATGAAAAACCAACATAATAAAGCAAAGTTCAATTACCTATTGAAAAACTACACCTCTATTGAGAGGCATATTTTCTTTAGTAGGACATAACTCAATTATAACAGCATAAATGGAGAGCGATGGAACCAGCTACCCAAGGGATTGTTTGCAAGCCATATATTTAATAAAAAGAAGATAATTTAACATTAAATAACTGACAGAGTTGATATACCATTAACATTTAGCATTCTGCATCATTTATAAATATTACTTCCCATTTTACCATATATGGAATCCCCTCAAAATATAGTGTTTTATATATTGGTTCTATATATTTGAAATTGAAGTAGCCTGACTCTCAATTTCAGTCAAGATTATTTTAGGTGTTGCCATAGAAGGATATGACAACACAACCAAGAAATTCAAATTCAGTTTTTATTGGTGCAACTAAGATTTTTCTTGGCGAAAATAGTCCCCTTCAGAATGCTAAAGGTTAAAACAGAACAATCAATCTCTTAAGACATCATTAATTTTATTGCTTAATATAACAATGTTATAACAATGTCTATTCAAAACACATGTAGCCATCAAATATAATGTTCATAATAACAATAATCTCAGATTAGAATATTCCTTAAATGCTTAGAAATGTGTGTGTGAGAGAGTGTTAGTGTAATGGAAGTTATGACTTCAAAGATTTTTTTTAATTGTAACAGTTTCCTTTTGAAAAAACTTTTCAGGAGCCATTGTGCATGCAGTTATGGTCACAGGAATCCAGGAATGGAGGTGTTTTATCAGAAGTCTTTTGAACATAGCTTGGCATTTTCCCCACAAGCAAGCAACATGGTAATAATTATGGAGACTTTGGCACGGAACCATCTCAAAGATGACAAAGACCTTGTTTTGGTCTGACTGCTGTCCTCAATTACTTTCTTTCGCACTGTGTATATTATATATATTATTCCTATTTATTGGACATGGTCAAAATGAAGCAAGGACTGATATTTAATAATTATAGATTTTTATAAATTCCATAGTTTATATGAAAAAAAAGGAAAAATCTCCAGATCTGATCAGTGTTTTGTGACAAATGATTTCATTTTTCCTCATATGAAACATACTTTATTTTTAGAAAGGATTTGAATAATGCATGTATAATCTAGTCAGAAAAGTAAACCAACAAATTTTTGTAAAGCTTTTAAAACATATACTGTTAACTATTATCAAGGTAAGTAAATTTTTATTTTAAAAATTGGTATGTATATGTGCATTCAAATATCACTGTCCCACACACAAACTATGACACTGTGGGAACTGTCAAAAAGAGAGAGGGTCTTACTTGTATTATTTCCCAAAGAGAAAACAGCCATGTGATGTCCCCTATGTTTCTTGGTGGGGCTATGTGATTTCCATTTCTTCACCCTACTGCTGCAAGCTTAACATGTCTATCTTCCTTGAGGTTTACTTAGCAACTGGTGTCCATCACCCCATAAGCTGACATCACTCACTAGCTGTCATGCAACCCTCGTGAATTCATCTTACCCAAAGGAAGATAATCACCTTCTGCATTCCTACATCCCTATTTGTCTGAAAAATTTAATTTTTCACATAAAAAGTCAACTTCAAAAATTTTCCTGGAACACCCATTCTGCTGCAGGACAATAAAATAAAAGTGACTTCATATATGTGTGTAGCCATGTTTTTTGGTTGAGGCTAGAGTAGGATTAATCTTGCAAAAAACCAAGGTGGGTCCTGCCTGACAGATGATCTCTTGTCATAATGCTTTGAGGCAAGGTTTTACAAGGCTGGGTGCTCTTCCTGTCACTCAACTCAGACACCTACAGTAGTCCAAGTACACCAAGTGTTTTTATCAAAACCTTGTATCTAGAAAGATTATCATTCAAGGCTCAAGACCCCATTCTAGTCTCACATATATATATGTGTGTGTGTGTGTAAATTATTTTCAAATAGTGTATATGTAAACAAACAAAATTAATAAAAAGACAAGAAGAAAAACTATTTTTGTCCTCTGATGGACTCTATCATATTCCCTTATCACGAGTCCCTTATTTTTTTAGGACAAAACGCATCAGCTAAGAATAGTTTTTCCTCTTGTCTTTTTATTCCTATACATTATAATGTTTGTGTTGGCTGTTGGCTCCTATAAGAAGCTCATGCGCTCTTTAACAGGTCTTGTTTTTTGTCCAGTGGGGTGATATTCCATCCTCCTCAACAACAGAAAAGCTAATGGAGGAATTGGCTTAAATGTCAACCAAGCTCTCCAAATTGGAAAAACCAAAATGTCTCTAGGTAAAGATAATTCACTTTGTCAAAGAATAAATCTTTTAATACAGTCATCATTATATTTTAGTCTGCAGAAATGAAAATGCATTAATGGTTTTCTACCTATCTTTAAAATAGTTAATAAAAATAAAAAAAAAGAATGTGAAATATAGTATGACAAAGTGAAGACATTTTGAAAAAGAAAAACATGGCGCAATTTCTCTTAAGTAGTCAGCATTTTTATCAACCCTTATTTACAAGAGTAAGTCAAAAATTATCTGCACTTTCACACCATAACATATCTTTAGATTTGTCACACTGCTTTCTGCTCATGTGTGTTTATAGTTGATATTATTGTGGTCACATGGTTGAAATTTGAGCTTGATCACATCAGTTTTCTTGCTGCCATTACAGTGTAAACATGGCCGCTCTGCTAGCAGTGTGCACCAAGGAGAAACAAGAAGCAGTGATCCAATTTCTCTGGTTGGAAGGTGCATTGGGGCTGAAATTCACCAGAGACTTTTAATACAATACAGTGATTGCACTATGATGTAGAAGTGTATATGAGTTGATTGAGAAATTTAAAAGTGTGACACATGGAGAAGGAGCAGGAGGCCTATCAACCTCCACCACTGAAGAAATGATTAAACAAGCTCAAGAGATGATAATGGTGAACTGGTGAGTTATCATCAAGGTAGCATGATCTCTGCAGATTTGGATTAATGCTCTTGGTTCCTCATTAGTGGATACTGCTAGCAGAGCGGCCATGTTTATTTGTAACAGCAGTAAGAAAACTGGCATGATCAAGCTCAAAGTTAAATTCCATGACTGCAATAGTACCAACTATAATCACACTTGACCAGAAGGCAAGTGTAACAAACCTGAATATATGTTATGGCAAAAGTGCTAATAATTTCTGATTTGCCTTTGTATGGTCATTAATAAATTTGAAGTGTTAAACAATTTTTTTAACAGACAACCTTTACTTTTAGAATCATTTTTATTGGGAATTTCATTTTATTGCTCGAGATTTTAAATTTATTAACAATCCTATTTGATTAAGATTGATTGAAAAGTTGATTGCTTAAGATGATTTCCAACACATTTTACTTTTTCAAAAGTAATTTTCAACATGTATCACTTATGGCCACATCACATTGAAACACAGGTTCCTGTATGATCACTGAAGTTAAGCAACATTGAGCCTGGTTAGTACCTAGATGAATGACCACTTGGTGATACCAGGTAGTGTAATGGATAATGGCTCAGAATTGCTAATTGAAGAAATGAGTTTCAATTCTTGTTGGGTTCATTAAATTCAACTTTGCACAAATACCCTTGGGAAAGTTATGAATCAACCTCTTCTCCTCAATTATGGGTTAATTAGTATGACTTGAATCTCTAAACCATTATCATCTCCAAAAATAAAATAAAATTGCATAGAAGATATTTAGATTTTGGTATTAAATAACCTATACAATTTAAAAATATTTTCTGACTTTAAATAACCTGCAAATGGTTGATAAGTAATAAAAAAAACAAATTAACCAACCAAAAAGCTCTTAATTCCTATTGTACCAACCATTTAGACAAGCTTGTTATGTAGGTTATGCTTCTCTCTGTCTCTCTTGCCTTTAAGGTGCCTCCAAGCCTTCTTTCCTCATCATCTGCTCTAGAAATTTCAATTTTTTTATCTCTTTCTGATTCTGAGTAGTATAAAGGGTTTTTGTCAACCAGCTTCAACGTCACTTTTGTAACATTTCTAATTTATTTCTAAATGTTTATACAGCGGTGTTTTCTTCTTCTATGTGCCATGTTTCTTCCAGACGAGGGTGAATATGGCTCTCCACAACTTCCTGTCCTTTGTACCTCTTAGTAAGGTTCTTTTTTTTTTTTTTTTTTTTTTTTTAAAGCTATCTTTCTTAATCCCTAGACTTACAGCCACATCAGATTGAAACACCTGTTTCCATACAATCACCAAAGTTAAGCAACATTGAGCCTGATCAGTACTTAGATGGGTGACTACTTGGTCATACAAAGTACTGTAAACTTTGATGTGTGGCTGGTGTAATGTATAATGCCTTGGAATTGTCAATTGGAGAGCAGAGTTCCAATTCCCGTTGGGTTTGCTATGTTCACTTATGCACAAATACTCTTGGAAAAGATATGAATCTACCTCTTCTCCCCTCAGCTATGGGTTAATTAGTAAGACTTGTACTGCTAAAAACTAAAACTATTATTATCATCTCAAAAAAATAAAATAAAATTCCATACAAAATATTTACATTTCGGCATTAAGTGAAAGAGATTGATATGCTGCTAAACAAAATCAATTGATGATGAAATCTTACTCTGTAACCCTCTACCTCAAGTGGCTCTTGGGCCTTGTACAGGGTGACTATTTAAAATAAAAATCTACCAGGTAGATAAACTACATCCAACAGCAAGGCATTTGATTGGGAGATTGGAGGTTTTGAGGAGCGTAGAACCACCTCTTAACTGCTATTGTCCCCAAGTCCACCCTAACCCAGGGTGGTAACACCTGTTAGGGTCCCAGTTATGGGCAAATAGTGAATCCCCAAACAAGAAGAAAATGCTATGAAAATATAAAAATACCAGCAATACATTTTATAGCAAAATGACCAACAATGAAGGCCACACCTATAGGCCTTGCCAACAATACATTTTATCTGTAGTTGAAGCCATAAGATTGCATACAAAATATTTAGATTTCAGCATTAAATAATTGGTAGAGGCTGATATGGTGCTAAACAAAACCAACCAAATCAATCGATCAATATGTCTGCTCTTGTTCATGCTATACTTAAGTTTTGTACAATTAAGGAAATGGAAAATTTTCAAAGACAAACTGGTATAAAATAATAACTGTACCTTTTAAATTATAAACAAGGCAAACATTTGCTGATTATTTTTCAATCTAAGAGTATTTAATTATTATTCAATTTATTAGCATCAACTTGATAGGGGAAAGATTTTTTGAGATGAGTAATTATTATTATAATTATTATGTCTTCCTATTCAAACCTGCCTGACATCTTGTTTGTCATAATCACGTTTTGACCATTGGACCTTTCAGCCTTATTCAGGCATCTGTCATTTTACTTACACAGAATTTTGAACTGGACCCTTTATTCAATCCATTGGAGTATACATAATAAACAAATACATAATAAACAAATTCAAAAACATCAGCTCTGTATTCTGTATATTACTTTGGCTGGTATGCTGTAAATCATTACAAGTGAAATTTCATTTTTCACTTTTATTTATTTTGATTCATTTTGGAAATAGAGAAAGTAATCACAATCAAAGTTTTCATGCAATGTATGACTGGTTGTATTTGTTTTTTTTTTTATATGAGTTTTTATAGGTGATTGTAAATCTCTCCCTCCTTAATTAAACAGCTTTTTTTTTTAGTTTTTATAGGGTTAATCTCCCCAAGTTAAACAAGTGAGGTTTTTTTTTTTTTTAATTCACCCCCAACAAGCCAACAGTACCGCTAAGATGCAACGGGCTACCTGGAGTGAAAATGAATGAAAAATTTTTACAAGGAACATAAAACAAGGAACAAGTGATAAACCTCTTCTCCTGTTCAAAAGTCCAGAGTGGAATTGTTACATTAGAAATGGTTATACAAAAATAGTTGTTTGTTCAACATATTCTGTAAATCTGTGCAAGTTTCTTTTTCAATTTTATCAAAGAGGACAAATAAGAGTGTGATTTTATTTGTCCTTGCAAATGCTGGGAAGATAAATGCTTTCTCTTAATTGAATCATCTTTATCAACATAAATAATATTTGTCTGTTGGTTATGCCTTCAGTTTAAAACTCTTTTCCTATTTCCACCCGACCTTACAAATTTTACAATAACTCTATGATACCAACTGCAGTCATCCTCTATTCTAATTGTGATTCATTACACCTTCTCAGGCTAACATTTTATGCTGGCATGAAGTGGAAAGCTTATCTTGAACCAATTTCTAGGTCTGCTGCTAGGAAAGTTGATTCACTGAGTCAGGCTAGACAATCATTATTTCTTGACTTCTTAATTTCTGTGCTTTTTACTTTTCTCTCATTAATAATGTTTTTCTTTTTCTCACATTCTTTCATGTTTTCAACTATACCTGACGAACAATAAAACTTTGTCTATACTATACTTTTGAAAAATTTTTCTTCAACCATACCTAACAAACTATTAAATTTTCCTTCAACCATATCTGAAGAATTATAAAACTTACTCTCATTTATACTTGACCAACTATAAAATATGTCTGTCTATATTTCTGAGATGAGGTATTATGTACATTATTCGGACTATTGTCCTTATATTTGTCGCCATATTTATCACAACATTTTGGCTGTTGTACACTCCGGCCTTCTTCAGGTGGTTGGAATCTCAAACTGAACCCTTTATTTCGCTCACTGGGGTAGACTGTTCTAGTTCCACGTGCCATGTTTAATGGATGTCAGTTATCAGTTATCTCCTCTTAATTTCCCTCTGAAAGTTCTCCACTGCCTTAACCGGGTATTGAAATCACACTCTTTGGGTCCTGTCACTGGATCTAACCAACGCCTTTATCCACTGTGCCATGTGTCCTTGATAAAGGGTTCAGTTCGACATTCCAACCACCTGAAGAAGGCCAGAGCGTACAATGGTCGAAACGTTGTGATAAATATGGTGAGAAAGATGAGGACAATAGTCCGAATAATGTAAATAATGTATAAAATATGTTTACAGGACAATCAATTTGGCTCTAAATGACTGACAAGAGGTTGAGGGGCTGTTAAACACAATCAATCAATCAATCAATCATATTCACTCATGCTCAGTCACCGCCTTACTTGGAGTGAAATGATTTAAAAAAAAAAACTAAGCTTGAATATTAATCTTTGGCCCTAGTGGGAAATTGTCATATAGGACATAAATGTATGGAATTGTCCATTTATGTAAATAAGCAGAGTTGAGGAGAGTTAGCATTAGGTCAATTGATAAGTGTACCTTCATGTAGTAAACCTTCTGTTTCATTACTTACCTTTTGTCTTATTTATTTTCCTGTTATCTCAAAAACATGAGATACAACAGAAATGTGAAAGTATCTAATCAATCAAAGATATTTATCCAGTGTTAACCTGCCTTCAATACAAAGTACTTGAATTACCTGTTAGCGGTGTTGGTTTGACGTCATGCAAGGAGGATTGGCCCTTGATTCTCTCATATGGACCATGAATAATATTTTTTATGATAATCTCACAAAGTTCATGCTTGATTTTCTCACAGGGATTTTTGTACACATGACTTGATCAACATAATCTGCTCCTTGTGAGTTTTTAAAAAAATCATTTCAATCCCAAGCAAGGTGGAAATACCACTAGTATACAAGGGATTACATACAGGGAGTGAAAGTGGGAGAAAAGATTGAGTATAGGGAGGATTGAGGAAAGAACAAAAGATGAACAGGATTCATGAATATATATATATTGATGTTGCAATTACATTTTGGAATATTGTAGTTATCAGGGAAGCAAGTAAATGGAAAGGAGTTCCACAGGTGGGAAGTGCGAGAAAAGAAACTGTTGGAGCAGAAGTGGTGGTTACATTTAACTATTTCAACAGTAAACAGGTAGGACCTAGGTGCCAATCGAGTAACACGCTTAAAGTAGTTGGGGCAACAGGGGAAAAAGCTCATCAGAGCAGTTACCATGAAAATATTTGTAGAAAAGGTAGGATATCTTGTCTAGTTCTTATTGCTTGCCTTGTTACCTGAATCCAAGTACATACTGCATGTCACTAAATTCATCCCACTGGGCAATTCTGTGTAGATAACTTGGAGCCTTCAACCTAACCTGCCTGCTGATGATAATGCTGCTGTCAGTCATGCTGGAATGCACTCATTGTCATAATAATTCTGAGCTTTTAAAATGTAATCAAGTTTAAAACATATTTTATACTGAAAATTATATTTAAATAAGAAATACTAATTAAATAAACTCAATTTTATTTCTAACTAGCAGCATGGCCCGGCGTTGCCCATGCTTGATTCAAAAATCGTACAACTTGTACAGCAATCGCTATCACTTGACTTAAAATATTTTTGCCCTTCCTTGTCTTTAAAGAAGTGCCCTTTGCCGTGCTAATGTTGCTACATGTCTTACTTCTTGCCTATCTCATACTGCGAATTTTTTCTAAGCTCTATACTAAACATTAAATCTGTTACAGAAAAAGAACTAAACAAAATGAACACAAAACGATCAGCTTTAAAAAAGGACTCATAACTGGAAAAACCAAATGAAAAAAGAATGTTAACAACAAATACTTTTTCACACCCAACCCAGTTCTGCGGAATCAGAATCAACGTTGAGTTTAAGCAAGCGAATGAGCCAATTGGAGTAAAGTGCCATGCAGATTTAAATTTTTCCCACTTGTGACGAATGCAGCTATCGATTTTTTTGCATGCTAGTTAACATTCGTGTCAGTCAGCTGTTGGCTCTCACTCTGGCCAGTACAAAATGGCTGCAAACTACATGAAAACTGCGATAGAAGCATGAAAATATCGATTATTTTCACTATCAATGGGAGTCGAGAAATGCAAAGTTGGTCTTGGCCTTCCCGCTACCTTAGAGCATGCGCATGTAAATTTTGGTGCAAATCCGTCGAAAATTGCGGCTGTGCATTCGTTACACACACACACATCCTGCCTTTTATAGACAGAGATGTTTATTTTTAAGACATCAGAAGACAAGGGCCTGCCTAAGACTGGTGCAAAATGCCAAATTACAGTAAATTACAGGTACACGATATCAAAATTATGAATATAAAGGAAGTTTTTATTTTTATACATATCACCACCTTTTAAAAGAATATCTTGTATTACATACAATATGAGCATGTGTTTATATTTGCAATCTAAGGGGGATAACTACGCTCATTTTAACACAAATGGATGGCAGAACAGGGTTTGAGAGAAGAGACAAAATTTATTAAGAGCTACAAAGTACAAGAAGTTGTGGAGAGCCATGATCACCTACCTCCTGAAGGGACATAATCCATAAAGAAGAAGACATGATGAAAACTACAAAAAGAAGTGCTGTAAGTCTTCTTAAGTGGCCAGTTTTCGATCAATAGGACAATCTTGAAGTTATTACTTTTGACCTTAAATATACTTTTTGTCTCCTTTGCTGCTGCAGCTCTGCTGTTTGGCTCTCCACTTTACTATTGCTGAAGCTTTGCTCCCTCTTTCATTACTAATGGTTCACATAGTGTGTATGTCTATGCTGGGCTTACTGAAGTGGTTGTCATAGCCTAGTATATGCATGTATTACTTTGGACATGATTCTCTAATTTTATTCTCTTTCTAGAATTTTTACAAGGTTTGGTAACAACCATTTTCCCTTTGTATATAATCAGCCATACTTATGACTTTTCAATGTAACTTCAGCCTTACTTTTAGAAGTTGGCTGTTTTCACCATTGTATTATGTCACAACTGCAAAGCTGATTTCTTTTCAACAATACTTGGCATAAGAGAGACAGACTAGGGAAATTTTATACTTTTAACCTTTGGCCCCTATGTCTGCCTGTAGAAGCTAAGTTCATGCTTGCTTTGTTATTCTGAAGCATACATTTGATGCTGATCATCTGTTGGTAGGTGTCTGGCATATACGATTATTTGAACAATGTTGCATGCATCAGCCATGGTGGAATAATGGATAGTGGCTCAGAGAACTAAGTTTGAATTTCACTTGTGTCCATTACATTCACTTGTTAATATCTTGCCCAAGACACACTGATGCCACAGCTGCAGTACATGTACTGCCCCTAATGGCTTATGGGTCTTATAATCATGTACCTTTATGCTTTAGGAGTGGTGAGAATTGAAATTAAGGTAAAGTTGGCTTGTGATATAAGAATGTCTTGAACCCATTCTGTATACAAGTTATCAGTGCATCTAAGTCTAGCTGATCTTTGGTGTTATCTTCCACTGTGAACTGGATTGAAGGTTTTACTGAGTAAACATGAACCTGCAGCATTTGCATAAATTCCTATATCATCTTCATATGTCAATCAAGAAGGCATTACCACTTGCATTGAGTTAATCAAATTTTGATTTTGCATGCCAAGTAAAGGCTATGCAAAAAATCTTTTTTTATGAACCAATATCAGTCATGATCTTTGAAGAGAATTTGTGACATTCTACAGTGATGGTTAAATAAAGAAAATTAAATTTGAAATTTTAATACTCCGATTCTTACTGTTAAGAGACTAGAAAATGTCAGAATCCAGGAGAATTTTATCTAATAAAAGCAATATTTTTGCTGCTTCAATAATGTAGTCTCCAAAGTGGAATGGGAATTTTAATGATTTCAGCCATAATTTGCAAAAGTTTGACAATTATTTAATCCTGAAATAATTTTGGTTTATGCTACTTTTATAGTTCATTACTTGATCCTGCCAGATTATCAGTTCTCTCCAAGAAACTGCAACTAAGATCTTTTCAGCATAGTTGTATTATAAACAAGAGATTGGCTCTGTTGGTGTTGAGCAGAACCTTGTAGGGATTAGCTAACCATTCTAGCAGACAGGCATTGTGAGATGTGGATAGTCAGCCATGTACTAAAAAGTTTATACTGAAAACAAATGTAAAAAAGCATGGAATTATTTTTTTAGTTTTTTTTTATACCAGATGAAAAGTAATTTGGTTGTCTTTCTCTTTTCTGCTTTAGAGCAATGCTGAGACATCTTTCTCATTTATAGCTAATTCATCAATTCAGTATGCAGGGCAATTTTCATTGCATTTAGCAGAAAAGGTAGAAGGAATTTCAGATAGAGCCTAGGCAGTTCTTATCTTCAGTAAATTTAACTATACTTGTGCATCATTTAATTCTAAATATTTGAAATTCTGTGGTCTTAAGCTACCAAGTGATGGTCATAGAGTGTACAAGTGAATAAAGCTGAATATTTAAGGTCAATTAGTTTGAATTTTAGGAGTAAATTCTTTTAACCCAATATGATTGATGTAAATTGCAGCATACAAGTAGTTTTCTTTTCAAGCCTAAGAAAATCCTTGGGTCACTAGTAGCCTACCATATGTTGTTCTATACAGCAAGTATAGGCCAACTCAGAATTTTGAGCTCAAAATCTTTTATTCATTTTCATTATAAATGCATAAAATAAATACCAAAATTGGCTGTTTTCTAATTTAAAATGTAAACTTGAGAAATTGTACATGAAGAAAAAAAAAAAAAAAAATAAAGTGTGGTGGTGGACTTTGTCTAATTACAGTCACTGCTATAAACATTATATTTTATTTTTACTAATGCTCACCTGATACAAGGCTCAAGAGCCACTCAATGTAGAGGGTTACTGTGTGGTGTATGAGTGTAAGAAAGGACAAGAAGTATAGTTAACTCTACAATTGAAGAAGTCAAGATTGTTGTGACTGGGAAAACAAGCGAATATTTTAGTATATAAAACAATCAATTGTGAAAATAATGTAAAAATGTGAAGGCCCTCAGCAAATTACAGTTAAATTTGCCATCAAATTGGATAAGGTTACTTAGTTTTAAAATCCCTAGAATAATAATAAACGCCAATATCTACCTTATTTAGAAAATTTATTATAAGTGTTTAACAACAGAAGTTGCTCAGAGAAACAAGATGAACATAATGATGGTATCATCCTATAGCTTAGTTTTCTCAAAAAATAAGCAACAATTTAGGTAATTTTGGTCAAACACATTCCAGTTTATAAAAAACTTTATTGGTTCAATATTAGAGTCTAAAATAACAAACTGTACTAATTTGTTACCAAATTTATAATTTTACAAAATATTTGTCATTTATTAATGTGTAAAAATGCAACACTCAAACATGTACACAGTAGAAAGTTATTATGAACTAGTAATATAAAAATGTGACTATCTACTCGTATAGAGAAATTAGCAGTATCACAAGTGGTTAGAAATTAGGTTAAGATGTTAAATTTTATTTCCATTGTAATGTGTGAACATTAAAGAAAACCCATCACCACAGAATTCTGATCTTGTTGCCAGTTTAATGTTTTATAAACACAAAATGCTGTTTTTTTTTTTAATATATTCTCCACTAACATTCAACAATAATATCCAACCAGAAAGAAAGACAAACTAAAATATAAATAAAGAAATGGTAAAACAAAAAGCAGCAGCCAATAGTTAACAATTTTCAATGTTGGTTCTCATTTTCAAAATTATAGTTGAGAATATTTAAAGTTCCAAAATAGTAGTAACAATATTAAATAGTCATTAAAACCAAGATCTTTCAAAAAGGAAAATACAGATTAAATTTTCCTGCATTCCATATATCCTCAGCAAATATATCTTTGTAATTTCTCAAATTATTTTTTAACTGAAGTTCATGACAAGAAATAAGATATAATTCCAGTTCTTTTAAATAAACTTTAATTATGTCAAGTGCCATACGTGATACATGCCTGGGCAATAATGTCTCTTTTGAGTCACAACTGACTAAGCAGAAGATTTTCCCTCAGTAAGTTGCCATTTCTTATTCAGTAGACTGATTGCCATCCAAGGCTATAGAACCCAGTCTGTCTTGCTATTCATAGTATGTGCTTCACCAGAGCTACATACAGTTTTGAATTCAGAGTTCTCCTCTTAGACTGGTTGCCACTCAAGCTGGGGAGAGAAGAGTTGGATTCATACCTTTCCAAAGGGTATTAGCACATAAGTGAATGTAATAAACATAGCCCTAGCGAAACACATACTCTATGGAAAGGAGTGCTCGCATTGACTTGATCCTAACTATGGTAAATTCCTTCCTTTAAGTATTATTAAACCCTAATGCTAAAGATATCAGTTTTTAAATTTAATAGATAAAAGTATTCATTTAACTTTAATATAATAAACAAGTTTATCATTTTTCAGTTTAAACAAATGAAATATATATGTAAAAAGAATTAAATGCAATTAATTATATCAAAGTTCCTAAATAAAGCTTTTTATTAAATATTCTAATCTTCATAATTTAGTTATTTATTAAGTTTAATATCTTCATAATGCTCTCAAAATGTTTTGCCAATCTGTTGTTGAGGTTTCATAAAAAGAAAACTGCTGTATTTAATGTTATATTTAATCTTAATGAAATTACAAACAAAAACCCTTCATGAAAATGCTTGTCATTAAAGTAGACTTTAAGGCTTTTAATTAAGAAAGTTTTATTCACATGTTATTTACAAGTAATATTTCATTTGGAAGTTTGTAATTACACACTTCTCAGACTGAAATCTTATATATTGATTTGATTTGTAAACACAAAAGTATTGTAAATTTTGCTCGCCTATTTCATTGGATAAGTTCCAAATTTCTGAACGGTTTTTATTGAATGTAAATTAGTCCTTTTAATATTCTCTTGAAGATGTAATAAAATGGAAGGCAGAAGGATAAAAGTCAAATCTTTTGTAATATTTTATTTAACAGCAAAATCTTTTTTTCAAGTGATAACCATAAACAATGAGATAGAGACATGATTATTTTTTATAGGGTCTATTTTGCATGCTACAATCAAAAGGAAAAAAAAAAAAGGTACCATGTTGTTAATGAGAGAAACAAATGAGATCATCTGACATGTTTTGAAATTTATTAATGCTGACTGGGATAAAATACAAGAATTTAAAAACTATTGAAAAAAAAAAATAAAAATAAATAAATAGAAATAAAAAACTTTAATAAAGAGTCTAAGTTTATTAATAACATTCTTAGATAACTTATGATTAATTTTTAATAGCCTATTTTGATAGAATGGGCACCTAAAAAATTCCATATAAAGTAAAGCTATTTCAAATCCAATTATTTCATTGATGTGGTATTTGTTAAACAATACTAACTAAAAATAAGACTAGGATTATTTAGAATGAAATTTTTCAGTTACTGGTGAATTTCATTAGAGAGAAAATTAAATTATTTTAATTTAAATCTGGAAAAAAAAGGAAATAGTAAAAGAAACAAGAGTAAGAAATATTTCTGATAAACGGAAATCGAAATATATGAATAATAAAGAAAAAAAGTGAGCAATGCATTTTTCATCTTTAAAAAAAAAAAAAGAATGTTACAAAAATGAGTGATGACAATATGGTTAACACCTTGACTTAAAGCAAAATGCCATTTCAAGAAAAGTTATTCATGAAATTAGTATTAAAATCTAAATATGTATACATTTTATCTAAGTTAGGAAAAGTATTCAATGAACTTACAAATATAATTCCAATATATGAAGATTGACATTTTTGGCATTTTTAATCCTGTCACTTGTGAAATGAGACTCAGTAATACACTAATATATATATATATATATATATATATATATATATATATATATATATATGTGTGTATATATGTAGAGAGATGGATAGATATAGAAAGATTATATATGTGTGTGTGTGTGTGTATATATATATATGTAGAGAGATGGATAGATATAGAAAGATTATATATATATATATATATATATATAGAGAGAGAGAGAGAGCGCAAAATTTACATAGTCAAGAGAATTTTATTTTAACTTGTCATTAATTTTTTAAGATTAACTAATAATTAATAAGATTAATAACCTAAAAAACGTGATTATATGTTAGCAGCTAAAGAGGGGGGTATGTTTTTTTAAATACTAAAAGAAAAAAAAAAGGAAAATATTAATACGATTAAACAAACAGCATTAGAATCATTATTTACTCTTACAATGTCAATCAATATTATTCAACATTTTTTTATTCTAAAACTCTAGAAAGAGCTTAAACATAAATTATGCATAATGTACAATATTATGTCAAAATTCAAAAATATTGCACAAAAATTTTTATATTCAATATTGATGTGACAATAATATTGTAAACTTTAATTACATTCAATATTATTACTCAATATCAAATATTAATAGTTTAATATATGTGGGAATACCCCTTACATAATGAAAAACTGTGCAATATTAGTGATTGCAATCAATATTATTGCACAATACAAAATATTCAATAAATTATGTTTAATATAGCAGAACAATTATATTGTTTTTGATGACATGATTCATTCATACAGTAGAAAAAATATTGATTGCCTATGAAGAGCAAAATCTATAAATTTATCTGTATTAAAAATTAAAATGGTTAAATGAGAGAACTGGTGATATAATTGTTGAAATAACCTGGAGAAAAAATACATCAGTAATTTAAAAAAAAAAAAAAAAAATATTTTATCTGCTTTCCATAAAGTCTTTTAGTTAAGTGAACAATGATCATTTTCCAAATTCAAATGCAAAGGAAAGCTTTATCAAGATGCTTTTACTATAATTTTTTTTTTTTTTTTACATCAAATGCTTTCTTCCAAGTTATCTTAATTTATGATTCTTCAGTAGCCAATGAAAATGAAATTAAAAAATTCTTTAAAATAACTGTTTGCTACTGCTCATTACACTTTTACTCATATCACTTTCACATATATTTAGTGACTTGGATTATAATTGGCCAGAAAATAAATGCTAGAAATGATAACAATATTTAGGAATTATTTAAAAAAAAATAAATAAAATCAAATAAAATAAAAACAAAAATTTCTTTAGTACTTTGTATAATTGTAGAGAAGTCATTCGAAAATTCTGACTATTTTTCAGATTGTATGTTTGGAGGTAAAAGTAAACAATAATGCATTTCAGTTATGTCGGAATCATCAGAAAGATAAGGAGCTTATCTCACACTATTTTTTAGTTAATACTTTCAACATGAAAAAAGTTTTTACTTTTTAAAAATATCCTTAGTTTATCAGGATTATAGAAATTAATTTATATAAAAAATAGTGGGAAAAAAACAGATGAATTGTATATATAGCTACCAGGTAATTTCTTAGGATTTTATTTTCAATCCAGCATTAATTCTCATTACTTAAAACATTATATTTTAGTTGATACACATAAGTAGATGCCCTGTTTTGCTTGTGCCTTCAAGAGTTAAGAGAATGCATCCTCCAGCAGAATTTGAATCTGCATTTTCCTTTAATCCAATGTGCTTTAGACCACTCAGGCACAGTGAGTTTCACAGCCCAGCAAGGTAAAATTAGCCTTTTTAGGAATGCACAACTTGTCCAGATCTTTTCAAGAGCACCATACTTGCTTAAAAGTTCATATCAGCTAACTTGACATATCAGCTAACTTGACATATCAGCTAACTTGACATATCAGCTAACTTGACATATCAGCTAACTCAGACATATCAGCTAACTTGACATATCAGCTAACTTGACATATCAGCTAACTTGACATATCAGCTAACTTGACATATCAGCTAACTTGACATATCAGCTAACTTGACATATCAGCTAACTTGACATATCAGCTAACTTGACATATCAGCTAACCGACACATATCAGCTAACTTGACATATCAGCTAACTTGACATATCAGCTAACTTGACATATCAGCTAACTTGACATATCTGAGACAAAGTCATTTTTGAAGAATTGATTTTATTTTCAGTATCTGACATTACTTCTTATTACTTGCTGGGTTTTGAAACCCTGTGGCCAAATGGTCTAACGTATGCCAGATCAGATGGTAGTCTCTCCTACAAGGGGGTGCACAACTTTGAACCCTGCATATTCTTTAAGACTCAAATACACAGGCCAGTAGATGTAATTCAGGCTGTATGTATACCCCCCACAAAGAGCATCTACTCAAACATGTTTCTCCATTAAAATATAATGTTTAAATTAATGAGAAATACATACTAGGGATAAAATGTGTAAGAATTAACAGAATATCAAATATAGTAAACTGTATTGCAACTAAGCTAAATAATGGCTAATCGATGTAGAACTATTTAAAGAAATTATTTTCAATCTGCTTCTGATATGAAAACATCAATAATGCTATGAGAAATGATAAAAGAAATTATCATTTCAGACACTGTTGATCTGTAGACAAATAGTTTTCTTTTGAGATATGTGTGTGTGTACATCTAAATATATTGATAAAAATAGCATTTATTTTTCTTTTTTGATTCATTCACACTTCTCTCATTTCTTGTGGCCAGGAAATTATATGTGTATTACTTTAGGTGTCCGTTTTGTCTCAATGTTACTGGTGAATGACTTTTTCTTAAAATCTGAAGATGATGTATAAAGGTTGGGAAAATACAGCATAAAAAAACATTATCTTTTGGTGAATAGTGGTTTGCTTTGGCAGCAGTATCACAGACGAGTATTTCTAGACAGAAAGATGTGGTCATGACATCATATTTCGGAAAAGGTTTAATTCTTTGATGCTTTCTGATAATCTGCAAGAATAAAAAAAATAAGGGAAAAATATACATACTAATCAACTAATAAATTTAATTTTTAGACAACAGTATAAATTTGGTTGCAAATAAATATGGTTATACTAAAACTGACATAAATGATGGCAACATTATTTAAAGCAATCTCAAATTAGATAACAAATAAAAATACTGAGAAGAAAAAATAAAAAAGGATATAAGTGGGAAAAGAGAGAGAGAAAAAAAAAAAAAAGAAAACATTAAAGAAAATTTAACGCCTGTAAAATGAAGTTTTCTACAGTGTCAATGAGATTCAGTATGCAGGTACATTAAAATACATTATAAAATTGTATCAACAAGAATCACGTTTTTAGATTTAAATTCAATGTTTATAACATATATTTCTGTTTAGTTTTAAAATTAAATGTCTGTTGCTGGAATGCTTGTTATGTTTATGCGGAAAACACGTGTCTCCTGGTATTATTTTTCCCGTAACAATTATTGCAGACTCGAATGAGAGTCCAAGTAATAAATGAATACCACAAAACAATATAAAACAAATGAAAACATGTATTAACAAAAGAATTACAATGGCAATAAAAGAAGAAAACATTTAAAGACTAGTTACATAAAGCATTTCAATTAGAGAATGTGTGTTTGTGAAGTTTGTGTAGGCCTACGTGATAGACACGTGTGTGAAACAGTACAAAAAGGCACAAGAGAAAATTAAAACATTGAATATATATATATATATATATATATATATATATATATATACACATACATACACATGCTATATATATATATATATATATATATATATATATATATTATTTTATATATATATATGAATGAAAGGTAGAGGTTATAGTAGTTCCAACAAGAGAAAAGTGTGTATAGTAAAAAAAAAAAAACCGCAAAACGTTTTTTTGGTTGTAATGTGGATGTTTAAAAAAATATGCTTTATTTTCCATAATTTTGTTACACGCGTTTCTGGTCTCGCAACCATCATCAGGCAAAGAGTGGCGATTTCCACATATTAAAAATAATTAATTTTTCCTTTATGTTTTTTGATGTTAAATATTCTTGATATGAGACATTCTTTTTTTTTTATGTTAGTGATCCAAACGTCTTTCTTGAAGTGGCAGTGAAAAGTTCTGCGTGATGGGTTATAAAAAAAGATTGGTTCGAGAAATGATGGAGTAGATATCAGCATGCTTATCTTTTAATGACCCCTGTGTGTTCTTAGATCTATTTCCATTTCCGTGTGCTTTTGTCAGCATGTGTGTATATATGTGTATAGCCCCTCTCCATACATACACACTGTCTCACTACGAGGAATCAGTGAACACATCTGTACAAAAACACACACACTGTCCCATTACAAGGAATCAGTACATATACAGATACATACACTTCCCAAGTTACATGGTATCAGTATACATACACACATATATATGTACACACATACACATCCAAATTTAACCAACACACAATACAGGGAGTCACAAAATGCAACAAAAAAGATGTGGGTTTTGTGACATCATTATAGAAGGAAACTTGTACACTTTTGAAAATCCCAAAATGACATTCATAATAATTAAAAACTTAAACTGCAAGTCCAAAAATGTGATTTATGTACTCAAATGCACAAAAAGTCATATATAGGCATCAGTCAACAACTAAACAGGGTCTCCCTACACAGAAGCAACATAAAATTACCAGACAACAGAAAACTTTTATCACAACACATCTTCAAATGTAACCAGGGAAAATTTAAAATTATGCCAATATATCAAACAGAATTATTCTTACCTACAAATACAAGAAAAAAATTTCATAAACAAATTTAAACCAGAACTAAATAGATCATAACACCACATGCAAAAGCACACAACATGCACGCATAGTGACCAAATACAGTGATCAAACCACTCACATACAAGTGTTTGTGGGGCACAAATGTGTGTGTGTATATATATATATATATATATATATATTGACAAAAGCAGGATAACTGCACGCACACAAACCCCACACAACTTAGGAAGTATGTGTGTGTGTGTGTGTGTATATACCGATTCCATGTAACTTGGGAAGTGTATGTATGTATGTATGTATGCGTACTGGTTCCATGTAATCTATTCTGATGGGAGTGGTTTGTTAATTTTTTTTTTATTATTTGCTTGGGTTAATTTATTTTACTTGTTTTTTTATTATTATTTTGTTTATTTTTATTTATTCTTTTCAGTTTTCAATTTTTAATGTAGTAAAAATTTGTTTTCATGTCTGCATTTTGAGATGAGCTCAGATTGTTTATTCAGTAATTTATTTTGGTTTGGGAAGGTAATAATAGCTATTTTTTCCTCCAAGCAAAGTTTGCAGGTTTTGGATTGATTGTTGTAGGCTGATGATCTTTTCCTTATTTTCCATGATATTTTTGTTTTTAATTTCCCCAGATATACTTAGAAAGCATTGTGCTGTTCAAACTTTGCATACTGAGCTGCTAGCCACAATAGTTAGATCTCACAATAGTTAAAGTGTAGCAAACCTGAAACTCAGACTGGATTTAACATTTTTTTTTTTTTTATCACAGAATGATTGTTGGAACCAGAAAGAGGAGGTAAAAGAAAAATCTCAGACGTGGCAACTGTTCCAGGTTTTTTTTTTTTTTTTTTTAAACAACAGTTACAAGGATATACCAGAATCCTAGATAGATATCTGAAGCAAATGAGAGGTAAGGGCAATTGCAAGTAATGCCAAAACAAGGTTGCTGGCAACTGACAAAGATTGTAACCATCTAAGAAAAGGGAACATTGCATCAAAGTACATCCAAATTCAATGCTAGCGCCACTCAACCTAGCAGTTGATGGAGAGTAAAAAATACAATGTGTTCTGTAGATTTTTATAGTCATTGCCCCTGGGCCAAAGAACATCATCACTGGCTAATGGGTTCAATCAGTAACAGTGTTGTACAAACTGGGTGTGGCTCCATAATGATTTTGGGTGTAATTTGGTGGGAATTCACAAGGACTACTCATGAGACTAGGGTCTCTCATCAAGTATGATATGCACAGATTCTGATTACACATGATTTGCACTCAACTATACTTGCTATGTTTCCCCAGTGATGATGATGATTAAATTCAGCTAGATAACTCTTCATTGTACATTCCAGGAGAACTTTCAGCTGACTTCCAAGTATTCCACTGGCCTCTATGCTCACCAAATTTAAACTCCATTGATTATATATATTTTACAATAATGTTAATCCTGTATAAGGCTCAAAAGTCACTCAAGGTAGAGGGTTGCAAAGTAAGAAGCAAGAGGAACAGTTTATGGGGATATATAGAGAAGGTAACAGTTAGTAGTAGACTTAAACAGGTTAAGATTGTAGTGATCAGGGAAGCATCCTCTTGGCAGTCAATTCCACAAAGTAATGGTTCATGGGAAGAAGTCGTTTGATAAATAAAAATGTGTTCTTTGAAAAACAGGGCATACAAATCATTAGAGATTTTTAAAAGATTATAAAATTAAAGCAAGAAATACATTGCCTATTAAGTATGACTCCAGCTTGATAGGGCTCAGCTCTACACAGCCTGACTAGCCATGTTAATTTTTTTTTTTTTTTACTTACTTTGTTTTTTCTTTCTTCTTTATTATGAACAATATCAACAAGATGTATTTTGGTCAACATTTTGAGGTACAGAGTTAAAACAATTATGGATCCAGCTAAAGTCAAGGATGAAAACGACGCACTACAAAAGATTTTTGTTGTTTTGAAATAGATATACTTGAATGTTGACTCGTTTGGGCTGAGCCTGACAAATCCAAACCCCCGGAGTCATCACTGATATATATATATATATATATATATATATATATATATATATATATATATGTGTGTGTGTGTGTGTGTGTGTGTGTGTGTGATCCACAGATAGACTGTTTCAATGTATCACAGCTCAACAGTGTGCTTAGACATGAGATTGCTTCAAGCTGGGATTGTACCTACATCTTATGGTGTTGACAAAAGTTCACCAATTGAAAAAGATTTAGTTCTTATAATCTATAATAGGCTAAGTAGATATTTGTTGACAAGGTTTTATTTATGGAATGCCTAGAAATGATCAAACTTGCTATCAATGACCCACAAAACTATGAGCAAGAGTAACATATTTAAACTGGTACAAGATCACAATTGTGGAGCATTGAGTAAAGTACATGCTTCCACAATCACTACAAACTTAACCTATTTAAGTCAAGGGTTAACCATTATCTTCCCCACATATCCCCATAAACTGTACTTCTTACTCTCTACTGTGATGGCTCTTGGACCTTGTACAAGATGAAAATCACAAAAAAAAAAAAAAAAAAATCTTACAAAGAATGTTGTGAAATCAGCCTGCTATCAGACAGTACCCTTGAAAGTCAATATTAATGAGAAAGGTTTCAGCTAGTCATTCAGATATAAGAGAGGAATAATGTGTTTTATTTGAATTTTTTCTAAAAAATAAGATTTGTTTACCTAAGACAAGATAAATTTGCTAAGGAACAACACATTACTCACCTTCCGAAAGCATTGATTAAGGACACAATCTCTGTTCTTCGGAGCTGAAAGGAGTTTTTCTGGTTTGCATTCACAACCGAATCTGGTCCAATTGAATTGCCTGAAAACAGGATTTTTAAGGCAGTTCCCATTCCTTGCACCTAAAAATAGAATGACCTACTGTTAAGCAGTTGAAGTGCAATCATTTTTAGAAAAAAAAGAAAAAAGATTAACAAGAGTAATTCATGATACATAGCCAAAGTAGTAACAAGCATGATTTTTTTAATTACATGTGAAAAGGCATCTTATAAGGGACAAGATAGAAGTGTATTTTCTCCCATATAGCTGTAGAGAAATGTTTTTGAGAAAATGTTCACTACCTTTTTTTCATCATTTCATCCCAAGCAAGGCAATGAAGCCACTAGGATGCAAGTGGTTACTGAATGTTAAAGAATATGATAAAAACTACTATTAAGAAGAGAAGACAATAAAAGACTAATAAGACAAGATAACTATTATAGGATTGATATGAAAAATAAAAATTTAAAGTTTAACATTGAAATACTTTTAAAAGCAAAAACCCACATCACTTCTGAAATATATGAAGCCGTGAACCACAACTTCTCTTCCAATTGTTTTTAAGTATAATGGGTACAAATGTGGTTTAGATATATTTTTCCTACAGATAGTAAAGAATGAATTTATATTATTTAATATAGAACTTATTTTATTTAGTCAAGATAAAACACAAAATTATTATAAGCAATAATAAAGCAGCTTTATATGTTAAGATAACTTACTACAAACAAGAATATACACTCAGTTCAGAAGATAGGTATTTCAGTTCATAATTTATTCAAATTTACTTACTTGCAATTTTCCCCAAAGTTTACATTTATCACAACCCACACAGTCCATGATTCGAGAAATATTTCTGAAATGATTTCGGAATTCTTCCTGAAAATAATAATAAAAAAAACACAATTGAAAAAATATAATAACTATAACTTAGTACTTAAAAATTTCTAAGGAATAAACTATTTTATGTATGATGATAAAGTACATCCAGCAACAAGGCCTCTGATTGGGAGATTGGAGGTTTTGGGGAGCATGGTACCACCTCTTATCTTCTGTTATTTCCAGTTCCACCCTGACCCAAGCACCTATTAGGGTCCCAGCTATAGTGAACCCACAAACAAAACTCAACAGGACATTTTTATAATAAAATGAACGACATTTTATGATCTACAAACTATATATCTAAGAAACATACTTCTATTCTGTAAGCATAAAATTATGTACAAAATATTTAAATTTCAACATTAAATAACTCAGAGATTGATATGCCACTAAACAAAATTAACCAAGCAACAATACCTATTAATAGTAAAATTACCAACAATACCTTTTATCTGTAGTCGAAGGCATACAATTGCATTCAATACACATACACTCACACAGTTGAAGCCATAAAACTGTGTTCCAAATATTTACATTTTGGCATTAAATAACTGATAGAGGTTGATATGCTGGTAAACAAAATTAGCCAAATAAGGAATACAATTTTCAAATCAATATTACTGCTCAAAATAAATTATCCTCTTTTCACTATTTTAAATTTCAAAATTAAATTGCCGTTATAAAAAATGAAGTGTTATATTGAGTCCTCTGGTGTGTTTATATACATACATTTAAGAATAATGGGATTAAAGGAAATTTTACATTTTAAAGCCAGTTAATGCTCAGCATGTCCTTTGACTCAAAAGAAATGACATTTAAATTAATTTTTGTTTTCTAATAAAATCTATTTTTATCAGCTAATTATTCAAATCTATATTTATTGATTTCCCATAACTTAGGATATATTAAAAGTAGGCAGATTCCTTTGAAACCATGTTAATTATTGGTAAAAAAATAGTTGAATTTATTTTGATTGCTATATATTAGAAAGTGAAATTGGCAAAGCTAGTTCAAATTTCAGCCTAGTTTTGTTCCATTTACTTTTGGGAAAAGGCATAAATCCATTTCTTCATTCCCCAGCAATGTGTTATATAGCAGTGAAATTGTAACCTTGGGTGGCCAAGAGAAGGAAAATTCTGAATTTCAAACTCTCAAGAAGGCAACAGGAAACCACTCTAATATCTTTCCCAAGAATGTATAGCAATTTACAGATGTTAAAAAACAAGAATCTCTGAAGAATCTTGAATGCCTACATCCTGAAAGGACATTTAAAAAAATAAAAATAAAAAAGTTCTTTAAAAAAATAAGATAATTAACTTAGAAGACCCCATTTTATGTTAAGTTTGTATTATGTTATATCACTAAATAATTATACAAGATGCACGGTGGAATATTAGGTAGTACTTGGATTGAGGAATTGGAGAACTGAGTTTGTGTTCCAGTGGAATTCATTACATTCACTTATATGCAAATACCCTGGGGGAAAGATATGAATACAATTTTTCCTGCACTAGCTATAGGTAAATAGCAGGACAGACTGGCAGTCACACTTTTTGGGTGAGCCGAATACAGAACTGGTGCACAGAGTTCCACAAGGTCCCCAAATGACTGTTCTCAGGTTTTGAATTTAGAATTGTCCTTCTCAGACCAGTTGTAGAAATCTTTACCATGCTTGGCCAGTTGCAGTTTAGTGAGGCTATTTAACCCATAGTTGGAGCTTTTGAATTCAGAGTTGCCCTTTTGGTCCAGTTGCTACAACTCTAAATTCACCAACCTGCAACTGGTCAAGCATGGTGAGGCTAGCTACACCCCTAAAGACATGGTCAATCAGGAAGTAGCTCCTCCAACAGGAGTGAGAAGGCCCTGGATTTGGAAATAATTATACAATTTCTTTTTAGAATGAAAAAGTTAAATCTGCAAGATCAATGCAAATAAAATTTAACTGCAAAAAATGTTATGACATTAAGCAAGTTATGCTGTTGCTTAACAAGAGCAGATAAATTAGTAGATAGAATGACACAATGTCACTTAACTTTATGTGCATGAATGTTACATAAAAAACACCTAGAGAATATCATAGACAGATTCATGTTAAATGCATTGAACTTTTCAATCTCCAGTACCAAAATGAAATAGTTGTGACTACAAATCACCTTCAATTAAGAATAAAACAAAAATTCCTTCCTGTATAATGGATGCAAGATAAATATTAAAAATTCTGACAGTTTAACTTAAAACAGTTAATAAAGGCAATTCTTTATTCACCTCTTGTTATTTTTTATCATTTTTTGTAGAAAATATATACACCAGAAAATTATACATTTTTCTACAAGCCAAAAGCAATTTCTCTGCTACAATGAAAGCACATGGCTACTTTAGTGTTGATGAGGTAGTAATTCTACTGATCTTCATAATGCATGAAATTTTGATATTTAATTTTCAAAATAATGACAATTTACTTCCACTTTATCAAAAAACATTTTCCAGTATTTCAATCACTTTTTGAAAATGTATAATATTGTTTAATCAATTTGAAGATTTTGATATTTAGTTTAAATAAAAGCAATAAAACCTTTCCTATCAATATTATTGCAAAACCCTAGTAATAAGTTGACAGTCATAATTTCTAAATTAATATAATTTCCTATTTTTATGTTTACAAGTTTATATTTACATTACATGGATATCATAGGTTTGATAAGTGATAGATTAGTTCCAAATAATTTTTTGTCATTTGTTTGAACTGGTATTTTCAACCTTGTTAGAATAAGTATTTCTCAGGATTTCAGACAATTTACTTTATGATGCTGTCTATTCTTAATTTGGCATCTACACTGATACTTTTGCCTTACACCAAAAGATGACATGTTATTTTTTTATATTTTGCTATTTGATTCTGTAGAGTTTCTTACCTTTAATTTTTTTGCTTCAATTGGGTCACCTTGAAATAACTTACTCTCATCAAAATGATCATTAAATGACCTGAAAGAATCACAATTAATAAAATGTTAAAAAAAATAAAATTTGAACATTAAAATTTTTGCACTTGCAAAAAGCTGTCTTAATCAGAAATCTTATTTTTAAAATGTTTGTTTAAAAGACTACAATGAAGTCAATTCTTTCAATTTGGATACTTACCATTCAATAAATTTTGCCTGGGAATTTTATATGGTTTGCTCTCAACTCATGTAAATCATTTGTTTTTTCTTTTCTTCAATCTTTCGCATATTTTGCTGAATGATCAACAATTTCAATTGTCATCATCTAAATGCTTGCAAGTGATCTCTTCCAATGTTTTCTGGTTTTCCATTTTCTGGTTTATCCTCTAAATTAAATTCACTTTTCTTGAACTTTGCAAAATATTCAGGATACATAAATGCTTCCAAATGAAGCAGCTCCTAAAAGTGGTTCCCAAACGACTCAGAAGAGGATAGCAGGTGAGATTTAGAAACAGTTTCAAAAAATTCAAATGCCAAAAATAAATATGAGTTCAAAATTTAAAATATTATTATGGATTATTTGTAATTGCATGTATTAGTCCCAGTATAAATATTTATAAATAATTATTGACCGATTTATCATTGATATTTTTGTATTATATCAAGTATTAATACAGTAACTAGGGTCCACAAATTGGAGGAGAAAGTTATCAATGATAATGTTCCGACTTTGAATCCGCAGTTATCTCCCTGTTTTTTTAATTTTACTCTTTATCACAAAATTTGGTGAGGCATGAACAAATTTTCATTCCAAAAATGCAGCCCAGAAAAAAAAAAAAAAAAAAAAAAAAAGTTTAGGAACCACTGTCCTAAGGTTTTTATCAATAATCTTTCCTTTTGTTGTATTTTTTTGCCCAACTTAAAAAAGGAATGATATGCAGTGTTACACATGTATCTTGTCTGCCACCTATTTTCTTTTGCTCAAGGCTAAATGAATAAAAAGGAACACTCGAAACCAATTTCCAATTGTGTATTTAGTCTATTTTTCCCAAAAGAGGACACTGAACTTTTGCATATAAAATAAAAATACTGGAAATACCTGTATTACAGATGTGCTACCATTTTCTGGGAAAAATGATTTTGCACATTAACTCATGAGAAAATACTAAAAAAAAAAAAAAAAAAAAAAAAAAAAAAAAAAGCGACCAGTGTAGTCACATTACATTACATCAGTGATTCTCTGCCATGCCACACAACCCTCTTAAGTGTGCCGCAAATATTGTCACAGTGTGTGCAGTAATGTTACAGTGTTAGTATTTGAATAAGTGTTAAACTTTTTATCCCACATTAGCTAAAAAGACTATCAGTTTGTTTGCAATTTTCTAGTTCTGATTTATGTGAATTAGGCTTCTCAACCCTAAATAACATCAAAAATAAAAAGCAAGAAAGCCTATGCTCAACTGAAGAAATGAGGGTTTACATAGTGCACATTTGACCAAACATTGAAAAAAAAAAAAAAAAAAAAAACACTAGGCATAGGTTTCACACTAAATAAGCAGAACAAATAGTTGAATAGAATTTTAAAATTTTGCTAATCTGTCTTGATATGTTAATTTGCTTCTAAGTGTGCTGTTGCTTAAAAAGGTTGAGAAACACTGCATTAGATCTTGACTATTTCTGGACAAAGTTTGCAATCAATGAGCCACCCCAAGACATGTACTTCCAATAATTAAACAAAGTTGTCATTCTGATTTTTTTCAGTCTTTGTCTAGACACTAGTTTAGTCATTAAAAAAAAAAAAAAAAAAAAAAAAAAAAAAAAAAATGTTGAGAATGTCCAGAGGGAAAAATATAGTCAAGAAACAATTTCCCACCCACCTGTACAAACAAGCAAAATATTGAAAAAAAAAAAAAAAAAAAAAAAAAAAAAAAAAAAAAACAAAAAACATGAGGACATTATATTTTTTTTCTTTTTTAGCTTGCTTTTGTCAAACTTCTACAAGGATTATTTGCCATATTTATATTTCGCCTGAATCATTTTTTATGACTTGATAGAGTAAAAAAAAAAAGAAAAAAAAAACAAAAGAAACAGAAAAAACTAAGTGAGAAAAATATATTTTTCACAAAGAATATGGTCTTTCATAAAGTTCTTAAAATAAACAAAATTATTTTTTCAGTAAATTAATATTTTTTATAAATTTATGAACTATTTAAAACTGTAAATGATGCTTTTTATTAATTCTAAAAAAAAATATATACTTGTTTTATTTCTAAACTTCAACAATTGTAATAGTTTTTGAATATGGAACAAAGATATGCCACTGCACGTGCATATGCATGGCATTTTCCTGAAAGACACTTAAAATTCTCTGGCTAAAAAAGAAGAGATCCTAATAACAAAATATTTTTTTAATTCTTAATCTTTAGCCATTTTGTGAAGTGGGTTAGCCAATGATTTTCAGCACCCCTCCATATAAACAAATTCATAATACAAATGTGTTCATTTTCATAATTGTTACATTACAGGTAGTGTTTAGCCTAAAATATAATAAAACTACAAAGAATTGGTCTGAAAGTTATTTTCCATGAGCAAGATTAATAATTTTAAAGCTAATAAGAATTATAAAATAAAATTACTTATAAAATGTACAAAGTGAGTTATAAGGAAACTTTGTTCAGTGATAATTGAAATGGATAGAAAGGGGATAAGATAACCAGCCAACTCACTTAACAACATCCAACAACGTCTTCATATCTTTCCTGACAATTGTGTCCTGAGTTTCATTACCAGTGTAGAAACTTTCCTGAATAATGAAAATAAAGAAATACTAATTTCTTATAAATGTACAGTTTTTAAAAATAAAAATATAATTACAATTTTATTTTTATGCAGTCAATTAATTTGATGTAATATTTTTTTTAACAAACAACTTTTAAAATGCTGCATTGTTACAACAGTTACAATAGCAAGTTAAAATCAAAGAGAAATAGAACAGAATAATTGCTAAATAAATATATAAAGGAGACCGTGCAGTCATTCCTTAGTATTTGAGGGAGATTGGTTCCACCCACTTCCGCCACACACAAATATCAACATCCGTACATGTTCAAATTCTTTATATAAAATGACATAGTATTTGCATGTAACCAATGCATATCCTTCTGTATACTTTAAATCAGCTAGAGATTACTTTTAACACTTAATATATTGTAAAAGCTATGTAAACTTATTCTATAGGTATGAAGAAAAAAATTTGGTGAGAAATTGATGGGAGAGGAGGAAAAGAAAAAAAAAAGACATTGTGTAAAAGTAAATTTCTTTGTGTCACAAAAGGTTGAAAAAGTGATATAAAATCTATTTGTATACACCCTAGAGATATTTATGAACATTCATAGTGAAAATAGTTGCTTACCTGTAAACTTTCATAATAATTTGCATTAGAAGATTGATTTTAAAAATCTATGTTTTTCACAAACAAATCAACCAATCATTGAATTTTAATAAAATTTTAGGTATTCTAATAGAAAATAAAGTTTCCATTTCAAAATCTGGAGATGAAATCATAGGTGTACATGAATAGCACAAGCTGAACAATGCCCAAAAAAGATGCTAAAGAAAGACTGAGGAGTTGTAAAATGGTAGGAAGCTACAGCAGTGGACATTTCTTCATTTACATGGATTCAGTGTAGTGATTGGTATATGATAATAAATTAAAGTTTTACTCTTTAATTTTTCTGAATTTTTTTTAATATTTTCAGTATGTAGTTAGGTGAATTCAGAAATGCAATAACCACACACTAACACTGACTACATTCAATATTGTGTTAGTGTTGCTAGTTTGTTTTTTTTTTACATAAAGTATCCTCCATCTATCAGTTATTAAGAACTAATGGTTGGTAAGGAATAAAATAACAGGCATTGCATTAACAAAAATGTACTTTTTTTCTATTTGCTGCTTTAAGGAATTATCTGTCACATTAACCACAGTTAAGGTTATAGAGTCAAAGTCCTGATCATTTCATTGGCTTCAGAGTATGTATTTTGCCCAAGCAACATATAGTTTTGAATTCAAAGTTGTCCTTCTAGACTGGTTGTCAATCACAGCTACTCTGCAATTTAACCCGTAGACAAGATGAATTCATACCTTTCCCAAAGTTATTTCTGCAAAAGTGAATGTAATGAACTCAAATAGAATTTGAAATAGCTCTCTGATTTCTTGTTCTGGTGAGTAAATATTGTTTTCACTTAATAGTATCATCTAAAAGGCTGAAATTAATAACAGAAGTTTAAAAAATTTAAAACTTAAGAAATTTTTCTAATTAAAAAAAAAAAAAAAATATGAAAACAATTCTTGTAAAAATTCATTATTCATTGAAAATTAAAAGGTTTACTAATTAAATAATGTCACAATTTTATCTTACAATTCAGAGCATATTTTCAGTAAATGGTGTTTCTGTTTGACAAAAAACAAATTAAGGATTTAAATTCTCCAAGGAGTCCTGCTTTTAGTTTTATCTAATATAAATATGAAAATGCTGAAATTCTCAAAATTTCATAAAAACTAAGCAAGTGGGGTAACAAACGGAGAAAAAAAAATGCTAAAATCCTAGAAAGGATTAAAAAAAATTTAATAAAATAATCAAAAATTACTTTGGTCTTTATTTTCATTGTTTGGGGCCTTTTTTCAACATATGCTAATTTTGAGAAAATTGTTGGAGATACTTATACTAAAGGGTATGCAAATATGATGCCATTTTATATAAGGGACTTGAACAACAGGCATGGATTTTGTTATTTGTGTGTGGAGGGAGAAGGAGTGGAATCAATTTCTGACAAAAGCAGAATAAGGTAAATATTAAAAAATCTATTATCTGTTGAAAATGAAACAAAAAAAAAAAAAAAGCTGCCTCTGTATGGACATGGATTCCAGAAGAAAAAAAAAAAAAAGGATAAAAAATGTACGCAGTAAGAGGAAATTTACTTTTTCCAAATAAGGAGCAGCTTTTGCAATTGCACGTAATTCTACAAGATAAGTGAAGTAGAGGTTCTTCAGCCATTGTGGTCCTTGACCAGATGTTGTTTCAGGGTCAAATCTTCGCTTGAACTCTTCAACATTCATTCCCCATCCACCAGCTTTGTATAATGTGCCTGCAAAGATTCAAATCTTGTTATGTCAGCTACTTTATAAAAAAATTATTGCCGTTAAAAAAATAAAATTAATTTCTCTTTATTAAATTGTATATACATTACAGTGACACAATTTATGAATATGCAGCTTTATTAATTTTGACTAGTATTTATTTTAGTCTTATATTTATTTTTAAACCACTTTTTATCCTTTGTATCTGATCCACAGCAGCTTGAGGTGTTATAAAAAGCAATTTAAAATATTAGGATAAAAGTTGTTGCAGATTACTGACACTGAAATCAACATTTCATAGGTAGAAATGTAAAAATGGCATTTGAGGTTTAAAATTTAAATAAGCAGAAAATTAAAACAGTTTTGGCAAATTCAACTTTGGCTTCAGGAGCGTATGAACTGTGGACTAAAAATTGGAAAGAAATGAGAAGTTATGTTGATAGTTGATAAAGTAAGATTAATGCATTTTCAAGTGTCAGTTCAAAATACCCTCCAGCCAAAATGTACTTGGTGCAATGATAGGTGACAGATATGTTTTTTATTAACTCCACCAGTGGTCATAGTGCTTGCTTGAAAAGAGTACACAGTTTGAAAACTGGCAATGGTAAAATTAATTTGAAGCTGAAGATTAGAGAGAAACTAGATGTCCCTTTTCAGTGAATGCAATTTTTATAATTATCATTATTTGGAATTTCTGATGGGGAATCATTCACCAGAGGGAGAGTCATCTTATCAGGTTAATTTATGGAAATATGGAGATAACGAGCATAAGAAATTGTAATTTTCAGGCCCCTGAAAGTTGCAGTGAAGTCATTAATTATTGTTATCAAGAAATAAACCAGTGTGCATTTTACTGGTGGTCATTTTCTGTGAGGGGAAGAAATGAACCAGGTCCAAACACATCTGCATTTTACCAAACAGATGCTGTGAATACAGAGAACCCTCAGACGTCATTTTTTAGAAGTTAAATTCTGTAGATTTATTTTCTTCACATTACATTTTGTTAAGTTTACTGAATGAGTTCCGTTCACTTATTAAAGAACTTTTTCCCTGCTTAAGCAGACCAACAATTCAACTGATCAGCAACCAGAAGCAAAGGGATATCACACTCTGCAGATCAATTTCATTGATTTTCTACAGAGGCACAATGACAGAATTTGGGTCCAGACACTGATGATTGCCATCAAACAGACAGGTGGAACAGGGAAAGGCTTAATCTCTGTTCAAGTGAAATGGCACAGAGAAATCTACCAATTTTGTTGGGATTTGTTCCTGGGTATGTCGTGCTCTGTTGATACTGATGAATTATCCAATCCACCCAGTTATATCTGGTGCAGCACACCAACCGGTTGTAACTGAGTAGTGTGACAAGGAGCTGACACCTCAACCCCACCTGTTAATGTAAATACTAGTCAAAATTAATAATAGTTGATGATGCTTTATCTAAGAAAAAAAAAAAAAAAAAAAAAAAAAAAATGGAATAAGAATAGACATCTTTGAAATTGAAATCTTTTATGGAATAAAATTAACTAATAATGTAGTCACCCTGCCCCCCCTTCAAAGAAAAACAGAAAAAAGGTGTCTTTGATTTATTTCATTTTGAAAGAAAAAAATAAAGATGTTATGAGATGATAATGATACACAATTACAAATAAACCACAAAAAAAAAAAAAAAAAAACAATATTATAACAATATGTTTGCGATTATTTTCTATCAGCATCTAATAAAAAGATTGGTTAATAGACACAATCAGATCATCAGGAATAAAAAATATTTAAATATCATCGATTTAAAGAATAAATCATGAGAAATTAGATGCACTCAAACAATTGCAATTCTTCACATGACTCTTGGGAACATGATAAATCAAACACCTATTTGTTTTTTAAAAAATAAACTGGAAGATTTAATAAAAAGTTAAACAGCATTCATTTATCTATCAGTACCAAAGAGAAGGTATTTGGAATTAACCAAGAGATGACAAGGATTCCATAAATTTCATCATTGTCTTTTCTTTATTAAATGCAAAATACTCACTTGGAAATAAGTATTTAGCAGAGAGGTGTATGTTGATGCTTGTGTGGAGTCCAGATATCATTCTGTAGAAAGCTCTTTTTTCTAAACAGAGACCTAGGTAAATAAAAATTTTAAATATCCTTTATTTTCACAGATTAACATGAAACATTTCTAAGGTACAGATTGAAAAATTAAAAATCCTTAACCTTAAAAATAAAAAGCAAAATATTATTTGACAGTTAAACACTTCATAATTTTTTTTCTTTATTAGTGCATATATCAACAGCTTATTGAAACCAAGTTGCATTAAATTACAATTCAATCAAATATCAATGTCATAAAATATATATAAGGGATACCAAAAGTTCTTATTTTGACCCTCATCCCCACCATTGTCAAAAGTATTTCATTGAGCAAACAAATTTTTTTTTGTTGTTGGCAATGTTTAAAAAAAAAAAAAAAAAAAAAAAAAAAAAAAGAGATTATATGCCAAGTGAATTGAACTGCAGAATGAACATGTAGAATAGATGGTAAGTTTCATAGGGATTTTTGTTGAGCAAAACTATCAGCATCTCTTCATAATTCCAAGAGCTTTGGTTCTGTTTGTGTTGACAAATGAAAAGGACTGAAAGAGATTCTTGTGTATTCCTATTATAATTCTTCCTATAAAATACAATACTTAGACTACTAAACGCTAAATAGATAATACTTTGACTAATTTCTCTAAATATTATAAAGTCAGATTTAAAATTGCTTTGTAAAAATAATTTCAAGTTCTTTTTGAGGTATCTGAGGCACTTAGTCTTTCAGAAGCAGACACACATCAAATGAAATGTCTGTTTGCCATGCACACCATTTTTTTAATATAGCTAACTCATTGAAAACTACAATGCAGAGATTTTTTAAATTAAAAGTTTGAGAAATATAGATAAAATATGATTTGTTCAGTTTCTGTATAGAAGAAATTCTACCCATCTTTACCAATTTCCATGAAGAGCTACAAAAAAAAAAACAACAAACACAAACAAAAAACCAACAACATGATTGAACTGAAGAATTCTTCAATACAAAATTATCACCTTACATTTTCAAGAGCATCTTACTTATTATAAAACGCAGATTGTGTGTGTGTGTGTGTGTGTAACGTTTATATGTTGGATCGAATTTCCTACATTTTTTAGCCGATTTCAACAAAACTTCACAGGACTACATAAAATTACCTTGTGGTGGTTCTAACGGGGCCGAAAATGGGAAAAACACAGCTGTTATTTAATAAAATCAATTTGAAATGTAAACAAAAAAGCATAGCATGATGAAAAAGATGCCGAACTTGATGAAAACAATTTTATCGTCTGATGTTCATATTATTATTAAAGAGGAAAGATCAAAGTATTTTGGGGGTATTTTTTTACATTTTTTTTTTTAAATCTTTCCTAGCACGTCTGAAATTTTCGTTAAAAATATTTTTTTTTTTTTTTTTTTGGTAAAAAAAAAAAAAAAAGGACAGATAATCATTTTCAATCATTTTTTTCAATTTGATAAAAAATTTAAAATCTTACTTTGATATTCTTTTAAAAATCAATTATTTTTTCAAAACTGATTTTAATAAAACAGAAATTATACTGTTTATTTAAAATATTTTGAACCAAGCTTAACTTAGCTTCTGCTACCAAAAAATGTAATTTGAAAATAAAACAAAGCAAGTCATAACCTTCGCGCGTCTTGCTTGACGAAAAGGCACATTCATGACGTTTAGATAACTTATGGGAGGAGAATTCTTTCTACGGATGGAAGGAAGTGAAATTATTTAAGAACAAATTATTTACCTTGTTACTTTTAAGGAAAACTTTCAGCGCTCTAATTTTTTTTATTTTTTTTTTTTTTAGCTTTCATTTTTACGTTTATGCTTTATGGAAAATATAAAGAAATTAAAAAATAGAAGACTTAATAGTGAGATTAAATTTCATAAGAAAAAGGTATCTAATTAATTTAGGTACCTTTCTTATGAAATTTTATCAGAAGTGTACATAAAATACTATATTTTTATGTACATTTATTACATTTTACTGTGTTATTTGTATTTCCATTCATTTTATTATTAATTTTGATATTTCATTTATGGAAAAATGTCAACTGAGATTAATATAAAAATAAGATCATATAAATTAAAGTTTAGCAGTAGTTAAGTTTCATAAGATGATGCTGTTACTTGTAGGTACCCTTCTCAGTTGAAATTGAAAACTCAAATTAACTTCTCCATACGTGTTTGGCAAAAGTAAAGGGCTTAACAGCCGAGAACAATGCTGAACTCAAATAATGCAACTAAATTGTATTCTGGTTGGTCTTCCGTACTTGATAATTACTGTCCGACTATAAACACAAAAATTACATTTCTTAATTACCATGGCTAATCTGATTGGTCCAAATTATACAATTTTCAAAGCAGACAATGACAATCTTTTTGAAAGGTTGATGTTGCTTTTAACTAATTTAATTAATGTTAAAATTCAATTTAAACATTTTTTAAAAATCTTTTTAAAATTAAAGAAATAAAAATAATTGTATTAAAAATTCAATTTTCATTGAAAAAATTTTTTTGCTTCCAGAAAATATTGTCCATATTCATAAAAACAAATTAAAACAAATAAAAGAATTTGAAACTAAATAATATATTTGTTTTATTGAGTTTTGTATGTTACAATTGATTTTCAGATTTTGGCCAAAAAAAAAAAAAAAAAAAAAAAAAAAAATGATTTGCATTCTTCAAAGCCTTGTGCTTTTAACTATTGTAATCACTAAAACTGATGGTCTCGAATTTCTAGAGTTTTTCATAAAATTAGTTATGGGGTGTTAATAAATATAAAAAAAAAATATTTCTACCATGACTTTAATAAAAAAAAAAAAAACATTTATAATAATTTCAATCATCTGTGAATAGTTTCTGAAAGTTTCATTAACATCTGACAATTATTTTTATTTTTGCAAGATTTTCCAAATTAATTGTGTAAATACAAAAAAAACGCAAAAAATTATCTATGTTATTTACTACCCCTTGTTGCGACAAAGAGAAACAAGGTTTTTTTAAATCAAAATTTAGAATATTCTAAAAGATGGAAAAATTTTTAAAAATAATTAAAAAAAAAATTTAGTCTATCCTTTTCATAAAAACATAAGCATTTTGACGATAAAATTTTGTTTTCATAAACTTTAGCGTCTTTTTCATCAGACTATGCTCTATGTTTTAGCGATTCCGTGGAGTGACTTAGATTAAAAAAAACCAGGTTGTTTGTTTGTGTGTGTGTGTGTGTGTGTGTGTGTGTGTTCTTATATATGGGATCGGATTTCTTACATTTTTCAGCCAATAAAACAAACATCCACTTTTTTTTTTTTTTTTTTTTTTTTTTTTTGGCAGGTAGTATTTCTTATTGTCTTGCACACTTTTTTTTTTATTTACATTCAGAATGCTTTAAAAATTCCATTTAAGAGAATTGTTTATAATAAAGTTCTATTCATCAATCGATAGACTCATAATGATTGTAAACAATGTTTTTGTTTGAATTTGGGTTTGACCAATTCGTAAAAAAAAAAAAAAAAAAAAAATTAAGACATGCATGTCCATCAACCTTAAACAATAATCTTTGCCAATTTTATTTTTCAGTCTTTATGATGGTCGATACTTGATCTATCTCTTACTGTTACATCCCTGGGCAACGCCGGGCTCTACTACTTCATGTTAAAAGTTATTGCTATTTACTAAGCTTAAATTTCTATGGTACAAGGCCAATTCAGTGCAAGAAGATTGTGTTTTTTTTTTTTTGTTTTTTTTACAAGAAGTCCAAACTACCTAGAAAATAATCATTAGAAATTTTGGCTTTTATTTATATTTACTTCAGGCACCAGTAGGAAATACATAACTATCTTAGCCTCTGTAAAATTTTTGATATATACAAGGGTGTTGAAACACTGACTTACCTAGACACATACAAAAAAAAAAAAAAAAAAAAAAATTATTCTGAAGCAAAATACTGATTTTGGATAATGTTTAAGAACTTTTCAACACTTCATATGACAATGACTACCTATAATTATGTCGAAGTTCAGTTTGACAAAAGGACCACTCTTCAATCATGTCATGGGCAATCTAATATTTATCAAAAATTATAGTCAATAGGAGTCAAAATTTAAAATTAATTTCATACATAAATCACCTTAAACCCAAAGCAGGAACAGTGTTTTTGTTTTTTGTATTTTATAATATAAATAATATAACTATTGCATTAAATTACTATTTCAGTTTCTAACATTTAATTAAAGAATATTAATACAAATAAATCTTATAGACATTTACAGAGAACCATCCCCAATTTCCAGGTAATACTGGGGGAGAAAGAAAACAAGATGCTAACAAGTCAAATTCAAAAGTGGAAGTCAATTACTAGAAGATAACATTTAATAATTCAACACCAAATCACAAAAAAAAAAAAAAAAAAAAAAAACAATAGATTAGGAAAGAACAAATAAACCAGAAAGATACAAATGCATAAAAGGCATGCAGTTATAAGAATAACTTGTAATTTAATATGACTTAAATATCTTTGTTATAAATTCAAAGAAATAATAATATATATATATATATATATATATATATTTGTTTCACTGTTGAATATATAGTTGTTAAAAGAACTTTGTAATCCATTGGGTAATCCCAAGGAGGATGAAATCCTGAGAGCTCAATGTAAATCCAGAGCTAATATTTAAAGAAACACAGACCAACAAAACAGGTTTCATTTAATTTTTGGAAGTGCTATCTGATGATCCCACGTCCTTTAAGAGGGCTCTGGTGAAATAAATTATCATAATGGTACCTTAAAGTGGTCTGTATATATATATATATATATATATATATTAAAGTTATAGGATGCAATTAAGTGAAACATGATACATTGCAAATCATGTGTTGCAGAATCACATAACCAACTAAGTAGACACCAGCAGATGCTGATACGAGTTTAGCCATAAATTTCATATATACAGTCAACGGCAAAATTATTTGTACACCCATCAATTTTTAATATTTTTTTTATCCATTTCACAGAATCTAATTCCCATATGATGTCAGGTTTTTTAATGTTAATAAGCACAAAAAAAGGAATATAAAGCTGAATTTTCAGAACAATAGGTTAAATACAAAATTATTCACACAATAGAAAACATTGTTTTTAATTGATTAATTCATTTAAATATAAGTAATTTTAGAGATGAGTGGTTTAACCAAAAAACTGACTTTTTTCGGTTTCATCTTCACACCATGAAACCACATCAAAATTTTTTACAAAACCAAAATCGTTCAGTTTAAGTGCTATCACTATCTAATAACCATATCCAAAGAAAAACTATTGAAAAAGACTTTCAAATGTTAATAAAATTAAATCTTATCAACATTTATACAATTGTAAGAGAAAAAGATTGAACAAAAATATGTTAAAAACATTTAATTGACTATTTTTAGGAAATAAATATGAAACCTATTTGTTTACAAAAGAAATGAAGAAAAGGAAATATAACATGATGTCTGAAATGTGTGGAATCTATTCGTTTTTTGTTTTTTTTTTTTTTTTTTTTTTTTTTTCTTTTCCTCCCAAAATTTTTAGTTAAAATAGGCTCTAAAAATAAAAAAATAAAAAAGAAGAGTTGTTAGTTTCATCTTAATGTTAAATTTTTTAGGAAGTCATATTTTGTAAGGGTTTTCTTGTAAGCCAGTATGCCAATCACAAAATAAACAAGAAAAAGGAACAAAGATTTTTTTTTTTTATAAATAAATTTATTTTTTTATCTAGGGAATGCACCTAAATTAGATATTAAGAAGAATTAAGATAGTTCTTAATTTCACTTTTAAAATGTGTATATTTCCAGATATGTGAGTCCCTAGTGTAAAAAATTGTTTGTTTTCTACAAATAAAATTATGTTTCTATCTAGCAAATAGTACGTCTAAAATAAGATATTAAAAAAAAACAAAATAAGTTTTAATCTCAGTTTTAAAATGTGCATATCTCCAAAATTGCAAGTCATTTTTTTAAATCCAAAGTAAAAATTATTCTTTTTTAGCCACTAGTCAGTGTCAGACGGTTTCAATAATTTGAAAGTTCTTTTTACTACATTGTTTATTACTATCACCATGAACCAACTTTTTTTTTTTTTTGCTTTATAATTTTTGAAGGAATTTGCTTCCTTGGGTCAGACAAGAAATTAACAGCTACCTGGTCACAGTTTAAGGTGTCTTCTAATTGAGTGTACAAAACAAAGTAACGTATAAAATTTAGTCTCATAAAATAAAAAAATAAAAAAATAAAAATAAAATAAGTTAATAAAAAAGCACATACAAATTACATATTTAGAAAGATTATTTTATTTTCTTTCCAGCCATATGAATATTTTTAAGATTAGACCATAAATACACAAGATATTGTGACTTGAACAGACTAAGTTGCAAATTTATCAATTTCAAACGAAATCAAATATCGACTGGAAATGCTATTTTTATATGTTAATAAAATGAATGGCTTTACAAAACAAAAAAGGTTAAATGAAAAAAGAAAACCAAATCAAAAACTGCAGTATCAAGGAAAAAAAAAAAAAAAAAAAAAATGGAAACTGATACCAAAACATAAATTACCACACCAACTCTAAGTAATTTACATAATCATTTTATTAGTGAAGCCTTCTAAACTATTTACTCAGTAGAATATTTGTGATAATTCCAGCAAAGAACAGCATGTGGTGCATAGAGTGCCACCATTTTTATTCTTATGTTAACAACATGATGGGGAAGACAAAAGTGTTTAGCATTGAGTTGAGAGAGAATTATTAACTTCCACAAGTCAGAAAACAGTTACAGTAACATTTTAAGCTGGTTAGCTATCCCTAAGTCTATGGTACAGTCTGTTATAAAGAAGTTTAAACAGTTTGGTACCACAGAGAATTTGCCTTGATGTGGAAGAAAACCCAAATTGTCAACAAGAACTGCATGAAAACAGAGTCACAAGGTTAATATAAACTCAAGAGTTGTTTTGAAAGATATTGCCAAAAGTTTGGCTATGATAGGTATCAGCGTAAGTACTCACACAATACAACAGAGTTTAAATAGAAATGAGTTGTATGGAAACTGACCACAACGAACTCCGGTTTAATTTTGCCAAAACATTCTTGGACAAAGAAAATTGCTGTTTGGAACAGGTACTATGGAGTGATGAAACAAAAATTGAGTTTTTTGGACATAATGATGTACAGAAGATTTGGTGCAAAAAAGGCGAGACTTTCTTCCCAAAGAACACAGTGGCAACATTAAAACATGGTGGCAGCTCAATGATATTTTGAGGTTCTTTGAGCTCAAGTGGGACTGAACAATTAATTGCAATAATAAGAATAATGAAATCTGCAAACTATATCAAAATTCTGGATGGAAATCTACAACTAACAGCACAAAATCTTCATCGAGGTCAGCAATTTACTTTCCAGCAAGATAATGATCCCAAACATACATCTAAATCAGTGACTGTGTGGCTTCAGAAAAAAGATTACAGTGCTGCCATGGCTTTCAATGAGGCCTGATTTGAATCCTATTGAAAATCTATGGCAAGAATTGAAACTTTGAATAAATTTTCGGTCACCAAAAAACCTTCAGGAAACCATTGAAGGATGGAAGAAAATCCCAGAAAAGACTTGTTCAAATCTCATCAAAAACTTTAAAAATGATTGCAGCAAGTTATAAAGATAAGAAGCCATGCTTATTGACTATTTAT